>CAOLHI010003241.1:0-191480 GCA_948474755.1 Ctenosaura bakeri | reverse complement strand
AGGTAGAAACATCAGTCAGCTGCCTTCTGGTCAAGAGGAGAACAAACCCTTGTTGCTATCAGTGGCTGCTGCCCAGCAGGTGGAGACAAGCAAAGGTCAGACTCCATAGCTAAATAAATAAGGTGGTTATGTAGCTAAGTAGCTGATAAAGAATTCCAGCCATTATTTTCTGCCGTTTGTATCCAGTGAATCCACACAGACTGTCCTGCTTTTGATTCTTTGCCTTCTGGAGGAGATAGAAAAGCTTGGTTTGAGGACAGAAGAGTCAGTGTGGGGATTCTGGAGTGCAAATTTTGTCCACCCTACAGACACTAAGAGCGGTGCATAATGAGACATACCTGTTGAACTTTGATCGAAAACAGATCCCTCTCTAATCACTAATTTTTACACAGATCCTAGTTCCTAGTAGAAAAGAAAGGAGTGGAGAGGGAGAGATTATTGGGACTGCTCTCTCTTTGGTCTTCAAAATTGGGATTTTATCTCCTGCTACTATTTTTAACAGTGGTTAGGAAATAATGCTTCTGTGTTGAAAATCTAGCAGTCTGTGGTAGAAGCCTTGCATATGTCAATGGTACTTACACAACTCATCTGCCTCTGGGAGTGTCTTTCCAGGTCCAGAACATTTGCCTTATAGAAGTAGTGTATGTGGGGAATTGAGTGGGGGAGGGATTCATAATTATTAATTACTTAGCTGTGGTTTGGCCTATCTGATTAGCATGGCCTTTGAAAATAATTGTCACCTTGGCATTTTATGCATCTTCTCTGAATCATGCAATAACTTGAAACACAGCTATAAAAATATTTAATATAATGAACCAGGAAATGAATGCTTGCCTTTCAGTGAAAATCCAATGGATGTTGCTTTATCAACATTAAGCAAGTTCATCAAGATTAATGATAATATAATACATTCTACAGAAAAAAATATTAATAACCAGTGGGACATTATTTGTTCCTTTGGGTACGTGCAAGAAGATGATTGCTACAACGGACCTGTTTGGCCATTAAAAAGAATAACTTTTGTTCTGTTATTGTTTCATTATAGAGGAAATGCCAAGAGTATCACATCTTCTTGCAAGACCATATGTCGATACATATTTCCTTTTTATCTCTAAATACTGATGTCTGTGTACTGCCACTCATCTTAATGCAACCTTACCTTGAACTGATTCATAGATGTTTCCATGCTATATTAGAATGTCTGTCAAAAAGGAATGCTTTTTGCTTTGGAGTTTCTATGAAGGCTCATTAAATCTGACTTAAACTGAACAGTAAAGAAAATCTAATAAAATGCTCTTTTTATGAACACATCAAACCACTTCTTCACGTTCTTCTTCTTTATTGCATTTTCTTAATCCTTGCCATTATTTGCTGTGTCTCTCTCAGCATTGTCACTTGTTTATAAATGTCTCACCTTTCAGTCAGTTTTCAGAAGCCAGATTCTGGTTGTCTTTTTAACTTCTGCATTAATTTGCTCCTTTATAAAGGGGTTCTTTACATCAGTCAAGTAACTTCTTCTTCAGTTCTGATTACATTCAGAAATATTTTTGTGTGATGTTAGGAAAATAAATGTGAGCACTTCCAATTTTATTTAGCCCTCAGTTTATCAGTATTACCCAATTGAAGAGGCTATCTTACCCAATCCACAGCATCTGAAACTGTTCTTTGAATTTTTCCGTTGAGATCTACCTTTAGTTCATGGGTGGGAATTATGTGCCTGCCCATATCCATTTTTGTAGGTCCTTAGACCTACCTCCCCACTGATTCCTAAGCATGCTGGATCATGCCTTTTCCAAAAGTGTGTCATCTTTGGTGTTCACTTAGGTAGATGTCCGATATATCCTATGGCTCCAGGATTATAAGAGTGGACAGTAAGAAATGCATATTTCTGCAAAAATACATACTTAATTTGAATGTTTGATTTTTTAAAAAAGATAAAAAATATTAAGGGAATAGGTTGCACACCTTAATGCAATGCAGGAATTTGGGGATTTGGGGAATCTAAGACCAATATCATCAGGACACCAGGTTCTATCAAGAGTCTAGATTCCTAGAAGGGTTACCCAAGGTGGAATGGCAACAAACTCGGATACATTCATCTCCTTCAGGAAGTTACAGCCGTATTAGCAAAAGAGAACTGCTGGTTCGAATGGTGAGAATGACAGAGAAGCTCCAGCAGAAGGAAATTTACTGGGAAAAAGCATTAAAGACAGGTGACACCATTAGTGTCTGAGTCAGACACTTTAGTGATTTTTTGTTAAAGTTGAGGAGTTGTTAGCTCGAGATAATTCCATGCCCTGAGATTTCAGGACACAAATTTGGAACCAAGGGGCAACCCTTTCCTGATGCTACAGGGCCAGGGCCCAATGATCTCTCAACACACTACACAATTGTCCAGATCTCATCATTCAAATAATTTGCAAAGAAAATCAACAAAGTTTAACACACAAGACAACATTTCTCTGATCAGAAATGAATATGCAAATTTTAGAGAAAAGAGGATGTTCCCAGGTCCAGCTGAAGTGAGGAGATCACTCCTTCTCAGCTGCTCAGGAAACTGTGCAGGAAACAATAAATCTTGCCTATTCTTTTCTCAGTATTCTATGCATTTAATTTTCTTTTGACCTCAACATCTGCATCCCCTCCAACCATCTCTTTCTGAACCTCTTATATAAGAATGGGCATATAGAGTACCTACAGTGAAGATCAATTCTTGCACGTCAAAGAAGGAGACATCCTTGACTGAGTTATCTCCTGTCACTGACCAAGCCAAGCAAGAATCATGTGAGCTAGAAAGGGGGAAAAAAATCCTTATAATTAGACTTTTGGCTCTTTTCCTAGTTCTTGTCTATAGCCAAGACAGGCAGGAGAATTACAGTGGAAAGAAAGAACAAATTAGTTGCTGAAAGAGTTTGTTGTCATCATTATTCATAGAATTATAGAGTCATAGAGTTGGAAGAGACCACAGGGGCCGTCTCAATAAGACAGCTATAGTTCTTCCGTTACTTCTTGTCTTCATGCCTATGTTCTGAGCAGGTACAAAATCACAACAGTTATTTTGGGCATAGCAAAACACTATAGTGAAGTTAATAATACAAGGAGAACTTGTAGAATAAAATTTCTACACTTCATTCACTTCAGAGGCTGTTTTGACCTGTGCACAACTGCTAATTTTGGAGTTGTTCTTGCTCTTCCCACTGAAATCATGGAGTGCTTTTCTCGCAGGCAGTGTGCTTCCTCGTATTAAGCCCGGGCAGACCTTGGTTCAGGTTCCAGACCTGGGCAAGGGCTCGGAAGGGAAACTCAGTGGATTTAATTCCCCAGAGAAAGTATGCATCTGGAATTTTGATTTATAGTAGAACAAGGTGTTTCCCAAGTTCACAGGCTGCAGAGATAGCAGTTGCACGCATGTTACACCTTCCCTCAGGAACATCTTATCAAATGGCAATGAAGACTTACCTTGCCTGCATAAAAAGAAGGAAATCCAGCAGCAACCAAGTCAGACAGCCAAAGACCAGCCAGCCTCTGAAATGTATAGGGCTTTATACTTCTACTTTACTTTTATAGTGCTATTATTCCACTTTCAACATCCTATGGGATCCTGGGGTTTGCAGTTTAGAGAGGGGTCTTTAGAGAGCTCTTTGGCCTCAGTCAACTATAAACCCCAGAATTCTACAGGATGTTGAAAGTGGAACAATAGCACTATAACAGTGTAGTGTGGAAACGGCCTCTGACTCCCATCTGTAATCTGCACCGCTTTTGCAATTTTGTCTGTTACTCCTCATGCTGCCTGGGTCTCAGTCTTGGACTGCTCTCCAGTTGTACTCTTCCATTTCCCCATCTAGTTTTCTTAAATTTCTTACTCTGGCTCCAGGCAGCTGTCAGGAGTCTCAGTTCCTGTCAGGTTAATGGGGAGAATAGATTTAATTTAGGAAGCAGATGAAAGGGATTAAGAGATTGGTAGTGCTAGAATGTATCCATTATAGATTGTTGTTTGTTATGACATAACAGACCACCTTCTCTTCCAAAAAGGGGGCACAAATATGAATATCCAAGAAGCTAACAGTGTTAGAAAACAATTGGTTTCAGTTGACATCATTGTGAATTGTCTGAAAACAATTTGGGAAGCAAGATAGGAAATTAAATCTGGTCTGATTCAAGGTATTCTTTTTATTCTTCACCACACAAAACTTAGCAGCAAGTAAAAATGAAATATGGTAAAATGCTATAGTAAATTATGCTGGACAGGGAATTTTCTTTAGAAGATGAGTAGTGCTTATGGTCTG
Source organism: Ctenosaura bakeri (assembly GCA_948474755.1). Taxonomy (NCBI): domain Eukaryota; kingdom Metazoa; phylum Chordata; class Lepidosauria; order Squamata; family Iguanidae; genus Ctenosaura; species Ctenosaura bakeri. The sequence continues at coordinate 187,194 of CAOLHI010003241.1, read as the reverse complement.
ACTAAATTAATTCATTATCTATACATGGCTAGTTCACATTGCCGGCTGGCCAAGTTAATGAGTCACCTGTGTTGGAGTAATAGATGCTCCAGGCTAATCATTAGTGTGTCTGAGTTCGGAGAGGAATGCCTCATACAAATGATGTATGTATTTTTATTTTTATTTTTGCATTAAACCATTGACTGCAGTTCTGTGCACTACAGTCAGAGACTGCTAGGAGCTGCATCACCACACTTGGAGAAGTGAAAAATCTATGTGGAGGACAAGTTGTCTATCTAAACATTAGTTTAAGAGTAGGACAATTCACAAGGGCACTGGGAAATATTTTTTTTTTCAACCATATCAGTGTAAGTCTTTGTTTTAAGTGTTACATTGAGTGTACAGACATCAAGGAAGGGCCTAAATCCAGTTTTTACTCCCAGATTCATTGAATCAATTGCTAAACAGCAAATCAAATTAATGTAAATCCTGTTGGTTAACTGGGACTATTCATGATTGGACTAGTATTTGGATTTAGCCCATACACAGTTGCAGTGATGGGAATGGTCCTCTTTGTGGGTAAACGGTCCCTGTTACTCTGGTTAAATTCCACAAATTCAGAATTTAAACTGAGGCCCATTGGTGAACTAAGGAACCATCTTTACTTAGAAATATATTTCTACTTTCCCTTTCATTGAAAAAAATATAACTTTAAATTGAATGGAAAGATCTAAAATTTACAGTCTGCCAGCATTCCTTAACAAAGGATGTAATAAACCCAAATACATACATTTCTTCACCTAGTCTTCCAGTTAAAATGTCATTCCAAAGACTGAAATGAGGACCAGGTGAATATAGATTTCCCTATTTTTGAGGCGGAGAAGGAGGAGGAAGGAGAAGGAGAAGGAGAAGAAGAAGAAGAAGAAGAAGAAGAAGAAGAAGAAGAAGAAGAAGAAGAAGAAAGCAATCCATAATAAAAGAGTCATCATGGAGTTGATTTTTCGAGTTGTAAACCCAATATGTCAGTTTTTCCCATTTTCATTCAGGCTTCTCCATTTTTGAGCAATCACCATGACAGGCTGCTAAAAACAAAAATGATATTTTTTTTTACTAGTCTGGTATAGAATCACATTGGGCAGTATTACAAATATATAACCTAAGGTCTTTCCGCATTACATTGTTATAGTGCTATCATTCCACTGTTAATATTCTCTGGAATTCTGAGGTCTGTAATTTACTGAGGCCAAATAGCTCTCTGGCTGGGAACACTAAAGGCCCCTCCCTCAACTACAACCCCCAGGATTACATAGGATGTGGAAAGCAGAATAATAGCACTATAACAGTATAGTGTGGAAAGGCCCCTACATTTAGGTATCTGTATGTTACAAATGGATAACCTACATTTACTTATATTTAGGTTACAAATACACAACCTACAGTTATGCATTTATAACTGCTACGTAATAATGATCCCTACATAGCCCTTAGGTTAGGGGCTATGTAGGGACTGTGAAAGTCTCCCAGATCTTACTGTGAGGTGCTCAGATTGATGGGGATCTGTTCTTGTGTCATTTGAGAAGTGGTGGCCTGATGTTCCTTCCCACCCACATCAAATTAATAATCTCTGGCATGAAGGGGATTTGCAGCAGGGGTCCTTTTCTGTCTGTCGTTCCAGAAATTGCTCATAGGAGTAGATGGAAAAATCAGGCAGATACCTCTAGATTGACAGCAAAATGAACCCTATTGATTCCAGTGGCTGCTTACAAGTAAAGATCTGGTTGGATTCTACTTATGGAATTATGAGTAAGAGAAATATATTTCTGGCTAAAGTCTTGTCAGCTGGCACAGAATGGAAGACCCCTCCCTTTTGACTGCTCCTAAACACTTTATAGTTTCCAACAAAAGCAAGATCATCTTTAGATATATAGACTGTGCACATGCAAGAGTAATTTTCTAGTTAGTGAAACACAGAAAAACAGTATATTACTTATCTATGAAATGAAAAGTCAAAGTGAGTAGTCAGCAGAAATTATAGAATCAACAACTTATATTCTATTACACCCAATTGAAAAGTTTCAAATCAGGAGTGCAAGCTTGCACTTAGCAGATTGTGGGAACTGATAATAATTAATCAAAATTTGGAAAATCCTAAAACTAAAATTTAGGCAGAATTTCCCCTCAGCTCAGAGTCTTGCTTACTCACTAACTCCAAATTCATGACCAAGAGCTTCAACTGAAGTTTGTTCTTGCTGAAATTTCCTATAAGATGAATACATGGTAAGGTATCACTAAAATATTATGAAAGTTTTAGTATGTGACAGTTATATGAATTGAATACCAGTGAAATTAATTGACAGCAAGAAGGGACCAAATAAATTAATTAGTTACTATATTCTCAAAGAATGCCTCAAACAGTGTAGAATACTCACACACACACACATACATATATACTCACAGAGACAGAATTTCAGCCAACACTATTGAAATTTTGCTGTGAATGCATATCTCAGATTTGATTTTTTTTCATTTTTAATTGTTTTGTACCTGATGATGAACACTTGAATGTTTTACTATGAAACAATCCAAAGCTGCCTCATTTGTTAGAAATGATTGTAATGCATTTTAGCAACATTTTAAAAATGTGCTGACATTATGTCACTCCAAGAATATTCTCGTTATCAGTGTTATGAGCACATTCTTTGTATAGTCTTATTTGATTGGCACTGGCTTGTACTAAAACTGCCCCCACCCAGCTTAATTACTCAGAATGTCATTAATTTTTCAGAGCTTTCTCTAAAATCACTATAATTTATCTAGCTTCCCCCCCTTTTGTTCAAAGGAAGAAAGATACTTCACAGTTTTCCTGCTTGTTTGACTGTGTGAGTTTATTTATTCTCTCTTATTGTTCAGCAGAAATACTGCAAATAAACTGAAATGCCACTTTTTGGTTTTAAATTCCCTAGGGATCTGGCATACAGAAATGAATGCCAAGACAGCTCTAATGAATACAATTAATTCTACCTCTGGCAGAAAATGAGCTTGTGAAAGATTACTGCACAAATTCAAGATTACCTTCCTGACTAGTCAAGAAGAAAAGTTCCCTTGCCAAAACTGTTATCATATCAAATTGATCAAGTATTTCATTTGGATTTCATGTAAGACAAATCCCTGGATATCTAATGAGGACATCTGCCTATTCGGGGACTGGGGGGTGAACAGAAGGTTGGTTAACTGTTGGTTAACCAACAGTTGGTTAATTCTGCTATCTCCATCAGTTGATGAAGCATATGACCAAATGATCTTCATATTATGTACAACCTTCTTCTGAATTCTTCCTATCATCTATCTTATTTTTCTTTTGTTGTGGTTGTTATGTGCCTTCAAGATCTTTCTGACTTATGGTAAGCCTAAGGTCAAACTATCATGGGGGTTTCTGGGTTTCTGAGGCTGAGTGTGTGTGATGCACCCAAGGCCATCCAGTGGGTTTTTATGGTCGAGCAAGAAACTGAACCCTGGTCTCCAGGGTCATAATCTAATACTCAAAGCATTTCACCATGCTGGATCTCTATTTTTTGGAGGTGTGGGTGGGGGTGGGGAACAAAATATTGTATAGGGCAATTTGAAGATGTGGGCATGGTTGCCCTCTCATCCTGTTACCAACAAATTATTAAAGTAACAGAAATAACTATATGTTCCCCTTTCTAATCTGAAGCCACATCTATCTTCTTGAAATTATTACTAAGACCTTCTCTAATATCCTTCTCTCTTTTGTGTGGAATATTCTAGATGTCATGGCCTGGAAAAGTAATTTGCCCAAGTTTTGGTTGGTTATTATTACTTCATACAATTTAGTCCAAAGTGGAAGAGTTAGGCTTTTCATAGCAGGGGCAAAAAGAATGACTCTTTGGCTTTGGCAGGAAAGAAAAGGAGAGACCACTAGGAAAGGTGACAAAGTAGCCGCACATTTGAAGTGAAAACAGTGCTGATGATTTCAGTAGGTTTTGTTTCAGTAAGTTAAGCATTCTTGTCTGCTTTGTCACCCAGAATACTCTTTTCATGGTTTTGTTTTCACTTTAGCAGAATTTGGGTGGAAAATAGTATGCAGAAAGGCCAGGATGTGCTATGAAAAATCCACTTTTATACTTTTGTATACACAAATATGAGCTTCTTCTCCCTTTTCTTTGATTTTCATCTGGAAGAATGAGAAGCAGTAAATGCCTAGAGAACATTTGTTCAAGGTACTTTGATACCAGGGATAGAAATAACATGGAAAGAATAGGAAAAGGGACAGGTTCTTATCCTCCACCACACACACACACACACACACACATATATATATATATATACAAAAAGAGCTTTATTCAAAACTAACGTTATGCAGATGAGAAATGAAACAACCAGGACTATGGACTATGACATCCAGGATATCCCATACAAAGGAGAGGAGGAACTTTTGCACAAGAAATCATAGCACTATAGAAGTAGGAGAAGGAGGTCATTAACACATTTTTAGTGTTAATAAAAATAAACACTGTCCAAACAGGTTCCCACGCGAGAGTAACTGAGCAATGAGAATGCCATATAATAAGTCCCCACCAAAGACACTAATATCCAATTGTAAGTGTAATTCCCTACTTTGTGTGATATAGCCCTTGTTTTGTGCTAGCTACTCTTTAACTCTTAACAAAACACACAGGACTTTTCCACTGTATTGATTGAGGTATATGAGGTATAGCATGCAACTGTTGCAGAAGCTAACATTCCACAATAAGTCTTTGGTTAAATAGTAACACATACTTTTACATATGCACGTCAGGGGATTCTCAGGGTCTTCCTTTTTCCCAAGCTTCCAGCAGTTCCCAAGGGACTTTATTTATTTCCATACTTTGATCTTCCCAATCCTCACAAATTTTCTCAGGTTGCTTCCTAATGAATCTCCAGTGTTATCTCTATCTCAGTTCTTTGTGTAACTATCTTAACACTGACCAGACATACTGGGTCTGGTGACTCTCAGCCTGTTCTTTTTGATCCTCTTTACTAGGATGAGATGCATTGACCCTTTCCTTTGGTATGCAATATATTGTTACACACAGTTCTAGCACAGGTATTCTAAAGCTCATACATAGTAAATCACTTGTAGATTGCTACCACTTTGAAGAAACAGAGCCATGCCTTGACAGCATGGCTAAATATACAGTTACCTGATGCTAAACATATAACACATGGTGCTCTGTAACTCAGGGTGTTCATCCAAGCCTTATGTTATACCAAGACGATAACTTACTAGAACCATGTTTTATACTTGTGTAATCAACAGCCATTCATTATTTTGGATGAGTCACATTATCCATTATGTCATGGAGCACAGCCGACACAACAGCCCTTGGTTACCCATAAGCTTTCCGTGTTCAGTGCAGGGACGTTAGCAACATTAGAGTCATGGGCATCAGTATGACTCTTTTCCTTTTTCATATGTTCATTCTATGCATGCAAGTAGCATGTAACATATCCATAATTTTAACTATTAGTCTAATCTGATTAGGTTCTTCTTTCTCCTTTTGGAAGATGGAGTTCTACAATTCCTTATTTGCAATTACGAGCATGGTATAGTGCTACTTCAAATCTCTTTGCAAAAACTAGATTGCAAAGAACTCAAGACATTAAGATTTGTGTGCCTTACTCTTTTTCTGTAGGGTATTGTAAATATCATATAACAATTTAGACTTAAGCAAAAAGGAATTAAGAAGCTGATGGCAACTAATGAATAATAATGAACCCTAGAAATCTGATCCATTTGAAGCACATGTTATGGCAAGGGAGCCCTTAAGAGCCATTAATCATACAAGTTACCTTGATGAAACAAGAATGAAACAAAATGAAGCAAAAACAAACCAGCAAGTTGTTTCAAAGCAAAAAAAATCCATTTCAATTTTAATTGAAAGGGTAAATTGTGGTCAGCTGCTGATGGGAAGGGAAGGATATTGTTCCATAATGCTGAACAACCCAATGAACTGCTTATACATAACTCTGTCAAGAATCAGGAGCTCAAGGATAATATTACCTTCTTAGGTCAGATCTAAAATATTGGCAACTGCTAAATAGAAAAAGAGAGATCCCCTTCATCAGGAAGGGGATTAAAACAAGACTTGGGGGAAACATTGACTGTTCAACATGACATCGATAGCAAAAAGTACTGAGAAAAGAGATGTAATATAGAAAAGGAACAAAGTCAAGATACTGGAAAACAATGATTATTGAAAACAGCCCAATGCTTTTCAGCCTGGAAATATCTTTATGGCCTTCCTTGGGGGATTGTTGTTGTTGTGTGTTGATTCCAACTTATGGAAACCCTAAGGCAAACTATCATGTACTTTTCTTGGAAATATTTGTTCAAATGGGATTGCTTTTGCTTTCTTATGAGGCTGAGAGAATGTGACTTGCCCAAGGGGTAACCTAATGGCTGAGTGAGGATTCAAACTCTGGTCTCCAGAGTCATAGTCCGACGATAAAACCACTGTTCCCTGATGACTCTTTCTTCATGGGATTCCAAGGGATTGCAAATTTAAAACCTATCTGTCTCCAAAGGTCATCTCCTAAGGATGATCATAAAAAAAAAAAAAAAGATCATTAAACAATAATACTATGAGCATTTGGATCAAACCAAAGAGTGCTCACTAATGATGCTAATTTTCCCGTAAAGAACTAACAAATGGGGTGTTACAGGATTCTGCCCTGTTCAGCATATTTTTAAGGGACTTAGAGGAAGGTACAGAGGGGCTACTCATCAGTCTTGCATATGGCTTCAAGCTGGAATAGGTAGCAAAGAGTTCAGAAGAAGGAATCAGAATTCAAGATTAATACAGCAGATCAGAAGACTATGATAAAACCTGAGAAACAAATTCAAAAGATAAATGTAGGAATCTTCATTTAAGAATGGTAAATGAGATGCACACGTATAGGACTGGTAACACTTGGATTACCAGCAGTATGGGTCAAAAAGGTCTATGGAGACCACAAACTAACATAAACAAACAATGTGATGAGGCAGGGGGAAAAAGTCAGTGAAAGGAATGCTAGGCTTCTCAAAAGACATGTAGTATCCAGGTGAAAAGAATGACAGTCTGCTTTTGTCCTACCTTACCTTATATCCAGTTTTGGGCACCACAGTTTGAGAAGCATCTCACCAAACTGGAGTGTGACCAGAGGACAACCAAGAGGGTTGATGGTCTTCAGACCAACCAAGCCCAGAGTGGACCAACACAAGCCTCTTGAATCTTGTGCTAAAATCTTTTCAACATTATTCTTCTTTATTTACAAGAAGAGGCAGATATGGCAAAGATTGTTTTATAAATGGATGGTGTGTCAATGAAGGGCTAAGATGTCAGAAACCAAGGACTATCGGGCCTCTCCAGAACATCCTTGGATGAAGCATGTCTGTGTGCAACTTGGAGTCAAGTCATGGAATCAAATTAATTTCCCTCATCATCTGTTCAATGCACCTGAATAAATTACTGTGATAATAGGCTCTTCCTATTACTCAGGCAGCATAGCTGAAGGGAGATAGACTCCTCTCCAGGTAAACAAGGGGTTAATGAAGTGTAGTGTATAAGTTACATTTATTAGGATCAGCTTTACCAGAAGCAACAGAAATCATGAGAGGCAATTACCCAGTCAGCAAGACCAGCTAGAGGACATGGTGAGAAACTTGAAGATTCTTCCAAAGAAGAGGTTATAAAAGTCTCTGGGAACCATGAGAGAGACACAGGTCCTTTTCACAACTTACCTTTTTCTGACGCTGGGGTGCGGGATAGCACAAGCAGCCTCCGGCAAGAGGCTCTCGTGTCCCTGCTGCTTCAGCTCCGTACAAGCTGCCTGCTCACGTGAGAGCCCCACTTCTTCCTTCTGCTGTGCAGCCTGGGACTTTCCCAGGCTGCGCCGGGGCAGGAAGTGTGAGCGCCATGGCTTCAGAGGCTCCTCACGCATGGCAAGTGTGCACAGGGCCCTGGAGAAATGCACAATCAAGCACCATTTTCGGCTTCCAGATGAAAATGAAAGTTGTGCAATCGGTGCTTGCTGGCCCCTGGAGTGGCATGTGATTGTGGGTGCATCATGCAGATCGCTCCTCACAATCACATGATGCTTGAGGGGCCCTTTTGCATGGCAAATGCCATGCGAAAAGGGCCACAGACAGACAAAGAACAAGGGCCAGTTGCAGGCTGGACAACTCCTGGGCCCCATACCATCCCAGCATCCGGATATCACATCATGAGCAGAATAGGAATGCTTAGCTAGTTTCGTTAGCAACATATATTCTTTTGAACCCTGGTTGAAATGACCTAAACTTGTTGTAGCTTTGCAACTGTCTCTAAGTAATACCTGAGGGAAGGTACCTTCATGTACAGGATTCTCTTTTATCAAAGTAGATTGTTAGTTTACAATAAAGGCTTTTCCTTCTAAAGATCTCCTCTGTCCATATTCTCTTCACATGTCTTGCTCAGTGCATGTGTGTGTGTGCACAGATAGAATTTTCATTTTACACAGAAGGGTGGGAAGGGAAAGCCTCTGCAGAGTCAGAGGCCATTTCCACATTACCTTATTATAGTGCTATTATTCCACTTTCAACATCCTGTGGAATTCTGGGGGTTATTATTAACTGAGGCAAAACAGCTCTTTGGCTGAGAAATCTTAATGCCCCTCCCTAAACTGCAAACCCAAGGATTCCATAGGATGCTGAAAGTGGAATAACAGTACTATAACTGTGTAATATAGAAATGGCTAGAGATAGAAATCTTTGGCCTTTTCCGCACTGGGTGAGGGAATCGCCCCGTGCTGGTACTCACCGGACCTGTGTGCTCCATGTGTGGGTCGAGGTTGGTCTGGAGCAGTCCGTGGCTGCCGCTCTGCACTGCTCTGGGGACGAAAATGGCAGCTTCCGGTTGGTCGAGGCTCTCCACCAACCAGTGAAGCTGGCCAGCCTAATCCCCTCCCCTGGCAGATCTGCAGGCTCGCACTGGTGCAAGCCTGAAAATCTGCACTGGAGCGCGGGAACGGAGTGGCGCGCTCCATGCTTTTGAAAGACTTGTTTTAAGTGGTCTTTCAAAAGCACGCTGAAGGACTACTTTGGGTCTTTCCAGAGCGGGCTGAGCTACACAAAGTAGTCAGGACCCAGTCCACTCCCAGGTGTAGATGTCCTCTCTGGAGGACGCTCTGCACCTTTTTAAAAACCCCGTGAGGAAAAAGTCTTTGTTAACTTTCTAGTAACTTCTCACTGAGTGATTGAACCACTGGAATTAAATCAGTGGGTAGTGGCAGTCTACATAATCTTCTGGGATCACATCTCCTACTCGAAAGTAGGAGACAAGATTGAGTAAGATCTCTTGCAGCTACATAAATAGGAGTCATCTAAACTGGAGGAGAGGAACAGAGTGGTAGAAAGAAGATTTTAGTCTCAGAGCAACCATTGTTTCAAATGACTTAACCTTTTATCTTATAAGCTGGTCACTGTTCTTTAGAATATAGTAGCTGGATTGAATTATTTTGTTCAAAATCGTTGGCTGTATAATGGTTTCTTTGAAAGCACAGACCATACTAACTATTCTCTCTGTACCGGTATTTAGTTCTTTGCATAATTCTCTTGTTCACTGATCTTCCCAGGAAGTCCATATCTACATTCAGAAGCTTCTCTCTGCGGGATGCTCTCAATGCAGAACGCCTGGGGAAAAAAATCTTTGCAGAAGTTCACTTTTCACTTTTCTTTTTTTCTCTATCATCCTCTTCTCATTTAAACTTTCCCTAGTCTAATAATTTGCAATGGTATCAAAGAACACTTACATTTCTGTATTCAGATGATCAAACATGGCTGTATTTCCATCAATTCCTAGGAATGAACTCAAACTATTAAGGGCAGATGGTGTGTGCCAAAAAATCTCTCCCCAAAAGGAATCAGATTGTGGACTGAAAAGGGAACGAGATCAATGAGAATGACACACTTATTTACAAAATAATCTCTTTTGTACATGTAGTGGAGAGCAAGGAAAGGGGTCTAAACATGCAACAATTGTTGTTAGCCACAATGTGACAAAGCAGGGCTGGGTGGCTGTAGCAACCCAGGAACTTTTTTTCAGTGTGGATAAGTTTTCCATGTTCACTTTTTTTTTTTCCCCCTTCTAAAAGTGTGTAAGTGTGTGTGTGTGTGTGTGTGTGTGTATTTGTTTAACAGACAGGACAAATGATTTAAAATAAATATAGAACTAACAATTAAAGTATACTAGAAACTGAGAAAAATGCACTCGCCAACGACTTTGCAAGGGTGGGAGAGTACATTTTAAAGGAATATGAACTCCAAGCTAGAGGTGGGAAGGGAATTTGGTGAGTTGGGCTTTTGAGTGGCCTACAGATTTAAATTGTGTATAGAGAAGACTTCTGCTTGTAATTCCAGACTGGAACACACTGCTCCCTAAATGTGGGAGGCAGATTTCATCTGCTGTCATAAATAGTAGTTTTTGTTTCTTATTTTACTTCCAAGCTGTGAAGCACTATTGGTTCCACATGGCTGAAAAATACTTCTGAAAATGCTTGGGGAGTGGTGGATTATAATGACATGTCTCCACTTAAGTAATTGAAAAGGGAGGCAGGGATGAGTTTTTCTCTATGTTTTCACATTATACTGGACAAGAATGCCTGTACATATATTCAACTGTTCATGAGAAAGATTTTCCTATATACACAATAAAAACTAAACACAAATACTTGTAGCTGTTGTGTGCTTTCAAGTCATTTCCAACTTATAACAATGCCAAGGTGAAACTATCATGAGATTTTCTTGGTAAGATTTGTCCAGAAGGGGTTTTTCTTTTCCTTCCTCTGAGACTGAGAGACAGTGGCTTACCTCGGATCATCCAATGGGTTTCTGTGGCTGAATGGGGATTCAAACTCTAGTCTCCAGAATTGTAACTCTTAAACACAAACACAGGTGGCTTGTATATGTATTTACTAAAATGTGTGAACACTCTTGAAAGCACAGTCTCATAGTCACCATGCAACAAAATTGTTGGTCACTCGGGACAGAAAAAATATTTGAAAATATTTTTTTAAAAAATGATCAAAACTTTTCTTTTCTTTTTTTTTTTAGTGTTGAGAAACCTTCATTAGAAGAATCATGGACTGAGAAGAATTTTTGAGGTGCAGGACTTACTCTGCACAAAATTCTTACGTGGTTGTTTTGTGCAGAAAACAGCATTTTATGTCCGGTAACTAATATTTTTGTATTGAAATGTTATTCTCTATGTAGAAAATGCACAAACTCCTGAATTTGTGGATAGCATCCAAAAACTATGTGGTTTTCAAGATTTTCTTGCAGTGGGAAGAAAGTTGCTTGAACAGCAATGGTTCACTATTACGGTTGCCATTATTCAGAATAAATGGGAATGCTCATTTCTGATTTAGATCTTTTTTTGTGTGATAGTTTCTCTTCTGCCTCATTTTGGAGAACTATCTCAAAAGCTTTCCATGCTACAGTAGGGGTGGTATGAAGTTCAATTTTGACTCCTCTTTTGTTTTCATTATATATACACTCATCCTTGCATTTCTTATTTCTGAATCAGTAATTTCAGTGTCCTTTTTCAGCAGATGATGCTCAGATTTTCCATAGTTTTAAATCAATTGATGCCATTGTGTAGAGATTGGTGATGGACTCTCTGTCACATGTTTCTTTGCGGATGAGCACTCATTGTCTTAAGCTGAACATGGATAAAACAGAGATCTCGGTGTTTCAGTCTGACCATCCAGTGACCCCTCTCCAATGCCCTCCACTTGATTTACAGGGTTGCACAGAGGCCCCCATCTCAACTGACAGGAACCTCAGATTCCTACTGGATGATTGTCTATCTCAGTTCCCCTTCCTTGTGGTGACAACAAAGGCATGTTATTCCCATCTTTTGAACATCTGCAGGATCTAGAGGTTCCTGACTGTTGAGACTGTCTCTTTGCTTGTCCAGGCTTTGGTTATCTTATACTTCGATTATTGTAGCAGTTTACTGTCAGGTTTGCTGCTCCCTTCTTTCTGCATCTCATCTGGCTGATATGTACCTCATATCTGAAGGAGACATCATGGAGATGAATCTACTGCCCCCCCCCCGGTGATATCACAATGTCTCCAATGGTTCTCATCACTTTCTTCCTCAGAATGTCCACCTTTTCTGAGTTTTCTGTCCAGCATCAGTTCTTCTCTCCCAGTATATCAGACCACATGATGATCATGTTGAGAAAATGAGCTTGGGTGGCCCCAGTTTTAACATTGCTTTTGTCATAAGATCCAGTGTGTTGCCTATGCCAAGGCCATTCTTACCCAGATCAATTATTGGAAGGTCCTGATTTCTTCACTTGCTTCCATATTAGTGACCACTGGGAGTCCCACAGCATTCCCCTCTGGCCAACCCAGGAAATCTGTATAGAATTTTCCAAGCATAGCAGCCATCTCCATTCATTCCTGGACACTTACTTGCTGGCTTAGTGCACAATGTTGTGTCTGCACATCCACAATGACTTGAGCTGATAAAATGAAACTGAATGGAAAAGTATTAGTAAGGAAGGAACAACCCAAGATAAAAACACATTTTGAAAGCCCCTGATAACCATCCACTTATGCAGGTGTGAAGGAATTCTTTCCCGTGAAGGAATGAAACCTATGTACAGATTCCTCTGGCCCCATCGCCTCCCCAGCCCAGCCAGCTGGCAACTCTGATAGGTGGCCCTGAACCCTTTCCATAGCCTGACAAATCATGTTTGGGATCATGAGATGGAGAAGGAAATCACACTGTCATAGAAAAAAAAATGGTATCCTGGGGTCCACTGCATTTCAACCCACTGCTTTGAGCCATAAACTGTTTCCTCTGTAAACTGGAAATGCTGTTACAGCTTTAAGACATACCCTGAGCTGTCCCTCCATTATCATATAATGACTTAATAAGGTGAATCCAGAAATTTTAACATCTTATTTTGCATACTGATTTTTTGCCATTGCAATTTCAGGTGCAATAAAACATGTAATGCATGGAAATAAAATAAATTTTGTTTTGTCCTAACCACATTTTTCCTCAGACGGAATTCACCATATTACTTCTTGTCACTCATATGGCTCATACTGTTAACTATGAAATTAATTAGTAATCAAATATTAATTTAACCAAATGACGGGGCCTGCAGAGTGGTATATAATTAACAATTAATTAATGATGAAATACTTAATATGTACCATCTGAGCGTGGTAAAACATTGTGTAACAAGGACTCCATGTAAAACTCTTGAGCTCGCTACTTTTTTTAATTTGCAGATCAAACAATCTTGGTCTTGTTCTGAACAGTCTACTTAAAGAATATGGCAATATTGCAAATTTTGTTGCCAGAGACAAAATGTAACATGTAGCCCTCCCTCATGCACACCAGTCAATTTCAGAGCACAGAAGATTATGTTTGGCACTTGAGGCAGAAAATATTAGAAGTGCCACATCCTTATCTAATAGCAAAAATAGAAGTGCAACGTTGACAGTAATAAAACATTAAATAATTCACCATTTGTCTTCCCTTCTTTTGAATATCACAAATCAGCTTCCTCACACAGCCACCATGTTCTTCTTAATTATAGGACTGGATTTGTGAACTTACAAGAGGACTCCATCTAGATCCACACATGTGGAAGTTCTTCCTTACCGTTCCATTGCTCAGACGGACTCAAACAATATCCAGTAAAGAGTGGCAGGGAGAAGCTGTTCCATTGTTTCATTATACTGAACAGTAGTAAAGTGGACTAATGCCAGATAATGAAACATTGGACTGCAATTGAATAGCTCTATAGCGCTAGCTCCTCTTCTAAAAGGCAATGTGAAGCTTTGAAGGAGGATTCTAAAGATGGCCTCATCATGAGTCTAAGATTCCAAATGGACTTAGAATGCCTTCTCAGACCTTCAGGTTTAATGTATGAAGGGCAGAAGTGGATGTTGTGAACTTGATAATGTTGAAAGGGGCTCTTTCCAATTCCTGCTGCTACTCACATTCATGCAAGTGTATGAATATTAGGCAATAGTCATAACTGAATAGCATGATGCCATCTTTTGAATGGGAGAAACCCGAGAAAAGCCAAACAGCGGAACAAAATTTTTCATTCTTTTGAAACCGAGTCACATCTTTCAAGAAGGCAATAGAAGTCATATCCTGGCAATAAAAAATGATTTATCACAAGAAGAGATTTTTTTTAAAGGCATTGTGCAAGGCCTTGGCTATAAACTTTTCTCTTGACCATTTCAGCTGGAGATACCACAGGCCTTATAGTCTTAGATCTTTCTTAAAAAAACAAACTGGAGGTCCCAGGGATATAATGGACTCAATGGTATTTGCTTTTCAATATGAACTTGCCTAATTTTCACTTCCACAACTAAGAAACAGACTGAAAAACAGTTAAAATTTAGGGAGTTGGGTGTGTTTAGCTTGGAGAAGAAAAGACGGAGAAGAAATATAATAGCAATCTTCAAATATATGAAAGATGGAATGAGATATTTTTTCCTGTTCCTACAGGTAGGATCCAAACCAATGGATTCTTATTACAATGAATGAAACTTTGGCTTAACATTAGCAAGCACTTCCTGAAGACAAGAGCTATTCAACACTGGAGTAGATTGCCTCAGAAAGAAGATGGTGGATTTTCCTTAATTTGAAGTTTTTAAATAGCTCTTGTATAGCCATCTGTCACAGCGGTTAGCTAAGGATTTCCCGGATTGCAGGAGGGTTGGAATATATAACTTTAGGAATCCTTTCCAGTTCTACTGCTCTGTGTTTCAATGTTCACCCTTTTCCAAGATTTCATCGACCAGCCAAGATCAAACTAAACACCACTGACGGAATTAGCAATCAAGTGACTTCATTTTTAAGAAAATTGAAAATGAGGAAGATGTATTCAAATTTAAAATGTTTCAGAAATCAAGAGAGTTTCTTTCTTTTTTTTAATCCTCTATGGTTCTGGGTTCTGCCTCCTACTATGGTTGTTATTTGTTTTCTCCTCCTCCCTCTTCCTTTCTCTTTCTCTCTCTCTTTATGTGTTTATGTATGTATAATGTGCGTGTGTGTGTGTGTGTGTGTGTATAGGTATATAGGCCTCACTAAGGGGCCTTTTATAATTGCTCCTGGGGTCATAAAGAAAGCAAAAACATCAAGGTACAGTGATTAATATGCATGTGAACCCACAGGATTTGAAATGTTAACAGCCGCTAAGGCAAAAAGAGCACAATTAATAAGGAAATGTTAGAACAGTTCTTACCCTTCTCTAAATTCATTTTGATTTATGAAACTTCAAGATGAATATGATGAATGTTAAAGCTTTTGAGAGATTATAATGGGATATCTATTCTTAACTGCATGTAAGTCTGAGTGGCATTCATTATTCTCCAAGGAAGATTGTAAGTCCCCCTCTATAAATAGTGTGTTGGCATTTATATCAACAACACTTCTGATTATTTCAAAATTGATTGGGGAGATATTACCAGATTGGCCTAGTGGTGAAATGCTGAGGTTTTCTTAGAGGTGTGAATAATAATTCTTTATTTCACTCTCAAGAGCTACTGTTTGTTTATTTATTTATTTATTTATTTGTCTATCTATCTGCTGTTTTGTTTTAGAAAGAACAACTTATTTAATTGGTATGCAGCTTTAGATGAATCTACACTCATTCAAAGCCATCTGTGCATTCTTAAGAGATAGGGAATTTAATTTTACAACTGTTAAAAATTGATATAGAATAGAGTAATATTTTATATTCTGAAAAATATTCAACATCTAAAAATCCAAAAGTTTAAGGTGGTCCTGATTGTTTTTGGCATCCTAATGATTGGTGCTGTACTTGAGTGGCATTGTGTAGATTCCAGCATATGTATGAGAGAAGTGGGGACCAGTAGCTCAAGCAATGTCAGCAGTGGAGCAAGTGGCATGATATTGCTTCCACCTCGCTTATCCTACATGTGACTATGTTATGAACAGAATTTAGAATTTGGTGGAATCCCATCAAATCAGGAAAACCAGAACTTAACCATGCCCGACAGATGGAAATCCACTCTTTGTTTCAAAATCTTTAACAAAGGAGACTTACCATGCTCTGAGGCAATCTATGTCACTATAGAATAGCTCTCACTTCTAGGATGTTTTCCTAACTTTAAGTTGAAATCTTTCTTTTTATTTGAACCCATTGGCTAGAATCTACAGAATCCCTTATTTTACCCCATCTTTCATGCAACAGTCCTTGAAATATTTGAAGATGGCTGTCATAAAATCTCTTAACTTTTTCTTTTACAAGTTAAACATCCCCAGTTCTGACCTTCATTACTGAGCTTGGTTTTCAATTGATGTTATACTTACTTGGCATGGGACATTACATGATCATTTGTCATTGTTTTCTGGATGTAATCCAGTATGTCAATATCCTTCATAAACCTTCCTGCAGAGTTTACTCTTCATTCTAAGGTCCATTAGAAAATTTTTAACACATGAGTTTTTTCCTTAAAGTCTAACAGAGCAGCAGAACTTCTTCCTTTAAAATAAGTGACCCTGGTACAGCAAGGAAGATATGAACATGGAAGCCAGATGGTGCTGATACAGTTGATGCATATGTGCATCCCATTCAGAATGCAATGTTCCTCTGGGTCTCATTTAACTCATTAGATGCCAATTTTGGAGGGTTACATAATTGATCTTAGTATATTAGGTATCATTAGAATTATATTGATGACCATGTTCTGATAAATACAATTCAATATCTAAGGAAGGTGCAGCCCATTCATCCTACTTTTGTTTGTGTTGTGATGAACAGCTGGGGCATGTAAATTAATAGTTTACACTCATGACTAGTTTAACCTTTTCCTAGTACCTTTAAGCTGGTTTTAGACAAGAGTGGATATTGTTGAATACAGACTGAAGAGTAACAGTCATGCAGAGGGTTAAAAATATATAAGATTATGACAACGGGTTTAAGCAGAGAAGATTTTGGAAGAAGCTTCACTGAATAGAATAGAACCTTGTGTGTGAATGGTCATTCATAGAAGTGTATTGCAATTTAAAACCCTTTAAGTATTATGTTTCACATGGTTGCAGTTGCATGACAAGTAGAACACAGGCCTACTTAGTGCTTGTGCTTCCGCTGCTGTGTCTCTTGATTTTCTTCCCTTTCTCTTTTGTGTGTTGGAGAATGCATGATTTCACATGATTTAAATATGGATGATGATGGATTAAGGATGATCAGTCTCAGAGTTGTTCTTTTTTTCTCCAAACTCCACCTGCATTTTTTCAAAGGGTTCATTGTTTGTCCAAACATCTTCCCCCTGAAATATAAACCTCACAAATGTAATGTCTATGGCCATTTCCGCACGGGGCGAGGGAATCCCCCCGTGACACTACTAACTGGACTTTTGGGCTCCCCTGTCTGGTGCACACTTCTCCGGAGCAGCGCGTGACCACCGCTCCGCACTCCTCCAGGGATGAAAATGGCAGCTTCTGGTTGTTTGAGGGTCTCAACCAACTACTGAAGCTCACCAGCCCAAAGCCCATCCCTGGTAGATCGCAGGCTCGTCCCAATGTGAGTCTGCAAATTTGCATAAGGGAGCAGGCTTGCAGTGGTGCTCTCCATGCTTTTGAAAGACCTGTTTTTAGTGGTCTTTCAAAAGCACGTTGGACAACCACTTGGAGTTGTTCCAGAGCAGGCTGGGGTGCGGATCTACATTAAATAGATCCAACCCAGTCCCTCCAAGGTGCAGACCTCCTTCCTGGAGGACTGGGTTGGACCTACTTAATGTAGGTCCCTGTGTAGAAATGGCTTAAGTTATCAAGAAGAGAGTATTTCTTCTCATGAGACGCAGAAGATCTGAGATTATATGATACAGCCGAACTATCTTCCACTCATATATTGAATTCTAAACTATGTGGCAATTCTGCATGCATATAACCCCTGCCCTTTTCAGACCTTTCCACCAAAATAGACAGCTTAAGACAGAACTGATAAGTGTAAATTATAAGGACAGAAACTATGGCCTTGTTCTTCTCTGTTAAAGACAGATCCTTTAGAAACAGTTGGGTCTAACAAGACACAAAAGCTCTTCTTCTATTTTGAATACATATTCCATTTTTTTTCCTTGAGAAAGATGGTATGACTCATTTGCCTTTTGTCAATCAAAAGATGCAATTGTAGATCACCTAGAAAGTCAGCTAAAGATATAACTTTTTTTCAAAACAAGAATAAAGAAAATAAGAAGCATTACCAGCATTTTTTCCCCCGGAATTGTAGGCATATTCTAATACAGAAAGATGGTAAGCAAATTCTTTTTTTTTCATCTTTTGTTGCAGCTAATAAAGTTACTGAATTCATACTTACTACTAAGAATTCCCAGTTGATACTCAGAAAAACCTTTTACCCTACTGAAATAGTCGTTACTATTTCATAATCCATTTCCCCTTGCTTTTTATGCTGCACTTCCTTATCAATCGGCTGCAGTTGGATAATTTAAGCTGAATGTTGGAAGCCATTTTCCATACACTTTGTAAAAGGGCAAACACCTCAGCCGGTTTTGAAGTTTACATTACTGATTTTATTTCCTCTTTCTTTTCAATGAAGCAACATCCTAAAGCCAAGCTCTTTGGGGAGCAATCATTTTCTTAAGAAAATCAAAGAGGTAAGCCAATTCTTATCGGTGTTTGATTGTTTGTCCACTAAGTGCCCACAAAAACCTGTAGTTGTAATTGTTGAAGCTCAGTTGATATTTAATCTAATTTTATTCCATTTTAGCTAAACAGCCTTCACACCTTAGACACAGTCAGCATTACTGGGGGATGCTTACATTGATTAGTAGTTCATTTGAAACCACAGTGACCACTGCATATTAGAAAGTAATGGAAATCCTGATAAAATGTACCAAAAGGTTAAAGCAATGATGAAGAAGATCCAGGGGTTACAGATGGAAAAAACACAGATGTGTCTGCATTGTTGTATTGCTCACAAAATCAGAATAAAGATCAGACATACAAGTAAGGACCACTTGATTAACTATTTAATTCTTATCTGCAGGAAGGCTCTTTAGTGTGGTATAATCTGGAGCAGGTATAATCTTACTTCCTCTCCAGTACACCAAGGGTGAACCACCCCAACACCAGAGACAAGTTAATCTATCTATCTTGTCCCTAGTTTGTCTATTTCTATGAAGCCTGAACATGGTGATCCCAACCCAATCCCTAAAGGAGAAAGCCAATCAAATGCAGTCCCAAAGGTTGCTTTCTTTCCAATCTCAAGTCCTATGGCCCAATGGCGAAGTCCAAAGAACTCATGAATGCTAACCAACTACTGATCAAGTAACTTGCCACAGAAAAGATCTATCCTTTTCTTAGTTCCTTCCCTCCAAAAGGTCATTTAATAAGTACTTCATGCCCTTTTGCAGATCTTCTAAAGCTAATGTTTGTCATGCCTCCTTTTGGTTCTTCCTTAGCCATTCTCACTGAACCATGAGCTTGCCTAGATAAGGTAGGCAGCAAACATCTGCTCACTCATTGAAAGCAATATCTATCTATCACTCTGTGGAAATGACACCCAAGCAAGTTCAGAGACTTTCCTTGGATTCTGAAGGCTTGAAATTGGACCCTGAATACTTTGTTGCATGTCTCTCTGCCTAGCTTGGTTTTCCTGGCTGCTACTCGGTCCCTCAGCTTCTTGACCTCTGGAGACCAAATTACGCACACAGCTTCTTTCTTTTCCCAACGAATTATAACAATGTGGCCCTTAACTGACAAGTGAGTACCATCTTCCCTGAAAAGTTCTTTTTTCTCAAAAAAAGAGCAGAAGGATATGCCAAGTAATGTCCAAAATCTACCGTTACAGCATTTTGTCTTGCATGATGTAGACATTTAAATTCAGCTTTTTTTTTTCTCTATACCCAACTTGGCAAAATTGCCAACCAAATCAGTTGCACATTAGGCATAGTCTCTTTATCAGTCTCATATCTTTTAATGCTTGAGTTCAGCTTTGCCTTTTGATAGGACTATAGCATGAGAGTAAACAGTGATGACTAGTGGCTCTGATGTCAGTTTTATGGTGAGTTCACTGGGTTTTGGTTTGAATTCTAAAGAAAGTACCCAAGATGCTGAAGAGATAGGGTTCACCATTTTCAATAGCTCCTTGATAGTTCAGACTAAGACCATTTCCGCACTGGACTGTTACAGTGCTATTATTCCACTTTCAACATCCTATGGAATCCTGCGATTGGCAGTTTAGAGGCCTCTCCCTAAACTACAAACCCCAGGATTCTGTAGGATGCTGAAAGTGGAGTAATAGCATTATAGCAGTCTAGTGCAGAAATGGCCAAAAACTGGAGTGCCCCACTAACATCAAGGTCTCCAGCTCCTACTGGAAAAGAAGGTTTTTAAACCCCCCCCCACATGTTGCTATTTGACAA
This sequence comes from Ctenosaura bakeri, assembly GCA_948474755.1. Taxonomy (NCBI): domain Eukaryota; kingdom Metazoa; phylum Chordata; class Lepidosauria; order Squamata; family Iguanidae; genus Ctenosaura; species Ctenosaura bakeri. Next base: position 166,745 of record CAOLHI010003241.1, on the reverse strand, counting down.
ATAAACAACAAAAGTGCACAATGCTGAACAACATTTAGTGTCACCAAGTGATAGATGTGTTAATCTATCAGAATGTATTGCTTTGAAGATATTCTTTCTCAGGTCCCAAATTAATTCCACTTAGATACATGATAGATTGCAAGTCTATTTATTTTCCACTTAGAATTCAATATACATCTCAGTGTGCATGTTTCTATGTGTATAACACATTGCTATGCACTTTTTCCCCAGCTGTATGCTCTTGACTAAGGTGTGTTTTTAATAGATTTTTAGAAATATACACATATTTACACACCCCTGTCAAATACATCGTTGCTATTGTTCAGAACCCTCAGAAATGCACATATTTAGGACATATTTAGGACTGCACATTGTATTGAAGTCTGCTATCAGCTCTGGTTACATTTCCGACACATTGCTAATTTAATGGAACATGTAAGATTGCACTATATGCTTTTTGAAGGCAATGCCTTTACAAAAAAACAAACAACTAGTGTTACTCTATAATGTTCCTCAATGGTGCTATATGTAAAAATATCACTTGACACTCTACATCTTTATGAGTCATTCTCTCTGTATTGTCCTGAATCACTTTGCCACCAATGAGTGGAAATAGATGGAATGATCCTACATTGTAAAGAGAGGGCCTTTGGAGTCTTCTGCTTGGAGCAGAATGCGCCATCATAGCTCCTAGGAAAACGCCTCTCATTTGAGGTTCTTAAGGGGTAAAGATGGTTCACTCTGAAATATTTTGTAAGATTGTATGGAGATCAGGTGCATCATTTGGACTTCTAGGGACCAAAGATTTCAAAATTAAAATCAACTTTGCCCCTCCTTTTAGATAGAATCTTCTCATCTATAATGCTCACCTTCTATTTGGTTCAAAATCCAATGTCCTTAGCAGAACAATGTCATTCTAAAACATATATACTTTCATTCATACACACACACACACACACACACACACACATACACATACATATATATATATAGTATATAAAATAAAAATATGGACCACCTCTTGTCCTTTTGTCCCCAGTCCCCATGTAGGCAAAAGGGGAATGAACTCTGCCTGCACTGATTATCACTCTAAACCAGCTGAACTGCAAACAGAAGTAACATCTGAGTAAAAATGTTGGCCTATGACTCTAATACCATCATTATTTTATCCCTGCATGATTTTTAACATCTTTGCCTGATGAAGAAGCTAGTGGTTCTTTAAAATAAAATCTAGGGCCCTTCCTGACAACCTGGTACATGCTGCATTATATACTAATTTATTTAAATGAAAGCCTTTGAAATATTCTTGACATGATTAAAAGTAAGGCTAGTGTCTAAGTATAGGGACTGTGGTCTTTTCTGTTTTGTTTGTTTGTTTTAGAAATTCAGAACACAATGTTTGAAATGCTTTGTATAGATTCTGACACAGAACTTTCCATTTATATCTTCTTCCATCAGTAATTCTTTTAATATACAGCCTTTATTTCTGAAGTCAATTTCAATATAACAATTGTGTTTTAATCTCAGGAACTGTCCATAGGGGAGATTGTACCTAAGAGACCTGAAATGTGAGCTGTCAGATTATAAACGTCTGTAGGCTTTCTATATAAGAAGATGGTGAGTTGACTTGTCTGTCTTCTTTGTAACAGGTCTCAAAACAAATTTCTGAATCGTTGTATTCCGTTTCAAATCCATAGAATTTGTCCATGTATGAAAGTCCATGAGACCAATTACACTCTCCAAACTGCAGTTACATCATCAATGATAAATTGCTGTGTAAATACACTTTCAGGACAGGTGATTGAGCTTCTGAATTTTCCATGTAGAAATTGGCCATTTAAAAAAAAAAATCTATGTAAAAATAAAGTGGAAGTAGGACTGAGGTGGAATCTGACACAATATGACAGCCATGGGAATAGCTGGGTTTAACCTTTGATGAATGTTTGATGGAATGAGAAATGCAGACCTTCTAAGATTAGAATTTAGCAGAAAAAAAGTTTGTTCATCTTCAGGTACATCATCCAAAATTAAACCCTCGTTGAAGTGGGTTTTGATGATTTTAGTAAGTTCCACTGTAGGATTGTCTTTAGAAAAAAGTACATACAAACCTGTCTGAGAACTGATGAAGAGCCTTTATTTTATCTTATTTTAATCAACATACCTCTGAACCACAATAATGCTGTTAGTTTCTTTGACAACAAGAAAAAAGTCGTAAAGGTTGTTATTTCTGTTGTTCCAGGGATTCTTGTTCTTCCAGGCTTATGTGGATATGCTTTCAATCTTTTCTAATTTCCCAAGGACCAGTCTCTGAAAAGCTGTTACAGCTGTGTTGGTGGGGTGCATAAATTGGGAGGACATTCTGAAGTCCACCTTGGAATCTGAAAATGTAGACACACTCCAAAAAGTATGTGTGTGTGTGTGGGGGGGGTCAGAATAATTTGTCTTTCAAGTGAGTTAGGCATCTTGCCAGATAGATTAACAACTATCATCTTCTTTGGGAGTGCCTTGCAGAATGGGGGATGTTTTGCAATCTGTTTCTTATGTCTGCTGGTTGTAAATCCTTTCCAGTGATTGCCTCTGTCTCCCAAGAAAAAGAAGGTGAACACTATGGATGAGAAAATTCTATTAAAAAAGGAGGTGGAGGGGATTTTAAAATTAAAAACTTTGGTACCAAGAGGCTTGAATCTTGACCTCCTCCCCCTCTTGCAAACTATGTCAGAGTTTTCTGACAGCCTCTTTCCCTAATGCCCAGATAGATCTGTGCATCCTTGGATGTTATCTATTTTTTTTCCCTCTACCATCTGCTTTCAGGATATTTAAAAAAGCCTTCAGCCTTTGCTCTTATGTTTTTCACTTGTCCAATAAATAGTTTGAGAGTTCCTGGTCCAGAAATTTCTAAATTTTGATTCTAAACAGGTATGTACAGCCAATAGGCAATACACCAATACAATTATGATTTTCTATAATGTGATATGATGCATTTACATGTTCTTTTTTTTCTGATTTTATATAGCCTGTGTAGAAGATCTTATGGGTCTACACAAGACAAAATATATTGGACCTTTTTACTCATAAAACAACCATCTTTTAAGCATTTTGATCATCCTGAGCACTTTGTTCTCCGTTTTCTTTTCTGAATTAATTGGATGCTCCCCAAGTCCAGCTACATTGGTTCTACTGCTATTGAGGGCCATCAGAACTTTTCTGATGTCAATAGTGGCTTTCATGGAACTGCCCTGTAATCATTCTTATAGGGCTGGCTATTATGGATGGGATGGTGTGTGGTGTGGGGAGAGAGTACAAAAGTAAAGGAAAGCAGGCTGAGGAAGGCTTACTTGGGCTAGCCCAGGGCACAGGCATACCAGGCCTGGTTTGTTTTCTCCCTCACTGGAGTAGCAGCATCCCTATTAATCTCACTATCACAGCATGACTCCATCCCCACACTTAATCGCATCCCTACTTTCCCTAAAACCCAAAGCTTATTTGTGGTCATTCCAAAAAGAATGGATAACCTGTGGTAGCATGTAATTGAAATTAATAATGGGGGAAAAAAAGCTCTGTTAAGGCAATTCTTACAGCAAAATAGAATAAAATCTTTATTGGGATAATAAATTAGAAAAAGGGTATTGAATATCAAGACTATTCAACCAAAAATCACAATATTTTAGATGTAGATAATGGAATTAAATCTTTATTAAAATAACAGACAAGGGAAAAAAGGTATCGTGGTTTCAAGAATATTCAAACAAAATAATAATTCCTTAAAGATGTTTAATTAATTTCTTCAAAACGCCACAGTGTTCATCAACAGAGCCTTCACAACCACACACCTTTGGCCCTACCAGCACAATGGTGTCTTTCTCCAGTCAGGGTTCTACTCTCTAACTCTCTCAGAGGTGGCTTGGTTACTTTTCTGTCCCCACACTTGGCTTCTGAGAAGCTAGCCCTTTCCTGGAAAACCCTTTTTTGGTTTACTGGTTGTGCTGACTTAGAGTTCTCTCTAGACCTCTCAATGATGGAAGATAGCTTCCAACCACTTTTCAAGTTTATATATTTTTTTTCCTGCTGTCTCACCCACAACCCTTCCCTCTGGCTAGGGCTGGGTTATTCTCAAAGAACCAGTCTGATTACGTCCCTCTCTCTCACTAGGTCCACTTTGCTAGCCACACTCGCAGGCTTTGTCACACTAGCTATGACACTGCTTCCTCATTGCATCTATCTGGCTTACAGAATGTCAGGATTAATAATGGCAACTATAACAGGGCTCTTTTTGGGAGCTATGTATTCCTTTAGAGCCATAAGTGAGCGATAGAACAAGAAAAAGCTAAAAATTCTCAGCCAAAATCCCATAAGGTGCAATTCTATATACTAGACTAGTAATATGATTGTGCTTGTTGGAAAAGTATCTGGGCCATGTGTGGGGTAAAACTGAGGAACAGATGGCTCATGACTCCCCCACTAAATCAAACAGAATTATCTGAAGAAAAGCAGAAAGTAGTTAAGTGCTTGTTAATTCTTTCTTTTCTTCTTGAGTCCAGAGAGAGAGAGAGAGAGAGAGAGAGAGAGAGAGAGAGAGAATTCAGGAGGCCTCATTCCACTGCTGAAGTAGTACTAAGTATCACATATCATTTTCATGTTCAAATTTTCCTCTTATATCTATTTGCATACCTAACAACCAATAAAGCTATTCATAAGAGATTTTGAAATAAACATTCAGGAATTAATGTGGCCAACACAGAAAAGCAATGAACAACAGAGTTTCTCTTATATGTTCCCATCATTGGATAGGCATTTGATGAGCAATTATAATAGTAAGATTCTTTTCCTTTGATTTGCAGGAAAACTACCACATGGATCTGCATGCACAGTACCTGGAAATTTCTAAAAATCTGCAAGCAAGCCATTACATATTTGTAGAACAAACCAGATCACACACCATAGCTGGGTGAAAGAAGGCCACAACTTTATTGGCTACAGCAAAAAAGCAAAACAAAACAGGATTGGTTTGCCCATGGGTTTGGATCCCAGCATTGGCCAACCTGCCTGCCGACTGATGATGCAGATGAATGTGGAGCTGTGACCTCCAGGGGTCAGGTGGGGGGGCACTTGAACCTCTCAGGAGTGCAGGGCTGTGGCCACCCTCATTCTGCAGAACATGCCCACTACAACCCTGCACTCCTGAAAAATCCTTCCATCCTCAGGACTACAAGATCTGGGAAAATAGCTGACCTGGTTCCAGGACCCATGCCAACCACCTGAAAAGTTGTGACAATAAAATTGAAGACACAATAACCACAGCATACTGAATAGATAAACAAGGGGAAAGGTGGTGGTGGTGGGGCAACACTTGGAGAAAGACTGAGCTCTAAGATGGGGACGCTTGGAATAAATGGTTGAAGCCCTGACCTGAGGGAAGACTCCCATTCACTCCAGCCCAAGAAAGAACAGCCATTTGATTCAAACTGTGAGATTTGAACATATTGGTTGGGAGCCTTCCCTATGGCAGCGCACTGGCTGCTGGGAAGGAGAAAACAGAATGCATACATGAGGGAAGCCACACAGCCCAGCGATGCCAGCAGAAATGGGGCAGTGCTATGGAGCCCACTGGGACTGAAGCTGTCCTGAGCTGCAAACTGAGAGAGTCTGGCAGCCTTCTTTATTGAAATGGCTCAAGTAAAATTTGCATCCAAAATGGTGCTTTTCAACAGACAAGGTAGAATTCCTCAGACAGATGTGAACTCTGAATCACCTATAGACAATACCAGAAATATTAATCTTAGCATGATAACTACAGTTTTGGCTTTTTTCTGGTGAGTAAACTTTTGATCATTTGTGGTGACTTTTGATTAATATCTCCAATTAAATAAACCACAATTTTATTACTTTTGCTAAAGGAATGAGTATTTTTATACTGCCATGTTGCTTTTCTCCTGCTGTTGCTTTTAGGTCTTCTATTTTTTCAGTTCACTTTAACAGGTGTTGCAGAAAGAATGGAATATTCCCATAATAGGCATATGGTATCAAGGATAGCCTTTAAATTTAGCACATCTAAAGAATCCAAATCTAATCATCATCCCTATTTTCTTACATTTAAGGATAATTACTAGAAGAAGTGGCATCACAAATTCACAAAGATATTCTTTGAATATTGAATCTGTCTCCTTCTAGGAGAATATCATCTTTGTGAATTCTAAAATGAACTGATTTGCAGCTCATAGACTTATATTTGTTAATTTATCTAACCACTTTTCACTTCCTAAATGCTCTGTTGCAATTCTCTTTTAAAAAGAGAACATGAGAAGCCACAGAGATAGGGAAGGTATTATATGAGAGGAAAGGTACCATACATCTATCAGGTCCTTTACATTCCTTATAAAGAAAGACCCAGAGAAACAGCCTGAGTAAGTAAAGGGAGAAATCAGCATCTAATGTTAATTATTGTTAAGTTTAACTATTGGTAAGTCTCCAGTATCTAATTTTTGGATAAGATACTGGAGCTGTTACCACCCCTTACAGACCTTATCTTTCAGGATAGCAAAATTAGAAAAAAAATCATAATTGTCACATAAAAACTGAACATTTATGGCTGGGAAACATGTGGTGAGCAGGACACTGGCTGTACCCCTGGGCTAGGTCACCATGGCCTCAGATTGGACAGGTCATAAGATCAAGAAGAATTAAGCAGGAAAGCCCAGTGTTAATAGGCTTCTAGTAATTCAGTCAACAACCCGGCATCCAAATGCAATAGTCAACAAAACTGTCCAGGTACAGCAGGCAAGCAGCCCTGCTGTACACATTTCTTACAAAGACCTTCCCTTACCCAACCAAGATATTAAGAGAATGGCAGGACTCTTGGTGTATTTTCACCTAGAATAAGGCAATCAACTTTTTTCCAGACTTCTTTTGTTTATTCTGCAGAAAGCCATTCACTCACTCCCCTTCTGGCTGGAAAAAAGCATATAAAAACCCCAACTCCAGCCCAGGTAATTTTGCATTGAGCATGTTAGCACTTTGGGCATAAATGTCACCCCAGATTTCTGCTCCTTTGTGCTGCCCTAAAACCCTAGTTTGAACCACCCCTTTTTGATCCTCTGCTCCTGGACTGGTAAATACTACCTTCTGCACTCAGAATCTATCTCTGTCCAACCCTTCTTGCTTCTCCTTTCACTAGCCTTCTGTGCTTCATGAAACTGCTTGATTTCTTGTATATGTCTGCTGATTTCCAATAAAAACACTTTGTTTTACACCCTTAACTGTAGTCCTACAGTTAGTACTGGTATGCACAGGTGAAAAGATCCTGTTGTTGCCCCCTCTAGCAGGCCTTCTCTGAGTTATAATCCCACCAATTTCTGGCACAGCTGGTAGATCTCAAGGTCCCCCACCTTTTAAGGTAACAGAGAATATGGTACCATTCCAGCTCCACAGATTCATGGAATGAGATGGGTTACCTAGATCCTTTTTAATCTATGTTTGGTATCTTTAGTATATAACCTGCTAATGGACAGAAGGACTTTGTCCCTGTTGTCAGAAGTCTTGGTAGCTTTTCATGCGATCAGCTATGACGTCTTTTTGTGCTGCTTCTGTGAGATGGCACATGGAGGCTTGCTTTTCTGTTGTTCTGTGAAAAAAGAATCTTTTCAGTGGTCAGTCCAGGCTGTGAAATTCTCTTCCTAGGAAAACTAGTCTGACCTTCTGCTTCCTTTCCTTCCATCGGCATGGAAAGTCCTCCTCTTCCTCCTCCTCCTCTTGATTGCCTTTTTGGGAAGTATTTTAAAGAATATTGTTTAACATTTTTTCCCCTATTTTTCTGGCCATTTTAAATTGTTTTTAATGCCATGCATTTGATTGTTGGAGTGTGAAAACATGGCATGCTTATATGCAATAGTATTTAGATTGCATGTCAGTCTCTAGGAGTTTAGGCACATCATGTTTATAGTTGCTTCCTGTTTGTTTGTGTGTTTGCTCACACTCACCCTCTTTTTGCATCATATAGATTTTTCTTCATTCTCTGGGATTTCATCTGCTCTCATACTTCTTTCTCTCCCCTCACCTGCCCTCCATGAAGCATGTGTGGTAAAAGCTCTTTCTAGCTGAGATTTATCTATCTATCTATCTATCTATCTATCTATCTATCTATCTATCTATCTATCTATCTGAGATGCTCCAAATCTATTGATACCATGTAGTACTTTTTAAAAACTTTCCTCAAGAACATGAACATGTATTGATTATATACAAATATTTCTGAATAAAACTACTTTTATACACCTTATGAAGAAGATTAAGTCTGATTTCTTTCTCTGCTAGATCTTGTATGTGGAGTGGACTGCTGAGCTATTCAACTTCTACCTAGTGCATCAGATGCTTGGTTTGAGAGATTCACTACAATATTTAATTATTTCCCAATATCAATTACACATCAGTAATAATGTTTAGCATCCTTTTATCCATCCATCCTTTGCTTTAATGTTGTAAACAGCTTTGAATCTCAGTTCTGAGCAAGAAGGAGGGACAAGAACAAAGGTAATAGTAGCAATACTGACACTGATAGTATGAGATGTATACACATTTCTTTTAAAGAGAAAAGGGATACTTAAAAGAGGAAGTACATCTTTAAAATGAATTGTAATTTTAAAAAAGTAAAAGACATATTTCAAAATGCTTATTAGCACTGAAACAGGATGGAACAGCATTAGAATCACAGAATCATAGAGCTGGAAGAGACCACAAAGACCATCGAGTCCACCCCCCTGCCATGATTCCTGTACAAGCCAGCAAAAACCTTAAGATCTGCTGGGGAAGGCTTTCTCTCTGTCTCACCACCATCCCAGGTTGGCCTGTTGAGGACACGGGATAGAGCCTTCTCAGTGGCTGCTCCCACCCTGTGGAACTCTCTTCCACAGGAGGCTAAGATATGCCCCCTCTCCGCTCTCCTTTCGCCGACTTTCTAAACTTTTCTCTTCAGTCAGGCTTTTATGTAAGCCATGTTGTACTGGTATATCCTTTTAAGTGTTGCTATGATAGACATTGCAAAATATTGGGCACTCGTTCCCTGTTGCTCTGTTCCTAAAGCAGGGATCAGGAATGTGTGGGCATCCAAATGTTGCCGAAGTGTGACCACCATCATCCCCAGACATCATCCCCAGGCTAAGAACATATGGAGTGGCAGACATTTCTTCTTTCTTCCTCAAAGGTGATATATGATTTGATTGGGTAAGTAATATTGCTTCCTCTTAGCTGAGCAGTAGGTTTGGCTGATAGGATGTTCAGTATCCTTGTTAATTCCTTGCTTCAGATTCTAGGGATATAAAATGTGTCTGCAAAGTAGTTTATTTGTTGCCATTTACACTCAGCACGGCATTTGCTCAATAAAATCTGCTTTCTGGAAGCACAGAGCAACAGCACACAGCTTTATTTGCACTATGCCTCTCAATTTTATATGTATATATGTGTATGTGTTCCAATAAATAATTTCCTGGGATTTAAGTTAATTTCTTCAAAACAGCTTCTCTCCCCTCTCAGCACTGCAATCCATTTCACATCTAAAGTAGATGGCTCTTCAGCCAACACTACATTAAGAAACCCAGTATGCAAAGCCAATAGAGAGCAATATGGCCAAAGTAAATCTCAGGGAGAGAACAATTTGCATCAATTGTTGGTGTTAATTTATGCTCACACTTTTCCTAAACCCATCTTGCTTTCCAACAGTACTGTAAATTAATTCTGTGATTCAGGGGTGTTCTAAAGTTAATATTGCACAGCATCCTATTAAAACATTTGAACATCCCCTTGTCTATTACAGTGCTTTGTGATGCTGTGGAAGCTTTAAGAGGATAGCAGCTCATTTCTTCATTACAACAGTGAATCAGATTCCTTTACTACAAAAGAAAATTCAGGTGCAAATTGGATATTTTCTGATTAATTATCAACTACCCTTTAATAATATTGTCAGACACAAACCTCAAGGAATGCTTAAAGGAACAAGTGCTTATTACAACCATTCTATTCTCATCTCTCTCCCCTTCTGTGTAATTTTTGGCAAAGTTACTTACCATAATGACAGACCAGAGTGGCAATAAGTGATTGCAATTAACTTTTTAAAAAATATTCTAATAGACTATGGATGAAAATTGATCTCATATTTTCAAGTACACTTTAAAGTTTTGTGAAGGGCTCATCAAATTCTGTTCATTCTTGATTCCCTGTTGAAAAATTCTGTAGTATTAATTAAAAAAAAAAACTAGGATGGGATGGCAATTAATAATTGGGTGGCATGAGCTCAGGGAATGGGTATGTTAAATTGGACCAATTAAAGTTTGTGTCTTCTGTACAACTGTTAAAATTTATTCTGATTATGATTAATATTTTTCCCCACTGTCTTATCGCTGTAAGCACATGTTTTACATGCAAAAAGTCAACATTTAAATTCCTATGTTCTCCTATTATAAAAATCAGGTTGCAGGTCATGAGAATGCCGTATGTCTCCAACCCTAGAGAAACACTGTTGTTCAAAATACTCAGTACCAGGTTAAATTGACAAATAATCTGTTCAACACTGCATAAAGCAGATTAATATATTGCTATGAAACTCATATCAATTTACAATGATTAATCACAACTGGTTTTCCCTTGGAGAAATAAGGTCATTGTTTGGACAATAGAAACAAGGGACACAAGGCCTTGGGTTCAGTACATTGTTGACAGTAACTGGCAGCAACTAATAGAAACATTGGGGGAAAAACATCCAGTCCAACTTCCTACCCATTTAGGAATCCACCTCTAAAGTGCCTCAGATATGTGGCCATCCAGTCTCTCTCTGAAAATTTCCAGTGAAGGAAAAGCTGCAAATCACCACAGGCTTCCCCTCTAGATATGTGTTTGTGTGCATGCTTTAAATTGCATGTAGAGCTTAAAAATATTGCCCTATGGATTAAAACATGGTTAAACTGTTTTAGTATGCATTTGACATGTGCACATTTCTGTAAGAACTTCTACAAATGTGCACATTTCTTTCCAAATTGTGGTCTCAGACTTATCTTGTGTCAAAATGTGTATTTGGCACAAGGATAGCAGAGTAAAAACTGTGTCCACCCTGTGGATAATGCAGAAAGATGCCAACCTGTCAAACTTTAGAGTGAAACTATATTATTCACACATCCCTCATATGCAGCCCAGGCCTGTCTTAAACTTCAGCCCTTAGCAGTTTCTTCAGTGGATAAATCTGACATGCCTGCTAGCACTGTCTCTAGAAGTCATGCAAACATGCACTACACATATGACTCACTAACAAGAAGAAATGAATATGAATGTTAATAGGTTGTCCTATGTCCTAATACAAGAGTATTTTTTTTTTATCATTCTTAGTACTCATTTCACAGTGTTGGCGTTGTTGAAGACTAAATTCCTATTAGCTGATCAAGTTCCTTGAGGACATTCACACAAATCTTGACTTTCTTAAGATCAATTGATCTAACATGTTATATTAATTTCTTAAAATGAATCAAAGTCAGTTCTCCTAAAATTTGCTCATCTGATCATAAGGATCTTCCACACATTGGGACAGTGATAAACACATCTGAAATGATAAAATTAACTTGCATCTTTTTAAATACTGATCAGCAACTTTTAAATAGTAATGAAGGCTGAAGCATCAACTGACAAGAGATGTAGCACAGATTAACAAATTGGCTTAGTAACCTATAGGGGAATTACTTGATTAATAGTCATCAAGCAAATGATTTGTGCATTGGGAATGGGTATGAGACAGAAGCATACATTAAGTCATAATCTGAATAGTCTCTGAAACAACAGAAATCTGCTCTAAATATCTAATTTACTATTATATAGTATTCATTGCTTAGAGCTCTAGTGACATGGATTTGAAAAGGACAAAAAGACCATCCGATATGCCATCCAGTTCTTTCCTGAAAACCTCTCTACATTACCTCCATGTTTTCCCTCATGACAATCATCAGTCCTCTAAATGAGAAGTCTCAAATGTGCTTCAACACTTTGTTTGATGAGATTTTTCACGAAGACAATTCTGATTTATGACAACCCTATGTCTAAGAGACTTCAAGGGCCTGTTCAGATCTTGCAGATTCGATGTGGTTCCCATGATGAAATCAATCAATCTGTAATGTGACTTTCCTCTTTTCCTAAAGCCTTCCACTCCTCAGCACTTTACTTTGCATAAAAGTCAGTGTAAATTCTAATCCAAGATTTATTCCTGCATGCTTAAGTACTTTCCCCATCGACCCAGGACACCATAGAAAACAAGCAGCATTCTTAACAATCAGATGAAACCTCTAGCTTGACTTCAGTAGCAAATTTGGTCTAGTGCTTGTATGCATGTGTGCGTGCATACACACACACACACACATTAGACAAATAAGCCTGATTAAAAAAATTCTCTAGTCTTGTCAGAACCATTATGTCATCCCTCAAAATTCTTCAAGTATTTCATGCAGCCAAAATAAAATTCATGTGGAAAATTAATTTTAGGGGAAAAAATCAGTGTTGAGATGCTATGCAACCTATGCACAGGTCAAGTTGTTTCAAATAAATAAGTCAAGTTAATCATAGCCAACCTCCCCTTCCTCACCAAATTGTTCTTGTCCTAAAATTTCATGATCACAAATATACTACTTCTCTCTAGAGAAATTCTACTTGGTCAACGTAACTTTAATCAATTTACCATCCTTTAGGTGATCATATAGTACTAACTGAAACATCTAAGGAATTGAAAAAACAGCACCAGCTCCACACAGCAGGATAAATTAACTCCTACACTTTTCTGCCAAATATGCTCCATGGACATCATGTCACGATGATAAGTGGAATTCATTTTTGGTGGTTGCCAGCCAGCAGTTGCTTTTTTGGTCCTCCATCCCACCTTGCATGCTAATTCAGAACAATACCACATAGATTATAGAAGAGATAGCAACCACCAGGAAAAAAAAGTATGTTTCCCCCCTTTAAAGTCCACTTTCACACTTTAAGACAGGGAAGTGAAAGCATATATCATTTTTTTTTTGGATGTTGTGGAAGGAGTTTTTTTTCTTCGCACAACGTCTGCCCAGTTTTATAAGACCTATCTAACTTGATGAACCATATTACCCAAATAAAGTAATGCAACCACCTCATCTAGGTGATGCTACAAAACTGTTTGATACCTTGGTAATTAATTTGTGGTGTCCCACATGGTTCCATTTTGCACTTTATGGGTTTTAACAGTTACACAAAAAAATTCTAAGATAGTTCCTTTAAGATTGTTGTGGTATGAGTATACTGAAGTCACCCAGAGATATATTTATTTTTTTCCCTTTTTTTCCCCCCATGAAAGCTTTGAAATCATAAGATATTGTCTGAAATCCGTAAAAATCTGGGCTATCAAACCTAATTTCAGACTGGGTGGGGGAGGAATTTTTATTTTTATGACTCCCAGTAGGTGTCTTGAATACTGAAACAGTCCCATAGCTTTGACACACTCAGGAATCTCTCCCCCCAAAGTGGAGGGGGAAGCCAGCATGATGTAGTGGTTTGGATTATGACTCTAGAGACCAGGGTTTGAATCTCTGGTTGGCCATGGAAACCTACTGGTGACCTCAGGCAAGTCACACTCTCTCCGCATAAGAGGAAGGCAAAAGCAAATCCTATCTGAAGAAATCTTACTCAGAAAACCCCAAGATCGATTCAACTTAGGGTCACTATAAGTTGGAAGTAACTTGAAGGCACACAACGACAATAACAAACAACGGTGGGAAACTCTTGTGCAGTTCTCAAGAGCATGCATTTTACTTTGTAACATAACGTAATCTAAATAAATCTCCACAATTTGTTGGAACTTTCAAGGTTCTGTTTTTCTTCCTCTGTAAGCTTCTTGAGGGGATGGAAATCCCAAGTCTGAATTTAGTCAGGGAATTGATGAATTTCCATGCCACCCCTAATACAGATAAGATGAAAGGTATGCATGTGTTCTATATGATCTGATTTGGTTACAAAGAGTTTGGTGTATTTCTCTGAACTCGTGGCTGTACTCTTCGCTAAATGCAGTCCGTAACATTTCCCCATATGGATATATTGCTGATGTGTGCCTTCAAGTCATTTCTGATTTATGACAACCCTATGGTGAACTTACTATGGGGTTTTCTCGGGGCTGAGAGTGCTCAAACCACAATACCATGCTGGCTGTCATACCAATATATTTAATAGTATAAAGAAATGTTCTTGTGTGTAGAGGCTTTTTGTAATGATGTGTGGTATAATAAATACATGATGCAAGTGCATAGATAGAGCACATTATGAAGATATTTGCTCATCTTCTTATAATCTTGGTAGCTGTGCTTGGTTCTCCCATCACTTTCTTAGTCTCTGTTAAATTACTAAGCCTATATTTTGCCTTCTCTCGTCTTCACACTTACACACTTTGTGTGCCTGGATGTAACCTGTCCTACTTATACCTTGGTGGGACTGAGTCTGAATGCCATAGCAGAAGCAAATTTCCCTTTCTTTTCCCATTCTGGGCTATTATCACAGCCCAGAAACTAACTTTGGGACATGGGAGGGAAGTAACACACGTGGTAATGGCAGGTGCTTCCTACATTCTAGTAGAACATTTTCCCAAACACGGACTGAACCTTCTGATCCCAGAATTCCTAGCAGGAAACACTCTAAAGAGCTCCTTTGGGCAGAACAGAAGACCATCCATGCATCCATACAAATAACTCTGAAATTATCGCCATATCTAAGAATTGCTCAAACTCTAGGCAAAAAGCTTAGAGGTAAGTGTCCATTTATAGTAACAGCAAATGCAGCTGCATGTCACTTAAGTGAATGAACAGGATGAATTTTAGATAATCAGAGGAATATATAAACAACCATACTATTTTAATCAAAATATATGCCCAACCATGTAATCCCATTAAATGGAGGGCAACACCAGATGTATCAAAGATCTAAGAAAATATGTTCTGGGTTTAACTTCCTAACACATGAAGTCTAGAATGACGAACTAAGGGATGAAAAGAACTATTCATTTGGGATTTACATTGGATTCAGTAAGGCCTGAATTGACTGGGATCTTTAGACTGGTTCTGCTACCTCTCCAGGCAAAATGGACTTTCAGATGAAGCTACACAAATCCAAGCTGGACCCAGACTGAAGGTTTTTATGGGCTTTGGTCTTTGTAAAAGTGAGGCAAAGCAAAGCAAAAATGAATGGCTGATATCCTTTTAGTCAGCTACAATTCCATAAGAGGACGTAGGACTTCTTAACTGTTTTGTATTCATGTTTACAATCATAGCACCATTGCCATGACTACAAAGGCCCCTAAAACCTACCTTAAAAGCCAGGCAGCTAGACTAAGTGAAGGAGTTAAGATATGCTAGAGCATGAAACACTGAAACATGACATGTTCAGCCTGCTC
The DNA here is from genome assembly GCA_948474755.1 of Ctenosaura bakeri. Classification (NCBI taxonomy): domain Eukaryota; kingdom Metazoa; phylum Chordata; class Lepidosauria; order Squamata; family Iguanidae; genus Ctenosaura; species Ctenosaura bakeri. Next base: position 151,318 of record CAOLHI010003241.1, on the reverse strand, counting down.
CCACCTGTGAGTCATGGTGTAATGAACAATTGAGATAGGACTCTTCAGGGGTCCCTACTTTGGTTTGTTTGTTTGTTTGTTTGTCACTGGCTGAAGGAGGTTAGACACATAATCCTTCATTGTAGTGATAAAGTCCTATCTGGGGTCTTGACTTAGCATCTTTTAAGTTTCATGTATGTGAAAATGGATGGGGGGAGTGTTAGAAGGCAAGATAAATGGGGTCAGTTGACTGACAGATTCATCTACTAATGCTAGGGCACATATCATGTATATTTTTGTGTGTGGCATGAATTGGTGTGGCTTTGTTTGTGGCAACAAGGGACCATGAGATGGCTTTTATTCCAATACCACAATAGTTCATCATTTTAAAAAGCTCTAAGCTGACTTTTTGGTATTTTAATCCCCTACGTCCTTGCAACTCTGCCTTAGAAACTTTTCAGATATCTTACATGTGTATACCACTATGATATATGTCATTTTTAGGCCAAAAAGTTTCAGAAGTACAGTGCTCTCCTTTCATCTGTCCTTCTTTTTTTTAATATCATTTTATTAAAGTTTCACAATTAAAACAAACATTTATTATTGCTATTTCACATGAATAATTTCTTGAATCTTCCAAACTGATCTAGATTTCATTTCCAATATCTCTTAACATTGTTATATCGTTGTACTGCATTTTTCAGCCATTTTACACGTTGGTACATAGCATGTCCATTTTCCTTATTCTTGCTTCATGATATCTACTGTAATCATCACAATGAATTTTTTCCACATATTACCATGAATTATAGACTTCTATCAAAGGTCACCCAGCAATCACCTACAATTTGCCATTTTTTCTGAATTTCATCATCTGATTTCCCTTTCAATCTTTGAGAAACTATGTCAGGGTTTCTTTCATCTGTCCTTCTGAATGTTTTGTGTTTAGCAGTATGTAGATTCTTACTTATTTCATTCCAGAAGAATGAAGTATTTCAGTGTTTTTTTCACCACCAAGTGATATCATGATTTTTTATTTTTTTGGATTTGTGGGAAAAAAAACAAAAACAAAAACAAAAAGATTATTGGTCTTTACATCCTTATGACACAGGGCCACTTCTGTAATGTGTAGTATTTTTGGAACAATGGCCCATAGGCAATTTAGACAGATAGATGTGTATTTTTTTTAAAAAAATAATCCTCCAAATGGAACAGCTACCCCCCCCCATTTTTTTTGTTTTTTGGCATCCTTCTTACACTAAGAATAATGGAGTATATCAGAAAATTTGATCAAATTCTGAAAAAAAAAGTTACTACTAACAGTTCTGTAATTTTCTTTCCTCCTTTCTTTCTTTCTTTCTTTCTTTTTTTCTTCTTTCTTTCTTTCTTTTTAAATCAAACTTTCAATTTGCACATTTGTCAACAGTGACACATGATGTGATCTATTCCAAAGTGACTAAGACACCTGAAAATTTAATTGAGATATGAGAATCTTAAAAAAACAAACAAACAAACAAACTTTGGCCTACATATAAAACCCAATGTAATGCAGATTGACCCAATCAATCTGAACTACAGAGGTCCATTTTCTAAAATATTGAACCAGGATCTAAACTAAATAACAAAAAAAAAAAAAAGATACACTTTGGTGTACATCACATACCTAACAGATGCCTAACATACGTCCAAATGTTTGTTTACCTGCAATTTCTCCATCCTAATTGATGAAAGGTAAATGTAGAAATGAATTAATGGTTGTGTTGTACATCACAAAATGGCAACAATTCCATGGTGATTCCTGAGGAAAAGTTTCCAGTCATATTGCCTTTCAGGATATGCATGTGAATTCCTTATGGAAACCTGTCAAGTGGTGATAAATTGCAGAAAAAGAGCCAACAATCTGTTACAGAAAAAAAGGAGAAAATTCTCTGACATATTCAGCTATATCAGATTTACAATGAGCATACTTAATCAGTTAATCTGAGGTTCCACAAAGTTTGTGTCATTCTGTTATATACATTTTCCCCCCTGTCAAAGTGTTGGTCTCTCCAATACTTCTGGTAAGCTGTGACAAGATCATAGCTCATGGAGGTAAAGTTAATATCCATATGTGTACAGGCTCAACATGGGGGATTCTCACCATTCCACAAATGTATTCCACACCATCCCTCTCATTTTTCTGCAATTGCAACCTTATTGGCAGAAAAGAATTATGAAGGATTCCCTGGAGAGTCAATCAGAGTTGCAACTGTATTTGGCAAAGAGTATATCTCCACAGACTGACAATATGCTCTTTTTTCCCCTCTGTTGGAACAAACTGCATTCTACGTGCTTTCGGTTGCTGCCCAAAAAAGCATAAAAAGCTCAGAGACAAATATTATCCTAGTTGCATCAGTACTGTATGAAAAACAACATGTAAGTCTTTTTTTCCCCTCCTTTGGGGGCATTTGGGAATAAGATTCTTGCCCATTTGAGAACTTCTTGCCTTGAGCTTCAAATAAACATGGATTACTAAAAAATTTGACTAAGTTCAATCATAGAATCATAGAGCTGGAAGAGACCACAAGGGCCATCCAGTCCAACCTTCTGCCATGCAGGAATACGGCATCAAAAGATTCCCGACAGATAGCCATCCAGCCTCTGTTTAAAGGTCTCCAAAGAAGGAGACTCCACCACACTCCGAGGCAGCATATTCCCTTGTAAACTGCTGTAGCAATGGCAATTAGTAAACATGAGAAAATGTGCTTGTTGTAAGTTTCATGGTCTAGATTCTAGACCAGCTACTTAGCTACGTAACTATCTTAGTTGCATAGGTAAGTAAGTAAGCATCTTCTGGCCCAATCTCCTGTATCCTGACTTCCCGGACATTAGAGATCTGTTCTCTGTCAAACCAGGATTACAGCAGGCTGACATTTCCACTTCCTTGTATGAGCAATCTCCTGGACAACATTATCAACATTATCATCATTATCACTGTTCCTCCTCACACTGGAGACAGCTTGTAGGAGGTGGGTAGAAATGCCACTCTGCTACCCATGATTTAACAGAAGAACAAACTTCTATCACTGTCAGCGATTGATCCCTGGTAAGACTTGATACCTCCACATTACCGACACTATTGAATATGTAGAAATCATGAATACAAATCAATTACAAATGTGTAAATCTAATGTTCATAGACACTGTGTGCTTTTGAATTGTTCCTGACTTATGGTGACCCTAAGGCAACCCTTTCACAGGATTTTCTGGGGCTTAGAGTATGTGACATGCCCAAGATCACCCAGCAAGTTTTCCATGGCTGAATGGGAATTGGGTCCTAATCTTCAGGGTCATAGTCAACACTCAAACTATTACATCATGCTGGCTCTAAACCCATTATCTTTATCAGGCCCACCTGCATAGGAGCCTCTTAACATCAGAAAATAACCATTTATAATTGATAAATCACATTTTGATCTGAAAGAATACAATATAGATGTGTTGTTGAGGGCATATAGGTTTAAGCTTGAAAAATCCTTATGTGACTTGGTGTCCAATGTATCCCATCATAAAGCTTTCTTGTGAAAAGAACGATATATTCTCCACTTTTATTTTGGGAAACTCAATGTATCCTAAAGCAACCCATCACACACTTCACTTCTGACTGAAACCTACTAAAATTTATGCAGTAGAAGATGTGCCTTTGTGGTGGACATGTGTGCTATTTACAGGCGGAACCCTGGGATAAATATAAAGAATGATAAGAAGAGGAAATAAGAGCCTTGAAATTGTCTATCAGTAGCTAGTACCTGAGAACCAGTGTGGTATAGAGTTTTGAGCATTCGATTATGACCCAGGAAACCAGAGTTCAATCCCCTGGTTGGTCATAGAAATCCAAAGGGTGATCTTGAGTGCATCACATACCCTCAGCCCCAAAAAACCCCAGTGATAGGTTTGCTTTAGGATTATCATAATGTAAGACCCCGCTTTGGGGGTCCCCAATATCAGTATGGTTTGGAATGGGCACCATACCTAATTGGCATCATATGTAATTGGTAACACATTTTATTGGCTCTGATATCAAATTCAAGCCTAAAGGTGACAGAGAGGGAAATAATTTGACTGTAAATGTGAGAAGCATGGGTCAACTCCAAAATTCCTCCAGGTAAGACTGAGTCATTTGTCAGGCAAACACACACCATTCCTGTGGATAATAGACTTAAATAGAAGCGGGAATTTTCCAGGGAATCCAGCTGTGAGGAGCCCACCAGGACACTGATTGACAGATATCCATCTCTTGTACACCTGGATTCTTTCCTCTGTCTTCACCACACCCACAATAGACAGCTATTACAACATTCATCATGTCTTTGTCAATCAAAGCACTAAGCCCATCAACAAGTGAAAGACTCATTGTCCACAACAGGTTCCCTTTGTCTTGCATCTGGAACCTTCACAGCGACAAGCCATTTTCAGGGTACAAACACCCCTGATTTGAGACTGACCAGCACAGTCTCTTGAAGATCTACCCCTCACTCTGTCCGTCTGGCTCCTGACTGAGAACTGCCCTTAGGTCCTACCTAAGCCAAAATACATTTCAGCTCTTCACTACTCTTCTGGACTGGTAATTATAAATTCCCCCAAATCCCTCAGCCTTTCTATAATTTTTCCTCCCTTTCTCTTTCAGTTAGCTCTTGTGTGAATGTGTGATTGTCTGTATCATGTGTGCATGCATGAGTGAATTCCCCTCAATAAAATCATTTTATTAGACAATTTTGCTTGGTTTTTGGCTTGGCCTGACCCCATAAAAATTGGGTTGTGCTCTGGCTAATTCCCATTCCCCAGTATTTGGAGCACATTGAGGTGTCCCCCGAGGGACCCCAGAAATCAGGGTAGCAATAAGTTGGAAATGACTTGAAGGCACACAGGTTAGTGTCCAGATATGAGACTGAGAAAATGCTAAGGAAGCAGATTTTCATGCATTTCATTTTTTCACACACAAACAAAAAACTGCAATTTTTTATCCTCACTTTACAGCCTAAATTCAGGATGGGACAGCCACATGTACATGTGTCCCTTATGCATTTGAGTGTACTTTTACAACACCGCAGGGATGAGTGTTCCTGTCCTGTCATCACAGTGCTCTAAGCCCCACTTCTAATCTACTTTAAAGCCCCAAAGCCACGTCATGCAGTCATTCTGTGCTTGAACAGAACAGGACAGAACAGAACAGAACATGAGTGGAAGCATTGGAGAAGCATCTGGCAATCCCTACTCCCCAGCCAGACACACAGTGTTTACAGAAGCACTGAGACTTCTGGGGGACCCCCACAAGTCTCAGAGATGATATCATTGATATGTGTCCGGCTGTTGGGAGGTAGCCAGACCTTTGCTTCTCCTCACTGCTCACATTGGAGTATGGAATAAAGACTTTAATGTAAATTGAGGGGTTTATATAGAGGGCGGCATAGACATGTTGTGGGGATGTTGAATTGAAGCCAATATGTTTTGGCATATCTGTTGTTATTCTTTCACACTTGGGAATTGTTTAAAAATCAACAGCAATATGTTTTCTACGTTGTTTAACTGGCTTTAATAGCATTCTTGTTAAAAAGACTTTGGAAAACCATCAACAGTCTACAATAACTTGCTTTTAAATAAAATATACCTAAAGACAAGAGAATTATTAACTTTTCACTGACATGACACTTTTTTTTAATCACTATAATCTCCCAGACTTTGTTCTACCAATAATCCATATTTTTATTTTCCTAGTATTTCCACTTTTTAGCAAGCGTTGTTCTCCCTACATACACTAATTTTTATGTTGTAACTTCTTGTTTCCTGCAGTGAATATTGTCAACCACAGACATTTCCAACAAAATATTATATTTTGATTTGCAATTTTTGGTATTGGTATAAGTACATTTTTCAGTAATTTCTGTATAGCTATATATTCTAGCCAAAGGTGTCATAAGCTCATTTTTGTCCATTTTTCCTACAGCACCAAGGAGAAATGCTATTGATTATTTTATGCAATTTCCATGATGTATAATACCACCTGTGAATTCATTTTTTCCTGATTAAGACTGAGATGGATTTCAGGACAGGAGATGTTCCCAACCCTCCTCTATTATGTATGGGCCAATGTCAGCCTCTCATACTAATCAGGTATTCATCAGTCTGCCAAATATTTATATTGTAAGCTCTCCATATAATTTTGCTGCTAAGCCCTGTTATATTTTCCAAATTCTAACATATTTGTACAAAAAATATAAGCATCTCACATTGTCTGCATGTTGTACATTTTCTTTAGCTACAGTCAACAAGAGTAGTCTGTTCAGTTTATATTTTGTACTTTCTCAGCTGTTTATTCTCTTGTGACTGGTTTATTAGAACTGGTCAAACGTTTGTCTCAGAATATGCCCACTGAAGCCTGATGGTTAAAATAGTTGAGATTTTTCAGAGCTATTAATTTGTGGAAGCACAAGAAAAGGTCTTAATGGCTAAGGAGGGAGAAATATTGTCTTGGCCCATTAATCATACTTTTTTTATTGATTTTTTCAACAAGAGGTTATTATGTTCTTCAAGTTTCCTCTTGTTCATATTTTCAAAGGGGACAGTCCTATCTACATGATCCATCCTGTTCATTTCCACTCCCACCGACTTGATTGAGTTACATCTGAATCCCACATACAATTTCCTGCAGTGTATAGTCAGTATCTTTCATTTTCTCAACATCTATTCTTGCTATAGCTGATCTCTTTAATGTCAGAGTGAATCCTTCAAGGTGCTATCCTCCAACCATATCTTTCCCTAATAGAATGTTTGCTTCTGGATTTGTGCATAGAAGTGACAAGCCTGCCTTGTTTCTAATGGGAAGTGATGGCAATTGAGGCAAAAAGGACAAATTGCCATTGGCATCTTTCTTAAAAGTTGTAATCTCACTCTCTCTGTGTCTCAGATACAGCCACAAATAGATGCATAAAACATCTGTACTTGCACTGACAGAAAACATGGCCACTCAAATCAGGAAAAGAGCTTCAAACACAGCTAAGTTTTTTTTTTTAAAAAAAAATGCTAATTGAGAAGGGAATTGCTAGCAAATACCATGAGAGTAATGGACTCACGGGCTTTAATGACAGAACAGAAATGCTGAATGAGCAGCTGCTATACAAGACATGATGTAGAAGAGCCATGATGCCTAATGTCTTAATTTGCGTGATGTGTGTTGTGTTGATACAGGCAGCACTCTAGCTTAGTTGTTTCCAAACTTTGGCTACCGAGATATTATCGGTTTCAACTTCCCAAATCCTCAAACTGCATGGACAGCATTCAGGAATCGTAGGAGTTGTAGCCCAACATCATCTGCACTTGGGAACCATTGTTCAAGTACTGTGAAAACATTCTTAAAAATGTAGAAGTAAATATGAGAAGAGAAGAAGTAAATATGACTGTGCTAGCTGAGTTCTCTCTTACCTATAGAGGTTCACCTCATGATGGAGAACTTCAGTTTTTTAATGTTTCACATACAAAGAAGAGACTTTCCCTTCAGAATATCAGATTGATGTAAATGACGACAAGAGTAACACAGCTCCCATCTTCATCCCACCTTATTTGGAATGTTTTAATAGGACTTCTTTTTTTTTTCTTTTTTTTTTAAATTTTATTAAACTATAACACAAAAACAAACGAAAAATAAAACACCATGTGTTATACATAATAGTGAATTAAAAAACAAACAAACAGAACAAAACAAAACAAAAAATTTTTTTCCTTCTTTTAAACAATGCAAACTTATATTATTGTTTTTCCCTTCCCCTAAAATCATAAACTTGTTCAGCTTGTTCCGTTCATACAACTTATACATTTTTGTTACGTATCTTCAATTCTTATTTTCATTATATTCATTTTTATTATTATACTTTCACTCTTAATTCAATATTTTTCACTCCCATTTAATCTCTTACTATTATTAATTATAAGCTTATTACTTAATATCTCTAATAATAACCTCTCTCTAAAACCAATTACCTTTTAGCTTTTTTTCCCCCTTTTGAACATTGAACATCACATATCAAATTACATCTATAAATCACAAGTTTAACACACACAAATAATAAACAATATAAAAATACAAAATAAAAGATAAAAGTAATAATAATAATAAAAAAAACCCACCTCCCAGAGCCAACTTTTTATTTAATCCACTTTCCAAAATTGCCATTCTTCTTTTAACAGGGTAGCATTACCATCTCTTTTCAGAACTTTTTCTAAAAATATTTTCCAAATTTCTTCAAAATCATTTGTTTTTACCAAACCTTTCATAAACCTAATTCTACATGTTAGTTTATCATTAATTGCAGTTTTCCACACTTCTTTATACCATTCTTCTATTTGAAATTTTTCATTTGTCTTCCATTTTTTTGCTATTATTAATCTCGCTGCAGTTAACAAATTTATTATTAATTCTTTCTTTGCCTGAGTACACTCTACCTTATTATATATGGACAACAACGCTATATTTGGACATACTGGTATTTCTAATCCTATAATCTCTTTTATCTCTTTAAAAACCTTTTGCCAAAATTCCTTTATCTTGTTGCAATTCCACCACATATGCATATATGTACCAATTTCTTGACATCCTCTCCAACACAATCTTGAATATTTCTTGATATGAAATGATATGATCGTATTTCTAAATACGATACATTGTATTTCTAAATTAGAAATAATTTGTGATCAGTCTCGTTGTTAAGCTCACTAGTTCCTTGATATAAAAATCCATTCCTGGTCTCTCTCTGTTTTGAGTTCTTTTTCATCAAACAAAGTTGATGTGTGGAGACATGTGGGTGGACATTTTAGCTGATATTGTAATTAATTAATCAACTATAAAAGTGAGAATTTTCTGGACCCCAGACAAAGCAGAAGTTCTGGACTCACAGAGTGAAAGAAAAGCTGAGTTTCAGGAAGGGGAGGCAGGGAGATAATGAGAAAAATGAAAAAAGTAAGTGCTGGGATGATGGGTGGAGTGTGATCTCTTTGCTTAGCAGGACAGCAAGACCCTCAAACAGTCAGAGTCCCTTCAAAATGTTAGGCCTGTATCCCCTGCTCTCATGGTCTTGCATGAAGGAAAAGTGTTTGGCATCTTGGGGAGGGGTAAAGGGCATTCATACTCTCTTCAGTAACTTCTTCTCTTCTATTTATAATGTTCTCAGCTGGTCTCTACTGTTTATTATGCAATTAATCTCTGTGATCTTGCTCATAATGTTCTGTGCACTTGGATAACTGACAATTTCTCATTACCTCCCTCATTTCTTTCTCCTTTTGCTTTTCTCTTTCTCCCATCCTTCCCATTCAGCTTTTACCTAACTCTAACCCTTCCCTCTTCTCCTCCTCTTTCCCCAACCTTGTATCTATATAATTAAAGTAAGATAGGTGCAGAGAAAAGTGCTCGTGTTATATGTGTGTGTATGTGTGTCTTCAAACCACCTGTTGACTTATGGCAACCCCATGAATTCCATTAGTTTTTCTTTGGCAAAGGATGTCCAGTGGTGGTTTTGATAGTTCCCGTCTCTGAAATATAGCCTACAGCACCTGACATTCATTGGCAGTCTCCTGTCCAAGTACTCAAGAAGTCTCACCCTGCTTAGCTTCCAAGATCAGACAGATCTGTTATCTTTAGGATATTTGTATTCCTATAGTCATGATTTGGCAAGTACACTGCCTGGATCTAGTTTTTTATTTACTGTCAGTTGGTTGTGTTAGCATCCTGTTTTACAAAATGGACAGTATATTTATAAATGTTTACAAGTTTAAGAAAGCCCTTGACTATATCCTGTACAAGGAGAAGCCCTCAAAGGCATGTGAAAAACAAAATCCGATGTTGCTTAAAATGATGCTTTTGCTGCCCCCCTTGCCTTTCAATTTGTTCAAAGCATACGCTCAGATTTACATTAAGCTGTAGTTTTTGCCCTGAGTGTTTTTTTTAAATAGTCAAGAATGAATGGCACAACAACTTGCTTGGGCTTACAAGTCAGCCATTGCCTGTAGATCAATCCTACTCCAGTTAATTTGAGCCTTTCAGCATGTCTTTAGTAAACATCAGCTTATTAAAAATGCAAAATGTGCCAGACCAACCATTTAAAAGATATCATTTCAGAAGAGTGGAAGTTACTATATTAATCTTTTATTGGTACACCACTACAAAGTAAAGCATTCATGAAATATAAAGTGTAACAAAATTTGACCAATCTTTCACACTTTACAATATAAGGCAGGGTCAAATTGAAATAACCTCATACAAATAAAGGATAACTATAGTGTGTATGCAATATAAAAACCAACCCAAATTAATGTTCTGCTTACCTACCAAGCACTTAAGACAAAGGTTTAAGAAATAGTTTACAAATGCATTTTTGCCACTTAATGTCAGCTGCTTCGAATGACTTTTGTGTTAATCAATGAGGCATCATAACCAAATTAGATACAGGGGGCAAATTGTGCACCCACTGGAAATAAACAGGTGAGACACAGGAGATGGGGTAAATTAGGGCCATATTTGTTTATTAGTCTACTTAAACCCAAAATGTGCCTGACCTCAGAGCTGTGATAGTCTTACAAAGGGTGGAAGGGACATGGGTTGGTTTTACATTTTAATATGAAATGACCTAATTTGTTCTTCCTGAACTGAAATGCACAGTTTACTTACTTCTCTAAATTGTGGGACGCAGCAGTCTGACCAAAAAATGTGTGTGTGTGTGTGTGCGCGCACATGCACGTGCATGTTTAATTTGTACCCTGTGGGGATTAAAGAAAAGTGATCTCAAAAATGCATTTATGGAGCGGCTGGGGAAAGTTTACAAAAGTGTGTGTCTGAATTTTTGCGTGGAAATCCCACACCCTTCCCAAAGAACTCACTATTTGTCTTATGTTGGGGGAGGAGAACTGGACATTCTTTTGCTTGGAAAAAAATATAGAAATATTATGGGAAAAGAAACATAGTCATCCACGTCAACACTTCAGATTAAGACAGATAGACTTTTCTAAGCTAGTCAGTATGGTATAGAGGTTAGAGTGTTAGGGGATAGGGAATTTGTTGTTGTTGTTGTTTTGTACCTTCACATATTTTCTGACTTATGGTGACCTTAAAGTGAACCTTGCACGGGATTTTCCGAGTCTGAGAATGTGTGATTTGCCCAAGATCACCATGGCCGAGGTTCCATGGCTGAGTAGTGAATCGAACTTTGGTCTCAAGGGTCATAGTCCAGCCTCCAAACCACTACTACACATGCTATGCTAAAATCATCAAATAGCCATGAAGACAAAAAGTTGACCTCTCTCAGCTCAATCTATCACAAAAGAATGTTGTGATCACAAAATGGATGGAAGTGAGAACCGTATATACTGCTTAACCAGTGTATTTCACCAAACTCCCTAATTCCCTAATTCCAGACTGTGGTGTGTGTGTGTGAGAGAGAGAGGGGAGAGAGAGAGAGAGAGAGAGAGAGAGAGAGAGAATGAATTACTAAAATAGTTTCTGAGAACAAGATGAAATCCTGAAGGGCACAATAGGTCAGGGGTGACAGCCATGGACCTCTGCAATAGGGCCAAGAATTCTTCAGTAAGAAGACAGTCTTGAAGTATATCTTTAACAGTATCATTGAAAGCTGGAGAGACATCCAATAACACCAACGAATGCCATTATAATTCAATTATGGTGTAGACTCTAGGTGATATAAGTATTACCTGCTAGGGTTGGACTGAGATGATGTTTCCCCTTGCTTAGCAGTTCCTTGCGAAGAGAATTTGCTCTAGTGTTTTTATAACTTCTATGACATCATTCATTTCTTTAGTTGTTCTACTATGCAAATATAGGTGATTTATGAAAAGTGGTTTCTGTCCACATATTCTGTTGTCTTCTTCCAGAGAAGACAGCAGCAACAATCAGTATGAATTGCATCAATTCAGAAAGGCATGTGAATGTTTTTAACAATGCATTCTCTCTGTATCTCAATGCCTTTCCGCACTAAACTGTTATAGTGCCATTATTCCACTTTCAACATCCTGTGGAATTCTGAGGTTTGTAGTTTACTGAGGCCAAAGATCTCTCTTACTGAGAATTTTAAATGCCCCTCTCTACACTGCAAAGCCCAGGATTCCACAGGATGTTGAAAGTGGATTAATAGCACTATAAACAGTATAGTGTGGAAATGGCCTTTGTGTGCACCTCTTCTACTATGTGTGTGTATGTGTCTGTGCATTCCTTCAAGTTGCCTGTTCAATCATGGTGACACCATGAATTTCATAGGGCTTTTTCTTAGACAAGGCATACTCTCAGGTGGTTCTGCCAGTTCCCTCCTCCAAAATATAGCATACAGTATCTTTGGCAGTCTCCCATCCAAGTACTAACCAGAGCTGAACCTACTTACCTTCTAAGATCAAACAAGATCTGGCATCTTTACAGTACTTCTGAGACATGCATTTTGTCATAGCTGATCGCACTTTTATTTCCTTCTAAAATAATTCAATTAACTTTCTAAATTGTATGTTGCTTGTCGGAAAGACTTCATGCTTGACAGCTTTATGGTAAACCTTTTTTTAAAAAAAAAATGAAAAAATAAATCTTCAAGAATAATACTAGAGTTGAGAATTAGATAGAATGATTTTCTCACTTACCTTCACTTGCCTGAGTGACACCAATTTTTGGAAGAGAACATCTAAGCTGGATTCAGCAATGATTCTTTTTTTTCTTTTTTACGGTTGTGGCTGTTTCTCCGCTTCACTTCCATTTGCTATTCGGTCTGTAGCTATCGAGTCATGTGTAAATTCTAATCCTCATCATGAAATGGCACTGAACATTATTGGAGAGAATACATGCAATGTGCTGCAAATGGATGTCATTAATAAGTTTAAAAACAGACTGCGACTTAAAGTTTATTAAAGCCTCTTCCTTGACTAATGACAGATTTACATATAAGCCGTAAATTCATGGTTTTTTACAGTCGTCTGTCTTTTCATGTTGCTTAATATAGTCTGTGTGGTGGTGTGAAGCTGTGGTGGTGTGAAGCTGTGGTGCTGCAAAGGCACTCCCATTTCCAATTTCTTGAACAACCCTTCGACAAAGTATTTAGGAAAAAAAACAAAAACATACCTAAATACGTTCTAGAGAAGGGGTGATTCCATATGAAAGACTTTAACTTTCCAAGGTATGCACTGTAATAGTTTGCATTGTCTTTGCTAATGGAAAGAGATGATGTTGCCATTTCCTTTGTTTCTCAGATTTTTGATCGGGTTTGGCAACATTCTGCATACTACTCTGAGTAAAGGTAACCAATTTATTCAGGGATTATAAGCATACCATGACTAGGTCTGTATTCACATCTCTCCAACTTTTATTTAAGCAAAACTACCAGATCAATCCCATAATTATTAATTATTGCTTGCCCCTTGTCATTTTAAATACTTAATTGCACAAATTCATAATTATCACATTATTCTAGATTATTTTATAATAGTGATCGTTCATCAAAAATAATTATCACCTATATAGAAACAACATTTTGAAACAGCAAACAGAATACATCTTATAAATCTACTTTTCAACAGTTCTGTCTTAATAATAATGATTTTAATTATCAAAACCTATGGTCATCAGATTTCCTTTGTTCTTTTAAAAGAAATCAATCAACCACTTCCTTTGGGACAAAAATTGATTTGTCTGTGTTCTGCTCTTTAGTCTGTGTGTAACCTTATCTGTTTCAACAATTCCCACCAGCCTGCTTAGTCATTCAACCATTGCTGGTAACTCTGATTTTTCCCCCAATACTTTACATACACTTGTCTTGCTGCTAACAACATATGTTGTAGTGCCAGTTTATGTTGCTTCTTATCTGCTGTTGTATCTTCTTCCCAGATTCCTAGCAGATATAATTCAGATTTTAGGCAACTGCGATTCTAAATTCTTTTGCATCAATTTTTGTATCTTCATCCAGAAATGTTTAGCTTTATTGCATTTCCAGCACATAAGATACAAAGAGCCAAAGTAATCCTGACATTTCCAGCATTTGGCCTTCTTCCTATAATTGTTGTAAGGACTTCATCTTGTAATCTTGGTCCTTTTTCCTCCAATGAGTAATATTATGTCAACAATTTTTGGTCAGTTCTTATTTCTGTTCTATAAAGGGCCTTTTGTGGAGAGATCCACCTTGGAGTTTTTGGACATAATCTCAATTTATACTTATTCCAAGTCTTTATTAAGGCATGTCTAATACAATTATTGTTAAAAGCAACATTAACTTTAATTTTTCTATACTATAATTATATGTGCCTTCTAAATTAAATCATGGCCTTCTAAATTCAAAGCTATTACCTTTCAACATAATACATTTTTAGTGCATGTCATACGGGAAGTGGTGAAATACATTTTCAAATTTATCAGCCAAAGGCTTCGTCAAGAGAATCAGGAGATCTTCTTGTGAATATTTGAATCTTTTATACTTGTAGAAATGTGTACTTGTCTTAGCAAGTACATATTTGTTGTACAAACAATGAAAAGGTTGCTGGTGTGTGTGCTGAGAGGTCAAGTTAGAAATGATCTAATATTTCTCAGATTATGTGTGTGTGTGTTCCCTGAAAATTTCTGAGATTTCCCCCCCACCCTTATCTTTTAGAAATTTGCTCCACAGATTTTTCTCAGATTTTTTTTTAAAAATCCCTCCAAAAAACAATAATAAACTATCAGGGCTGTAGTTTGGGTTGTCTCACTAAACAGAGATTGGCCAATCACTGTTTTCATTCAAAACTTCTGTTTTAAAGATAGCTCTTTGCCTAGGCAAAAAGAGTCTTTACTGGTTATAAATTGCCTATTGGAGGATGATATAGGACTTCTCTGTCCAGCTATATCTTGGGGAAAAGTCATATTTTTGCCACTGAAGCATAAAGCAACTTCTTCCTAAAGATTCACCAAATGACTAGAATAAATAATGACCTGAAGTTGTCATTTCCTTTCATATCTCACAAGTCCTAGAGTTAAAATTTAAACAGCATGTTTTCAAAGCCAGTTTTAATCAGCTGTACTGCATGAGCACTAAGGATAGCTTTGGGCTTTTGTCCCTTAGCAAATATACTTCCTTTTTTGATGCTAAACTGCTTTGTCTTGGGCTTGGAAAGGCCTTCTGGTGGAATTTACACAGTTTTGTAACATTTCTTTGGTCTAGTTGCCCATTATGTACAGTAATGTCTGCTGCATACAGCAGTAAGTGATATTTTGAAGAGGATAGTGTTGTATTTTTTTTTCCTTTTTATTAAATTAAAATTGTGGCATTTAAAGGAGAAGCAAGCTATGGAGGTTTTCTCCATCAGTCCACCTACTATATGTGTCCTCATGTCCTAGAATTATGCCTAGCAATGACCAGTCAACGGTCTCAAAAGGGAAGTGAGGCAGCACACCTTTTTTCCAATGACCTAACTGGAACCATTTGGCTTCTTTTTTCCAAGTACCATCTCCATTCACACATATTCCACTTGGCTGCATCACATTGAAAATGGACACAGTAATGCTGTATGCAACTGAAAGGCAATCCTATGTATTAAGTGTAAGTTTTCAAAGTATGACCTGCTGATGCCAGGCTTTCTCTGTCCAGACAGAAACATACACCACTCTTAAGAGAGTAGAAATGGATACTTGTATCTCCAGCAACAAAGATGGATCAATGAGCTTGAAGGGTGGGAGAGCAGGGTAGAATCTGTCCACATGAAAGCTAAGAGATTTTCTGGGAAAATGACTATCAACACCTTTCATGGGGCCTAGAGATGGATACTGAGTTGATGTATTTGATATAGCACAGTAGTTGTATGGCCTCCCATGTGATGACACAGAAATAATGGTAAAATGACAGAGCAGGATTGTAGGGGGTACCATACCCTTCTATGTTTCTTAGCCACTTCTTATAACATGTCTGAAGAACACATGATTTGGCTGAATTTTAGGAAAGTCAGGGATTCAGCTTGTGGATTTCATTACTGCAGCCCTCCCTCTATATTAATACTTTCCAAATTATGCAAAGCAACTATGTCACAATTCTGACTGCTCGGAATTACTAAACAAGGCAATTCTATTTAAAACACACAATTTCTCCTCAGATTTTGATGGTACTTTGTAAGGAAGGAGGATTCTTCTTGAAAGTATTTTACTACAGATATATTTAATTTCACATGGAAGGAAGGAAGGAAGGAAGGAGGGAAGGAAGGAAGGAAGGAAGGAAGGAAGGAAGGAAGGAAGGAAGGAAGGAAGGGACTCAGTTACAGAATTTATATTTCTATACTTTTCCATAAAGAATCATTCAGTTTGCAGGAAACACAAATGTTATCAAGTTCAAACTGCTGTTGTACAAGAATACACAACAAAAGCATTCCTGAGATGGCTATCCAGAAGAAAGAGAATCTGCTGCCAACCGAGCCAGATCGTTCCACTGTACAACAACTCTCACACTTCAAAAGTTCCTTCTAATGTTTAGGTTGAATCTCTATCTTGCAATTTGAATCCATGGCATTGTTTTCTAGTGTCTGAAACAGTGGAAAGCAGCTCACATGGTATACTTTCAAATATTTAAAGATGACTATCATGTCACCTCTCAATCTTCTCTTCTCCAGGCTAAATATACCCATCTTCCTAAGTCATTCCTCATAAGACTTGGTTGCAGGACCTTTGATCATCTTGATTGCCCTCCTCTGAACGTATTTCAGCTGGTTGGTTGTCTTCTATTTCCCTTGATCTGAATATTATATTCCTACTGATTCAGCCTAGAATTGCACAGGCATTTTTAGCTCCTGCATTACACTGTTGACTCAAGTTTAGCTTGTAGTCTAAGAAACACCCTAGATCCTATTCACATGCACTTTTGCCAACACAGGTGTCATCTGGCCAATATTTTTGCACCACATTAATATCTCTGTTGAAATGTCTTGTGTTAATTCTAGCTCAACTCTAATCTGATATAAAGTCATTCTGAATCCCAGTTTTAGCATCATTGCCAAATCTAAGGACTATGCCCTGAAAAATCAGTTCCAAGTTCTCAGCTTAATAACCAGTTATGAAGACAAGGAACAAGGACATAGCCTCACTCTTCAAAAAGGAGGTGGCTTTGGGGGTTTCTATGGATGGAAGGGCTCCTGACAATTATCTGAAGAAGAAGAGATGTGTGATGGTGGTGATTCCCTGCTGAAGGGAACAGAAGCAGCAGCCTGATGAGATGATTCCAGGTGTTTTGCAATGGAGTTCAAGAGTGAGCTTACATGTACATATTCTTTCCATGGAATTATAGACTATGACCCTGGAGGCCATGGTTCCATTCCCTGCTTGGCTATAGAAACTCACTTCATGACCTTGGGTGAATCACACACTCTCATCCCCCCCCCCGCAAAAAAACACTATGATAGTTTCACCCTAGGGTTGCTATAAGTTGAAAACACCTTGAAAGCACACAACAACAAGGCAGCTCACCTCAAAAAGAAGATGTAGAATGAGGTGTGGGCCATTAAGATGTTAGGAGACAAATGTGTATGTATATGTGTGTATGTGTATGTAACAGTCTTCCCTGAATCCACTAAGCTGCCATGATGCCCAAAGATGAACTGGAAAACACTGCACTGCCACCGCTGTCAAGGTAAGCTTTCTGTGTGCATGGAACTGGGTTACCATCTTTTCATTTGTTTCACGCAATACATTGTCTTGATATGGCCCCAAATTACTATGTCATATAAAAATGATCCTCATGAGAATTCTAGTAAATTGTTTGTCCAGATGGTTACAAGTGGTTGTGGGATTTATCTTGTTTACGTTCTCTTTAACCATTTTTTTTTCCAGAAGGGGGGTCATTTCCCTTAGCTGCTCTGCTGTCCACAGGGGGTTTACAAGACTGTTGAAGCTTTCTATCTTGATTTAAACTCTGGGTCAAGAAGAAAACCCTCAGCAACCTTGTAATATCCTATTTGAAGCAGTAAATTGCTTGAGTAAATTGCACCCTTTCTGGAAAAATGCCCCCTCACACATTTGAGAAAATTTCTCCTATCTTAGCTACTTTCAGTCAAGTCATTAAACAGCATAAAAAAAGATAGATGAAGATGTTCTTTTCAGCACTGTACTTTGCAGACTTCTTGTCTACATAGTATTTACCTTAATTTGTTTACATTTTGATCATTTACTAGATCATTTAGAAAGAAACTTATAGTCACTCTTGTTTTCTCCTTCCAGAAGTAGGGACAGTGGAGCAGGAGCACAATCTTGGAAATCACATCTGTTTAACAGATGGGAATATCCCTGTGGAAATAAAACAAAAGTCAATACAGATGGTTTTTCAGCCACTAACATTTACACCTCTGTGCTCTCACAACTAGAATGATCAAAATTGTTGGTGTCATCCTCAGAGGAATGTGGTCTTGGCTGAATAGATAAGTTGCCATCACATCTGGACTACTAGCTGTTAGCTACAAGACATATATGAACTTTTCTGAGATTTTGAAAGGTGTATTTTCCTGCAAGATATGATTACTTAACGTATTTATATCTGACTCTTTTTTTTGCTAAGGAGATCAGAATGTAATTCAAAGGCACTGGTTAACACATTATCAACCTTCAAAGCAAGCTAATGAAAGGGATTATTCTACTCTAAAAGACAGTGACAGCTCAAAATCATCTAATGAATGAGAATTTGAACTCAGGTCTTTTCCTTGCTTCATTTTCACAGGGCTGCACAGAGGAAGGGAGAAAAGTGGTACAGACTTCTGGTGGCTTGGACAGAGGAAAAGTTTTGACATCTCAACAGCTCAGAGAATGGGGAGGCGAGATATGTGACGCTGAATTTAGGGAAGGATCCCAAACATGTATCTTGTCCCAAGGTCAATGCCAGCTTTCACCAGTCCTGCAAACTCAAGCCATACTGTTAAGCTTGAAATTTGTGACTCTTCAATTTGATATAGAATTGATGTATTAATTGGCATTTTACACAATTGTAGCTCATCAAATGACTTTTTCTCTTTCATTTGTTTGTTCTGCTTGGCTTCTGTTTATAACCAACATGTACCCAAAAGGAATGCTGTATTGAATCCCAGATGTCTTTGGAAATGATCAAGTGGGAATTTCACTGTACATGCTGTACAATTTCACATTTCACTGTACAAGCGGTGACTCTGCTGATGAATGATCTTTTCCTGATGCAAGCAGAGAAAACATTATAAGAAGGGAAGCATGGATGAATAAACCACCCTTCTGGGGTCATCACTGTGGGTGATTGCTAGAGGGATCCTTTGGCCAGAGCTGTGTGTATTTCTTATCAAATTAACATTTTGCTCCATCCCTTTTTCTTTCCTACCTTCCTACCTGTTGTCTGGGGGTTTATATCAATCCTATGTTCCAATGGAGATATGGTGGAGGTGTTATTAATTTATCCACCCTAACAATACCAATAACTTTCTTAAAAGGATAGATCACCGCTTCATTTGCCCTTCATGGTATTTGGGAAAAGATTCTATCACCTTTCGCTCTCTCTTTCCCTTAGTGCTATAATATTATCTAACCCTGGATACATTCTCCCATTTGGCTGGCAAGAGCCAGTTGGTGTAGTGGTTGGAGTGTTGGACAACAAACACTGGAGACCAAGGTTTGATTCTCTGCTTGGCCATGGAAACACAATGGGTGACCTTGGATGTGTCACATACTGTCAGCTCCAGAAAGCCCCATGGTAGGGTTGCCTTAGGGTTGTTATGAGTCAGAAACAACTCGAAGGCACACAAAAATGACAATACTTTGTCCTAACAGATAAAGATTCAGTTCAAGATAAAGAACTGAGAAAAAACATGAAGGAAAAACTTGGACCAATGGTGTGCTAGAATTGGATTTAAAAAAGAAGAAAAAGATTTTACCCTTTAAGACTTTTTTTCCTGTTCCCAATACCTGCATCTTTTTGTGTAATAGAAAAGTTGCCTATGCCTCTGTTTAGGAAAATTATTGTCACTAAAGAATACTTACTTCAATAACCATCAAACAGTAGCAAAGTAATGTTCAGTAATATTTATTTCAAGTGTAGAATGACTAAGAAATAGTTGTTACCTATAGTTATCCTTACACAAGAGTCTTGAGAAGACTAGGAAACAGCAAACAGTCTGGAAATAATGTACAGATGTGAAAGGTTTGAGTGGCTTATTGTCCTATTTCAGGGAAGATCAAACTTGGATTGTCCCTGAAAACAGAGAAAGGAAATTATAGAAGCACAGGGATTAAAAATAATAATAATAAAATTTCCTCTTTTCTGAGCTTCTGGAAAGTATTAATATAACTCAGTTCTTCCATTGGTTGTTTTACCCACTAGTACAAATCCTTCATATATGAGCATGTAAGACCTGAAAAAATGAGTTCTAGCCTTTGGTTAACCATATTCTCTATCAGGTGCCCAACAGCTATAGATAACACCACAGAAATTCCAACATGCATGCCAATATATTCATGAAAAGCAATAAAACTTTCAGATAAGTTTCTGTTCTCCTAAGAAATTGCATGATCTTACAATGCCACAAAAGCAAGTATTGAAAAGGAGGTCTGAAAGAGGCTAGCATGTGTTTGGCACTGTAATTTGCTTTTAGATGACACCTCTTTTCTCTCTTGTGCAACTGGAAATGCAAAGTATGATTTGCAAATCAAAATGAATTATGTGTGTAATCCATCTAATATGAAAAGCAAAGTATATTTTAAAAAAGCTTTTCTCACTGTGTCACTGATCCTTCCAAGAGGCAGAAACTCTGCCAAATTCAAACCTATTGCCTAGTAATGAGATCCTAATTTTCCCTTTCTCTCATCAATCTGTTTGCTTTTCAGCTCTCTTGGCTATCTATCAATTGATTTTCTAACATGGGCACATTTTTTTCTTGTTCAGCTTGTCTCTCTCAACTTTGAAATCCTTTTTATTCTAAGAGCATTTGCTCTTTCAACCCAATGCTGTCCCAAATGCACAGTGAAGACCAGGGTAGCAGCTGGTCTCCTTTGGCAGCTACCTGAATACGACAATAAGAAAGCCAAGAGTGTCCAAATGCTTATCACCCACCTGTACCAAGTTACCAAAATCTAGGATATAATAGTTCAAAAAGAAAAGAAGTCACAGATTCTAAAGGTGGCATCACATTCATTGTAAACCACATACAGTTTGATAAATATAAATTCAGTTTGATAACTGAATTTATCAATTTGATAACTGAATGTATCAAACAGTTTGATAAACATAAATTTCTCATTTATAGAAAAATTAAGTGTTTTACTTAATTCAATAAGAATATATCACTTTGTACACTTAGATATTCAAATACCATCTTCCTGGCTACAATCTACTTGTACATTGGTGCACATTTAAATCCAGTGAAATCAATGGAGAATGACTGTGTTATCTGATATGATCAAGTAGATTCAAAGAAAATAAAAGTAAACTTTTCTACATATAGTGCATAATTAATTTATAAAATACAGTGTCACAGGATATGTCTGTATCCACTAGCTTAGGGGATTCAACAAATACATGGATAGTAAGTCTCTTAGTTGATATTAATTACGATTGTTAAAAGAAACTTCTGTGTTCAGAGGTAATATGCCAGTGAATACCATCCTAAGTCCAGCTGTTAGTCCCAACTAAAATTGGTCCACTGAACTTGCATTGAGCTTTGACTTATCAACTTTCTATTGAATCAATGCCCCTACTCCAGATAGGACAACAATTTAGTCTCTGTTAGTTAAGGTTTGGTTTCCA
Organism: Ctenosaura bakeri; assembly: GCA_948474755.1. Lineage (NCBI taxonomy): Eukaryota > Metazoa > Chordata > Lepidosauria > Squamata > Iguanidae > Ctenosaura > Ctenosaura bakeri. The sequence goes on along the minus strand of CAOLHI010003241.1, from coordinate 129,569 downwards.
GAGGTAGCTGGGTAACTACCATACATCACTGAATGATTCCAGGCAAAGAACAAGAGGAAAAGGCAGGACCATCAAGAGGGTCTAGATCAGTTAGTATGAAAACTAGAAGCGAACACTTGTGGCTAGGATGAGCCCAAACAGTCTAGAGGTAGGTAAGGATCAACCAGAAGCCCTAGATGGAGACAAGCATGATAGATAGACAGATAGATAGATAGATAGATAGATAGATAGATAGTTTAAAGATTCTTGTACCTTGTGAAGTAGGTAGGTGAGACAGCCTATTCTTCCACTGTTGCAGCATAGATTACCCCTCCTGCAGGACTGGCAGGAGAGATTCATAACTCTGTTCCACAAAAATTCAGCAACATTGGGGGTGATAGGGTAGTTTCCTAGCTTGGCTTTCTCTGCAGAATGCCCAGAAAGTTCTGAACATCTCCCAAAGAAGATAGCTTTATTAGCAGAATACAGTAGGTAGATTTTGGTCTGACCTAGCAGGACTCCTACATTTTCTTAATTCCATAAACAGATCTTTACTTTCCTATGCTTTGCCTCATGAGAAAACAAACTGTGGATGCAGTTTATTTACCTACAATTGAGCAATAAGTCTGATTCCATACATGTGTTTGGCCTGTCCTAAAGTTACCATAGAGCAAATAGAAGTAAAATAAAAAAGATCCCTAATGGGATCCTGATGAGTACACATACATGGTTTTAGCTTATTAATAAGGAAAAAATTAAAAAAATGAACCAGAATTGTGAGGTGGTTTGAATTTTGGACTAGGACTCAAGAGATCAGGGCTGAAATGTCAAACCTCATCTGAATAAATCTGGCCAAGAAAACCCTATGATAAGTTCACCTTAAGTCTCCATGAGGCAGAGTTGACTTGGAGGCACATAAGAACAACAAAATGAAAGATGAATTCACCTGTTTATCTTCACCATACAAATAACATATATTGTAAACTGAGGACAGTCTTATGAGGATATAAGTTGTGGCACTTCTGTCATTCATTAGGACAGTGATGATGAAAGTGTGGTCCTCCATATGTTGTTAGACTGCAGTTTCCATCACTTCTCACCACCGGCGACTCTTGGCTCATTCTTGTAGGAATTGTAATCCAATAACATCTGGAGGACCATGTGCTTTCTGCACTTCACTAATTTATCTCTATTGTTATCTTCCTGCTGTTTAAGTCCTTCAATAATTTCCTTTAACGGCACATGCTTGAGTAAGCGTGTTTAAGAATAGTAAGCAAATTTTATAGAGCTGAACAAAAGTTTCTGCCACATCACTGCAATGAAATAAATGAATCAAACAAGGATGCTACTTTTGAAAGTCAAAGATGTTTCCTTCATTAAACTCCATGGTTCTGACAGAGCAAGAAAGCTGCCCAATGACCTGGAAATGTCCTAAGATAGCTACTCAGCAGTGGACTAAGAAATGTGAACTGACAGTTCAGTGTGTGTTCTTACTAGTTGGCTACTGGTTGTCTTCCCAACATTGCATATTCTTTTGCGCATTTGAAAAAAAAATGTATTAAACAGCAACTCTTTCATGCAAAGTTTTGGATTTAACTCACAGAAGATGGCTTATTGATTTAAAAAAAAAGAAGAAGAAGAAGAGAGAGAGAGAACGGAAGAAATTCCTTGGAAGGCCAGGAAACATATTCAGGGAAAGCCATGTTGGCCATGCAGCAATTAAATAAATAAAATATAACAAAATCCAAAATCCACAGAACAGTGGTGCATGAACCAGGGGACGTGTATTTGTGAACCAGCAATCCTCAATTTATCTCTTTTTTATCTTCCTAATGTACTTAACATTGAGGTTTTCTCCTCAAACAAAAGTAAAACTCTTTTATTTGGAGTGCAATTGGTAGGATTTATCTAGAAGGCATCTAAAAGTTTTTTTTCCAGATGTAACAATATAAAGACAGCTCAAGAAATTCCAAAGGGACAGTTAGCCTCACAATGGAAAAAAAAAATTGCTTAGGTCTCAGTGGAAGTTACTTTGCTGCTTTATCCCAGTCCACACATGATCAAGAAAGTGGGTGGCCTCTACATGCATTGATGTCCCCCTAGACCATCTTAACTGTTAACAGAACTGACATCTGAGACAAAATGAACACCTATGATTCTAACATCATTACTCCTCTCCTGTATCATTTTTAACATCTTTGCCTGATCAAGAAGTCAGTGAAGCTTCAAAAGCCTGCATGGTGTATTTTTTGTGAATTTTAGTTGGTCCATCACTAAAAGCATCACTGTTTTGTGGATCTTGGAAAGCCAGTATCCCAATGAGCGGATTCAATCCAGCTTATTACTTGCATAGTGGAGTAATTTTAGCAATTCTGTTAGCCACTTACATAATTTTTAAATCAATAATCAATTATTTAAAAATATTATTTTTATCATTTTTAAAACTATAATAGCAAACAGTATTTCCCACTTACTTAACAGAGTAGTCTGTGGAAAGATCTACTTATATATTTTGAAATATTTTAATTAATATAAGAATGATTTTTTTTTCTTTTTGCTGTGTGTTTCTTGATGTGTTGATTTTATGCATCTTGTGCTCCATTTTTTTTTTAAAAAAATGTTGTTTCAAGATATCTCTCACCAAATGTGGGGCTATACATTTTTTCATCTTGCCAAATAAAAATATGAGAAAAGTGTGTCAAGTGTACTTTCCTGACATGAGCGGAACCATCGGCAAAAGTCTGTATGACCATTAGGTACTAAGTAGTCAATTTCATCCAGTGCCTCTCCCCACCGCCCCACCCCAAAAAAGCATTTACTAAAAAGCAGAAACTGGGATTAATAGGGGCTCATTCCCCTTTCAATTAAGAAGCAAGTACTTGAAATTCCCACCCATCCCATCGGCACTCTTTGATAAGGGGAGGAGAAAAAGGATCCTTGTTGCAAATCCCCCTCATGCCAATTGCTCATGCAGGGAAAGGTGAGAATATCTGGTGAAGTTTGGGGGACTTTAATGGCCTCTATGCAGCCGGTAGTTTAGGGGCCAGATAGGCGTCATGAATATTTATCAGTTAGAAATGTGCAAATGTGTCCCTTTCCGCAGCTTACCTCTGTCCGGGTGGTGTCTGGTGATAGTGGTGGCAGCAGCTCTCCCAGGAAGGGAGCACCATTCCACACTGCCTGCAGGATCCAGGGAGCATGATGTCCATGCATCTTACTGTGGCAGTAAGCCAGATACTGTCTCAGGCTGCAGCAGGGAAGTAAGTGCAGCCACTGCATTTCCAGGACTTCCACAAGCAAAGTATGTGTGGGCATGCAGTGGGAGGGCAGCATAGTCACAGGTCACTGATGGGGAAAACTCATCAATGATTTGCAGTGCAATTGTGCTGCCTGGGGATGAGAGAAGGACAGGTCCAGGATGGTACCAGCCATAAGTGTTGTCCCAGTCCTGTCCTTCCCCTGTCCCCGTGGCAGGTTGGTGTGTGTCACCGAAAGGGCCTATAGGTTATCTGTACATGTCTGCCCAAGAGGACTCTGGCCTATGTCTGTCTTACAAGCCAACAGATCTCATGTTTTGGGTTATCACTAGTTTTCACCTCATTCATTTAGTTTTGAGCTTTTACACTTTGATTTTCAGATACCTTCCTTTCCTGGCCACTGATTTGGTTTCCAGTTCCCATTCAAAAGTAGCTAATGGTGGCTGGATGTAAAAATTAAGAATGAATCTTTTTTTTCTTTTTTTAGCAATTTAGTAGGGAAGTATGCAAATTGTATTTAGTTCTTTTTGTTTTTTTTAATGAGGATTTTGAAAAGTCTGAAATTTCTTAATAAATATGGATGAAATAATTTGCTTTAAAAATTAACATAGGAGAAACTGAAACTGAAAGATCTACCCCCCAGGCAAATGTGTTCTAACGCTTAGATTTTTAAAGTCTGGACTTGAGTTCCTGTATATTTAACAAGGTTCTTGATGATGAATTAAAACTGTCACCTCCTTCTCCCCAGACAATCTCAGGCCCTTTCCGCACTGAGGCTTCTAGCGCAAGCGGGGGAGGCCGGCAAGCGCAAGAAGGCTCGTCCGGGAGGCTGCCGCTTCCCCCCTTCCTTCCGCAGGTGAAGGAACCAGCGGGGAAGCGGCACCGAAGGAGGCTTGCCGCGCAAGCCGCCCTCCCCTCCCGTGCGAAGCGGGAGACCTCACGCCGGATTCCCACCCCGCGCGCGCGCGAAGCGGGTGGCGTCGTGCTGGATTCTTCCCCCCGCGCGCGCGAAGCGGGCGGCGTCGCATCCCCCCGCGCACGCGCGAAGCGGGCGGCGCGTCCGTCGCGCTACCTCCCCACCCCGCTCCTTCCTTCCGCAGGGGTGGAGGGAAGGAAGCGCGACCCGGTCGGCTCCCGGAGGCTCCGCACGAAAGGTAAGTGCGGGTGGGCTCTGGGAGCGTTGCGTGAGCCCGGGGTGATTTTCGCTTGTTCGCGAAAATCAAAAAACCCGCACTTACGCCGCTTCAGCCCCGTGAGCCGGGCGGAAGTGGGAGTGCGTCGTGCGGAGCGACGCTCCCACTCCCGCGAGGCTCACGGGGCTATCGAGCGCGCAAAGGCCCGTGCGAAAAGGGCCTCAGTTTTAACAAGTGCATGACAGACAGATACCACATTGCTGGGAATAAATGTACCAAGCAAATTTAGCCAGTGCAGAAGATTGGGAATGTTTCTATTCATTCTGAAGAAGAAATTTCCAAAATTTGAAACATTCTCATAAATGAAAAAGAAAACACTGATTTATTTATTTATTTTTTTTAAAAATGAATGTAGCAGTAAGCAAAACCAACAGATTTTCCCATCTCAAGAGAAGAGTATTACTTCAGGTGTCAAGAAACACTGGCATATCAAATATCCTGGATAAATCCTTTATCCAAACCATATGCTTGTTAACGGAGTCTCCCACACTCCCAAGAAGTGTGTGTGTGTGTGTGTATACCTTTAAGTCACCTGTCAACTTATGGTGACCTCATGAATTTCATAGGGCTTTCTTAGGCAAGTATTGCATAGCAAGTGCCATGGCATTCAAAGATGATGATGAAATTAAAAAAAAAATATTGTGGATATCTTACGTCACTTTTTTCTTACCTACGGTTAGCAAATCCATCAAAATTTAGAAAGGCTGCGGTGTTAAAACGATCTGTGTGTGTGTGTGTGTGTGTAGGTGTGTGGGTGTGCTGGTAAACCAACCTGAAAGGAAAGGAAACTTCTATTTAAATCTACGACTGTTAGTTATGTTTCAGTATTCACTGAAACTGACCAATGCTATTATTAGACAGGATAATTATTGTTGTTATTATTATTGTTATTATTATTATTATTGTGATGGTAGTGGTGATGGTGATGATGATTACTATTATGAGCACAAAAACACCATCTAAGAACCCCCTTCCCTCTGGCTCCTAAGGAGTGCTGAAATTGACAAAGAGAATCAGCAGCAGTCCTACCATTCTGCTTACACCCATTTCCATGGCCTTCTGAATTAGGAACAGATGACCTTTTTTCACTAGGATGTAGTACCCATGTTTGCCTTTTTTTCATTCCTCCTTCCCCATCTTTTCTCTTTTTTGCATTATGTCTTCAATATCGTGAACCTGAGGTCATATTAGCACACCATACACCCTGACTCTGTGGGATGTGCCATTTTCATAACTGAACAGATTTATGGCTGAAACACATGTTTGAAAGAGTGCTGACTGGAAGCATATGCCAGATCAGGATGACCTCAGATATGATCAGGACATAAATTCAGAGAGGATTATGTAGGAAAGTCCAGTGCTAATGGGTTTGTGATAATTCTTTCAAGAACTGCAAGTTACAAGCACTCCTGAAAACAATAGAAGGTGAAACTGCCCACATGAAGCAATCAGGGACCCTCCTGTGAACATATCCTATGGAGATCTTCCCTATTAACACTACCTGACCAAAACATTAAGACTTTGTCATGACCCCCTTCAATGCTTTGTCCTCTAGAGTTAAGGCAATCAATCCATTCTGGGTTCCATTTTTCAGCAACATGAAAAAGCCATCACCACTTTGTCCATGCATCCTCCTTCAGGCAGGAAATAGGGCATAAAGACCCACTCCAGTCTCAGTAAACTGTAGTACTTGGATGTAACACGTGGTGCCTAGACCCCTGTTCATTCCTTCTATTCTGAGATGCTGTCTGAGCCATCCCACTTCAAGCTTCTATTTCAGGGCTGACAACTATCACCTTTTCCACCCAATCTCTCTCTATCTAATCTTTCTTGCCTCACTTTCTGATAGCCTTATATGATTATTGAGAGTATTTGATTTCTTTTCTGTTAAGTCCAAATAAATTTTAAGTAGAGTCCTCTGTACAGTTAAGTATTGGTATACACAGGTGGAAAGATTCTCCCATTACCCTCCTCTCACAGGCCTCCTTTGAACCATAATTCTCCTGTTTCTAAGAAACCACTGGCATTATGGATGGACCTCAAAGTCCTCCACCTCTTAGGGTAATAGGCAGGCTAATTGCTGTTCTTTGTAAGCCACTTTGATAGTCCTTTTCAGCAGTGAGATATGAAGAACATATGGTCTCTAAATACTGTTGGCTTCAATTCTCAAAGACCCTTGTCATTGGTTCTGCTGGCTAAGATGGATGAAAGCTGAGAATGAACTTCATTAGTGGTAGGGCACATTCCTCACAAATGAGAAAAATAAAAAAGGTGGATAAATAAAAAAATATTTTTCTTTTTAACAACTGATACCATTCCATGTAACAGCTGTTAAAGTGAAACTGGATTTCATACAATCAAAACAGTTTTATTTGTATCATTGGCATCATTGTTGTAAAGACAATACTTTTTGTTTTGTTTTTTTGCTGAAGTTAATTAAATGGGGGTAAAAATATGTGAGCCCATTTACTGCTGCTGTTACAACTTGAAAGATGTTATTTCTGCAAACTCTATATTTCATCAGAGTTAATAAATCTGAAGATTCAATCTTTTATCAATATAATATGGTAAAATATACTTTCCTGAGTCTTTTTTCTTGTGGATGGAGGACCATGGTCTGAACCAATTCTCATATAAATGTATTTGTTTCCTGAGTAAGGTCATGACCAATGATGTACCAACCTTATAGGCATTACAGTGGATTAGGTGCTATTATCTACATCATTGTCTATTGAATGTTTTTGTGTGTGTGTGTTTAATGCAAGGGGATTTGAGGCAGAATGTAATATGCAAAATAATATGCATTTTTCTACAAGGCATGCTAACATGAAACCACTTTTACGCTTTAGTATATGCAAAAACATGCTTCTCCTCCTTCCTTTTTATTTGCATCTCTTTCATCATCATCCGTCACTTCAGAAATAGCACAGTATTTACTGCTGGCATATATGTCTCCATAAATCTTGAGGGCAGCAGATCCTTCTTGCGATGCCACAGATTCCATTGAGACAAGGGAGTCTGGCATTATGATGTTGTGACCCCTTCAGAAGAGGGAAAATTCAGTCCCAGTGGATTTGCTGGCAACATTCACCAGCATCCCTATTCATTTCTAATCTGAGTGCATAAGTACCATAGAGGGGGAAAGGAAGCAAAATGAATCACATGAACTCTATATGCCTGAAAGTATGGTGATAGAAATATACAATCCTATCTCAAATTGAGTTAAGAGCATCAATCTATGTAGTTTGATATTAAGTTGACTTGCAGAGGGAGTAGTTGTTTGGGTTTTCAGCTGGGAAACTATCCTGCCTCTTCCTGGAAATATTAAGGACTGAATCTGAGGGCTTTTGCATGTAAAACCTATGCAAAACTACCCTTTATGCAAATCAAACTTCATGATATTGCTTCTCATTTCAACACAGAAACCAAAAGTTGAAAATGAGAGTGTGTGAACAGAAGAAATGGTCTAGGGAGAGTAAGTCTTACATGGAAATACAGTATGTTATAACAACTTCAGTGTTTGACTAGGACTTAGGGAGACCAGGGTCCAGATACCTATTTGGCCATGGAAATTCACTGGGTGACCTTGAGCAGATCATACTCCCTCAGCCTCAGAGGAAGGCCATGGTAACCTGCTTCTGAGCAAATCTTGCCAAGAAAATTCTATGATAGGAGCACCTTGTTATTGTTGTGTGCCTTCAAGTAGTTACTGACTTATGGTGACCCCAAGATGAACCTATCACACAGTTTTCATGGAGCTAAGAATATATAGCACACCCAAGGTCACCCAGAGGGTTTTTGTAGCTGAGTGGGGAATCAAATCCTGCTCTTCTGGGTTGTAGCTCAACACCCAAAACGCTATGCCACACTGATTCTCAAGGTCAACATAAAGTCTCCATAAGTTGGAAACAATTTAAAAGATGCATGACAACAACAATTTGTTAATTTGGATTAAAAGCTCTTAGAATCAATATTTTACAGAGTTAAATTAAATTACCTAACTCAGATCCAGGTTATTTGAAGGACCCTATGAGCGAGCCCAGAATCTGGGATCTGCTGGAGATCTTTTCCCTGTCCCACCACCTTCACAAGTGCATCTGTTGGGAACATGGGAGAGGGCCTTCTCGATGGCTGCTCCCAGACCCTGGAATTCCCTTCCCAAAGAGATCAGACTGGCACCCTCCCTACCTTTTTTCTATGGACAATTAAAGACATTTTTATTCCGGCAGGCCTTCAATATGTGATCACTGCCTGGCTGATGAAAGATGCTGGTTGTTTTTTATTTGTAGTAATTGTGATTTCTTTGTTGCTTTTAATGTGTATTCTAACTTTGACTCTTTCCGCACCATACCTTTTTTCGGTGCTGGGGTGCGGGGAGCGCGTGAGCAGCCTCCAGCAAGAGACTCTCGTGTCCCCACTGCTTCAGCTCCACACAAGCTGCCTGCTTCCAAGCAGGTAGTGTTAGACCCCTGCCTCTTCCTTCCACAGTGCAGCCTAGGAGTTTCCCAGGTTGTGCTGGGGCAGGAAGCATGACCACTGGAGCTCTGGAGACTCCGCATGCACAGCAAGTGTGCACGGGGCCTGGGAGTAATGTGCGATCGTGCACCATTTTCGGCTTCCAGCCAAAAATGAAAAGGTGCATGAGTGGCACCTGCCAGCCCCGGAACATTGCACGATTGTGAGTATGTCGTGCAGATCGCTCCTCACAATTGCGCAACCCTCCAGGCGCCCTTTCACATGGCAAGTGCCATGCAGAAAGGGCCTTTGTTTTATTTTTTGCTTGCTTTTTTAATTTGTGTTTTAAGTTTTGTGTGTTATGATTTTTTAACTGTTTCCTTTTTAAAAAAGTGTCATAAGCTGCTTTGAGTTCTTCAAAGGAAAAAAGCAGGATACAAATAAAGATGCCGAAGACGACAATGATGAAATAATAATAATAATAATAATAATAATAATAATAATAATAATAATAAGTAGTAGTAGTAGTAGTAGTAGTAGTAGTAGCAGCAGCTGAATCTACATCCCATCTACAAAATGGGGACAATCATACTGACCTAAGTGTTTAGGTTGCTATAAGGATTGCTGATCACTTGTGTGCACTCAGAAACATTTAAAAAAATGCTTAAGTGTTCAGATCTGGTCATATCATACATAAATTCACAAAAATCAAATTCTGCAAGCATCTCCAATACTGATCAAGATCAAGCCTTTAAAAATGGCTTTTTCCCTTCCTTTCTCCATCCCTGGCTCAAAAGTCCATTTTAGAGAAAAGAATTTGAACCAAAAAAGAAAAAGAGCTGGGAGAAAAAGTGCTGATTGTGCTTGATAAATACACCCTGTGCTTTGCTTCTTTCCTCTCCTTCTTACTGGGCCATGGTGCTTTGGAAATTCTATGCAGTTGGAGAATTGATTGAGACTTTTAGGTGAGCTCAGAGGAACAAATGAGAATGTCGTGGTCAATATTTTACCTTTAATAGGAAACTGTTTATTCTAAAGGTTACTCCGTTTCCTCTTAATGAGCACTCTTTTTTTTTTAACCTTCACTCCAGCCAAAATTCATACACTCTGTTTCTTTCAAATACATACTTTGTCCTGTGTTCCTTTTGTGAGCACTTCAGCAATCAAAGGAAAGTCTTTGCATTTATGCAGTCCAATTAATTTTAATTGTAAATATCCATTTCCAATGGAATACATTATTGGAAGGCCTTAATACCATTTGAGATTTCAAGAAGGCAAGCAATGAATCTTGGTCTCAGCCACTGAGAAAAACAACAAAAAGTCCCATAATTGCTGATTTAGGCTACATTAAAGTTGAATAAACAGTTAATGAGTAAAATAAATAAACCTAGCTGACTAACTTATTAATCTTGCTTTTGGTAAGTAAGGCTTGGAATGTGTTACTTTCACAAGCACAGGGGGAGTGGTCAAACACTCTTCCAGCTTTAAATCATAGAGATGGAAGAGATCACATGAACCATCTAGTCTGTGCAAGAATACACAATGAAAGTACACTGGAAAGAGGTCTGTCCAATGCTTAGGTAGAATCTTTCATCTTTTAATTACGATCCAATGGTTTATGCCTTTACCCTCTGCAGCAGTAGAAACAAGCTTACTCCTTCTTTTACATGACATCCCTTCAAGTATTTAAAGATGACCTGAGCAACTGCTTCATCACCTCTCAATCTTTTCTTCTCAATCACTTTTCAGTCTGCTTCAAACTAAAAATAACCAGCTCCCTAAGCCATTCCCAATAAGGCTTGGTTTCAAAACTCTTTACCATGTAGGATTCCTTTTTCGGGATGCATTCCAATTCGACAATATTTGTCTTCAACTGTGGTGTACAGAACTAGACACATTATTCCAGGTGAGTTCTGGCCAAATCAGAACAGAGTGGCACTAGAATTATTTTGTATGATCTGGACACTCACCAACATTGTCAACAGTATCTCTGAAATTGCAACTGCATTTTCCTTTTATATCTTTGTGCATCCTGCAGTTCCTCATGCCCTGGAAACTTGGGCCATTTCTACACTACACTGTTATAGCGGTATTATTCCACTTTCAAAATCCTGTGGAATCCTATGGAATCCTGCAGTTTAGGGAGAGGGATTTAAAGGACTCTCATTGTGCTCGCCTCCTAGTAAAGCTACAGCCGGGATCCTCACTGGACAATCTCACAAAAAGGTAGGGTGCAAAAAAGGCCTTTGCCAGCCAAAAGAAGAATCAGCTGATATACGCCTAATTAGGAACTCCTTCCCTTAAAAGATGGCACAAAATAAAGAGGAAAATTATTTAATTCCATTAAGTTCAGAGCTCCTTATGATACAACTAACTTTGGTAAACCTCTCAAACCTTCCCAAGAAAAGGAGAAATACCCCTATCCAGCAGTTCAAGGGAATGTGTGATCCCATGAATTGAAAAGATTTATGGTTCTCCTCAAACACATCAAAGTGTCTGTCTAGTGACAATTGCAATTGTCACTAGATTCTCCCCTCCCAACCCCAAACTAGCTGATGGTCGTCCATATTTTAACCTTCATGGTTACAGTTACAATTTTCTGCTTTGTTGCAGTTGGAGGAGCCGCTGCTGTTGCTGTTGTTAGGATTTGTATTATTGTTGTCACTGCTGTGTTTCCATGGCTTCATTTGACAGAGTAATCCAAGTCCGTATCTGTACCTTTCTTCAACAAATGTGCTTCGTTTGACTTGTCTTTGGAATATACAGAGCATTTTTCTAAGGTCAGCTTTCAAAGGTCTTCATTCATTCCCCCTCTCTCTTTCCTTTCTTCTTCCTCCTCCCTCTCCCACACACAGAGACATGTGCACACTACATGCAGTGGCATACACACACCAGAAAGGAAAAAAAATAAAGTAAAAAAAGAAGTTTTCTTTCCCTTGCTTCCCTGTTCAGTGCATGAGAAGAAATATCATTAGATACATACCATGCTGTTTTATTTCTTTGTGAGTCTTTTGTGATTTTTATCTTGATATCAGTCTAAATGGCTTGTCTGCTATGCCTCACCTTTCTTCTTTTATGTTTTTTTAAAGTATCAATCAGTTTGAGAAAATACATCAGGAAGTATTTGAAGCATTGAAGCTATCTTCCCCGAGTTGTATAAAACCAGGTCAGTATGCCAGCAGGAAAAGACATTCATGAGCACATAGGAAGCTTACTTATACTGAGTCAGATTATTGGTCCATCTCAGTTGATGTTGTTCATGGTCACTGTCAATGACTTTCTGAGATTTCAGGCAGCATTCTTTCCTAGTCTTGTTTAGAGAAGCCAGAAATTATAATAGGGCAGAATGGTCACTCATTGTCCTCTTTATGTTCCCAAAGAAGGCCTGTGAAAGCCCTAAGATGACTTTAGAATGAACAATGAGGGCTAGATTGCAGGTAATGAGTTTGTCTTAGTGGAAGGTTGATGTTATACCCCTCACCATAGATAGGAATTATTTTCAATAGAACAAAATAAATTTGCTATCTGAAATGCAGGGGAACCATCTGTCTTGTACAGATGGCCATTATTCTACTAAGTCATTTTCCCTCTGCCTTCTGGGAGAAGGAAAGCACATATATTTCACAAACTTTGCATGAAATGCCTTAACTCTTTGATAATATTTCAAAATGTTCCAGATAAGACATTTCCCCATTTAATCATCTTCCATTCCCTTAACAATGTATGTTAACGATTCTAGATTAATTGGCACAGAAAAATGGAAGGCACAAAACCAGTGGAGACTAGAGAACCAGAAGTTAGAAATGATGTTCTAAAATTACCATCCTATTTACAGTTAGGAAATGTGTGAGGAATATGTTCTCACGACATTCTGATGTGGGCTTCCTCTATTCTGCACTGTCCATATTGGATGTGGATAGGAAATACCTTTTCCTCCAAAACCTTCACATTATCGGATGGCTATAGACATATCTGAGAAAAGGGACACAATTTTTTTAAATAAATGTGCATAGAGGGGGAAAATGCTGTATGGGAATATGTGCAAGCACGTCATTTGGAATGTCTCTGAGGACAGAGTAGAAGGTGAGTTGTGTTTTCAGGATTATCCTTCACTCTTTGGCTTTTTTTTTTTTTTTTTTTTGAAGGCTTCTGTAGGGACTTTTGCTTGCTTTTGGCTGTGCTTTGCCCAAGCACATGGTCTAAGGAGCAGAACTTATGCTGAGTCACTGACTTTCATGTGGGGTAGAGCTAGCAGCCATATGCACCTGCTACCTCAGTCTTTGGTGCTCAAACTCTGCAGGCCAATGGCATGCATTCTGCAGAGCATACAGTTATATCAGTAAGACATTAACAGTCTGAAAAGGGTGGGGAAAAAAAATACAAGTTCAGGGATGGAAGAAGGAGGATCTGCAGATCTACTGCAACATGTGTACAATGTTTTATCTTCTTCCCAGGAAACCTCAATGACTACACTTGCAGCAGGTGTAAACTGTTGCCTCTCATGGAAGAGAAAGTCAACACATTACAACTATGTGTTGAGACTCTATTCACCAGATCAGCAGCAAGAGACACTTCATGCCAGAAAAGGAGCCAAACTAGCCACCAACTGCAGCAAGAAAAAAAAAATGCTGGTTGTTGATAATAATTTGAACATTAGCCAAGAGTGAGATGCTGCAGGAAAAAAAGTGAAGGCTATCTAAGCATGCATTAGTAGAAGCTTAGTTTCCAGGTTGAGGGAAGTAGTAGTCCCCTTATATTCTACACTAGTCAGGCCTCATCTAGAGTACTGTGTTCAGTCTGGGGCAAGTCATGTTAAAAAGGACAAGTTGAAATATGTTCAAAGAAGAGCAACAAGGATGATAAGAGGTATGGAGAACAAAACATATAAGAAGTTGAAAGCTGGGTGTGTCAGCTTGGTGAAGAGAAGACTGAAGGGTGATATGACCACATTCTTATATACCTCAAGGGCTGCTCCAAGCAGAAGGGTGCACGCTCATTCTCTGCTGCATTGGAAGGTAGAGCTAGGTGTAATGGTTTGAAGTTACAGGAGAGTGGATTTCAATTGAACATTAGAAGGAACTTCTTTACTGTGACAGCAATCTGTCAAGAGAACCAATTGCGTAGAGAGATGGTAGGATGTCCTCCTCTGGATGTCTTCTAAAAGAGGCTGGACAGCTACCTGCTGGGGATGCTGTGGCTATAGATCCTGCATTGAGTTGGAGCTTGGAGCTGATTGCCCATAGGTTCTTTCCAGCTCTGTGATTCTGTTTTGTGTGTGAACAAAACAGTGAAGCTCAGTCCCTACCATCTCCAGTAAAATAAGAGAATCAGGTAGCAGGCACTCAAGAAAAACAAATACAGAATATTCCATCTGAAACCATGGAGAATACTGGGCTAAATGCACAAATAGTCTGATATTATGTTTCCTAGATTTTAACTCTACACTTCTTAAAGCAAAGCTATCTCTTTATCCTTTATATGGACCTACCTGAGCTACATGAGCCCTCCATGGAGGAAGGCTTTCCCTCAATCCCATCACCATCACAGGCATATTTTTTGAGGATACAGGATAGAGTCTTCTCAGTGGCTGCTCCCAATCTGTGGAACTCTCTTCCCTGGGAGATCTGGTTGGTCCCTCCCTGCAGTTTTTCTGCTGGCAGTTATAAATATTTTTTAATCAGGAAGGCATTTCTTTTCTGACACGTTGTAGCAGTAGGAGCTTGGGTGTGTGTATGTGTTGTGTTTCTATTTTATTAGGCTTTAAATGTGCTTTTAAAACTATTTTTAACTTGTGTTTTTAAATGGAATTCTGGGGCAATTGTGTTTTAACTTTTGTATTAATAGGTTTTGGGGTTTTATTTTGTTTTTTAGTATTAGCCAAGTTGGTGTAGTGGTTTGAGTGTTGGACTAGGACACTGGGAGATGAGAGTTCAAATCACCATTTGATCGTGAAAACCCACTAGTTGACTTTAGATAAGTCATACTCTCTCAGACTCAGAAGAAGGCAGGGGGAACCCCACTCTGAACAAATTTGGCCAAGAAAACCCCGTGATAGGTTTGCCTTAGGGTTGTTATAGGTCAGAAATGGCTTGAAGGCCCACAACAACAATAATTGCAAATGTCTGTAAGCCAGACATGCTTACATTTAGCAATGCTTACATTTAGACAAAGTGGATTCATAACCATTTCACAGATTTCACAGAGAAAAAAAATGAGACACACTTACATTTAGCAATGCTTACATTTAGACAAAAAGGACTCATACATCATTTCACAGATTTTACAGAAAAAAAATGAGATGTGTGTGAAATACTTTTGACATATTTTGTTCGTATTACAAGGGCCTTTTTTTTTTTTTTTGCCCACCTCTTGTCTCTTGCCTTGTTTTCCCATACGAGAACTTCCTGATTTTCTTCAAATATTCACCTAAGAGAAACTGCATGGAGATATAACTTCCAGATCTCACCAATTTTTTCTTTTCTTTTCTTTTTTAAAGGAAATTATCTTCACTAGTCCCCATGGGACATCTGGCACTGATGGAATACAGTCTTGGAGTGGGGGGAAGTGGCCTTCTAGGGTTCATAAGCATCAGTAGTGCACGATTAAAGATAGCAGGTTTATTTAAAGATTGGTTTAGTAGAATCTGACACCCACCCCCAGAGATAGGCAGGCTCGCAATCTGCCCAGAAAGCAGGCAGTTAAAACATTTAATGGTCTGTTAAAACAGAAATAAAGTGCACACAAAAACAATTGACCAATAAAAGGCTATGATAGTAATATAAATTAATTAATAAAGTACTATTTCCATATAGCACACATGTGCACATGCCACACCTGTTCTTTGTAACTCACAGTGGCATTACTTTTAGTTATGGAAATGTGTTAAGGTGTCTGAGGACATGGGTCAGAATGCCTGGTGTATGTTTTCTTTGTCCTTTAGAAAATACTAAGAGATTATAAACTTTTCCATAGCTAAGTATACTTCTCCTTCCATATGGCTCTATGTTTCTTTGGCCTCATAGTCATTTCTGGCTTTTCCCCTTTTAGTGGATCTACAATACAGCCTAATGCCTGCAACCTGTGTGAGGTCGCAGGTAAAAATTAATTCAATTTATTTTCTAAAAAGAACTACTTTCACCATCACTATTATCACCACCATCATTGCTCATCTTCTTGTGTTGCTTCCCTCAAAATTCTCCTGGTACTCTTAATCAGAAACTTCCATCTCTGTCCCATCACTTTTTCTCAGCTAAAACAGGCAAGCAAGAAAGAAAGGAGTTAATATGGAATCTCTGCAGCTTAATTTCTTTTCCTCATAAAACTCATTATGCACTGAATCATTTGGGTTTTGCAAGCAAACCTACAGGTGAGTCATCACAATCGCCGTGTAGGAAGGGGAGTGTCTGAAAACCTCCCACCTAGCACCATCCAAATCCACAGGGTTTGCTATTAAAGGCTCAAATGTATTTGAATGCAGGAGGTCTTACTGCATTTTCAGAATGGTTGCCTTCACTGACTTTCCTCTGCGTGTCTTTTACCTCTGGCACAGCTATGAGCAGCATGATATCTGCAAAAAGATGTCTGCGTGGAATAAAAATGTGTGGCATTTTGACAGACATCATGACTTCACTTTAAGATTTTTTTCTGCTCAACAGAATGATGATCACAACTGTTAGGAAACAGGACTTCAGCGTCTGCAGTTATTAAACTATACAATGCAATCTATGGCCATTTCCGCACTAGCCTATTATAGCGCTATGATTCAACCTGCAACATCCTATGGCCCCTCGTGAAACTGCAAACCCCAGGATTCCATAGGATGTTGCAAGTGGAATCATAGCACTATAACGGGCTAGTGTGGAAATGGCCTATGATGTGGCCAAATAGTTTGGTCTAAACTTTTCCAGATACCTTTTAGAGAGAATGGAGGGGTGCAGAAGATTGCCTCTGATATCCATGTTCTGACCCATTCAGCAAACTCATTCATGCTCTATAGAGTGTGATTATTATAAACAACCAACAAGATGGTAAGCCATTGTGAGCTATAGGTCCAAAGCAAATGTGTATATCACAAAGGGCTAAGCATGTTGCTTCAAGAACAGGCAGACAGGAAGCATTAGTTAGCTTCCTGTGGGATCCTTGCCAGTGAGAGTTAGATCATACAATGACATTGAGGAAAACACATATGCCCACATAGTAAAAATGTTCTCAGGAGTGAGAAATCACTAGTTAATCATTATGGAAAGAAGATTCACAACTTAAAATGTAATCCCTTTGCTTTATCAGGAACTGACAGCCTTCATCGTCATGATCTTTATTTATTTTATTTTATTTTTCATCTCATTGGAGCCATTGATTATTCTGGAATTTGATCTGTATCTGCACTGGATTATACTGCCCTTGTCTGAACACTTAGTAACTTTCTGCACTATGGTGTTACAGTGCTATTGTTCCACTTTCAACATCCTATGGAATGCTGAGGTTTGCAGTTTAGAAGGAGCATTTGGGATTCTCAGCCAGAAACTTTTTGGCCTCAGTAAACTACAAACCCCAGCATTCCACAGGATGTTGAAAGTGGAATAATAGCACTAGAATAGTGTAGTGTGGAAAGGCCCTTAGTCTAACATCCATTTCTCCTGTGTTGACTCTGAAGGGTTTTTTTTGGGGGGGAGTATAGGGGGGGTTGAGCTTATCTCAGGTGGAAATTCACCTATCAGTCAAAATATAAACTGTTTCAGACAATTTCTCAATGTGCAGTGGTCATTTATAACTACTATTTCTTGATGTTATTTCATCTGAAGAAAATTAAGATTCAAAAGAGTAAAATAAAAATTAGTATTTCAAAGAATCAGCCTTTCAATTGGTTGCAAATCAGAATTAATTAGTTGATTAGAAGTATTATTCAGTATTCAGAGAGAATTAAGTTAGTCTGCCAGTTAGTTTTGATTATCTTTAAATTTATTAATCAAGTAACTATTAATAGTGATGATAATGACATTTAGTTCCCATAATGACTGGGGGAAAAAAATCTCTTATGACATGCACTTGAATCAGTACTCTTTTTTGTACTGATGGAGGATATTCTATGGATGAGATTACAGAATTTTGCAGTCATAATGATAAACACAGTTTCAGTTTTAAAACAGTCCATATAAAAATGATTTCTTCCTTATGAGTTTGTAGGCTTTGATCCCACACCAGAAAAGACTGAAGACAACTGACCTATAAGCACAGAATCAGTGAACTATGTCCTGGTAGCTTCCAGGTTCAACTGCTTTAATGGGTTGCTTGTGATAATGGACAGACAGATACAATAGTAATTCAGAAAAGGAGTAATAACAGTAGTAATGAGAAACTTCAAATGTCCTGATATCTGTGGGAAGTCAGAATGTGCAATGAATGTAAAGTTCAACAAATTCATTGCTTCTCCTACCGACAATTTCATTTTTCAAAATTAAACCCAGCACAAGTTGCTCAAAAATGAATCTAGCCAGAAGAAGTATGGGTTATTGAAAGAAGACAGTATATTGTAGTTTGGGATAGAGAGGTATGAAGAACTATATTTGTAGGTAGCTGTCAAGAGGAAGATCAGAAGTAATTTCCTTCTTTTTCTTTTTTCATTTTATTCTTTTCCTTTTCCTTTTCTTGCATTTTGTTTGACTTTTCAAATTCTGTACATTTTGACTGTACCTTTAAAAGTCTTAATAAAAATAAAAAGCCAGATTAATCTGATCTCCTTTTCTGATAGAGTAAAGGTTTAGTAGATCAAGGGAACGTTGCGGATATATTACGCATAATATCTTCATTTCAGTAACGATTTTGACAAGGTCCCATGATATTCTTGCAGACAAGTGATAAAATTGGAGTGGGCTTGTAATTAATTGACCAAATGAACTCAAAAACTTTCCACAAATAAGTGTTCTTTATCCTGGAGAAAAGTAACTAGTGGGGTACCATCGGGTTCTCATCAGGGCCTGGCGTTGTTCAATATCTTTATAATTAACTTTGATGATAGAACAGAGGGCATGTTTACCAAATTTGCAGATGACATCAAATTTGGAGCAACAGCTAACATCCCAGAGGATGGCTAACACAAAGAATTTCAATATGGTTAAATATAAAGTGAGAGCCAGTGTGGTTAGTGGTTTGATCATTGGGCTAAGACTGTGGAGACCAGGGTTTGATTCCCCACTTAGCCATGGAAACCCACTGGGTGACCATGGCAAGTCACACACTCTCAGCCCCAGAAAACTCTGTGATAGGTTTGTCTTAGGGTTGCCATAAGTTGGAAGTGACTTGAAGGTACACAGCAACAGTAACAAATGTAAGGTACTACATTTAGGAAGGAAAAAATAAATGAACAAATATAAGATGGGTAACAGCTGCTTTGACAACAGTACATGTGAAAAAGGTGAAGGTGGTCTTATTAGGCCACAAGGTAAACATGAGTCAAGAGTTTATGACATGGCCAAAACATACCAATGCAACACTAGGCCACATAGAGCAATTCCAAAAAGAACAAGACCCAACACAAATGGAGCACTCATGTCAAAACTTGTGTAGGTGCTGGCCCATGTACACCAAACACAACTTTCTCTGACTCGTCAAGCTAGCATCAATTTGTACCTTCTGAACCCTATGTTCACTATGTGGTCTCTCACTCTGTTATTGGCCTCCCTGGGATTATCAGCTTGATCCCACACTCTAAATAAACCTGATCTCACCTAAGTGTGAGATTAATAGCTGCTCTCATATGAAAACATTCATCATACAACAGCCACACTGACTCTGCAAAGTTGCAGTAAACCTGATGTATGATGTCCATGTAGTGGATGAGTGAACACACTCTCCATTACTATGTTCTGACAATAATACCAGCATATATGAAAAATCCGGAAAGCTGATTATGCCAGTTCTTACCAACCTTCCTCTTCCTGACATTGTTCCTTTCCTTCTCATCAGTGTTTTCCTAATCTTTTTCCTTTGGTTCCCTAAGGAGTAGAGAAAAGGCATCAACATACCTTTAAAATCTTCCTTTGAATGGCTGCTGATAAATGGTCACCAAGAGGCATGTTAGAATTGGCAGAAAGGATAGCTCCATAAGGCACCCCACTATAGGTTAATGGTTGCTGTCTGACCCCAACACAGTTACTAGGTCATTGCTGTGGAACTGCACTTGGATATGCCACCTGTAGAAAAAAGAATCCCAGGGAAGCTTACAAATGGCTTTGTGGAGTAGTGAGTTAGCACTCTCTACATCAAAACCAGCATTTCTAGCACGAGCACCAATCTGATCCAAACTCCTCATGGTCCATGTGTTTGTAGGATTAACACTGCTAGTGAAACCCTCATTAGCATCATGCTATCAGTGTTCTCATTTGCCATAGTTTTCTCTGCAGCTGCACCTCACTCGTCCATCAAACCAGCAGAGGCCTTATCACCACTCATCACAGTCATGGCATTCACTACCCTGCAGCTGTTTATTCAGGGCCTCAAAACAAGACAACAATATTTCATTAAAGCTGTCCCTATTGCTCTTTGTAGAGACCACCCAGACTGCTTAGATTTCATCCAACACTTTTCCAACTCTCCCAATTTCACTAAAATACCACTCTTCCATCAAACTCCCCCTCCTTATCTGAAGATATCAGTGACAACAGCGGCAGGCACTTAACAGGAGGCTTCCTGGCCGGAGCCTTGCCATTTGACTAACCAAAAAGGTTTCTCCGATGCCATTGTAGCAACCATATCACCAAATCTTAATCCAAAAATCAAGCCCTGCCAAGCCGCCAATTAGCACTCATAGACCAACAATAAAACTTATAATGCCATCAGGCAGCACAAGGAAAAACCTCAGCGAAATAACTATCAGGCCAGTTCAAGTCTCTGCATATACATGTCACTATATATAGAATTCTTTAATTATATATAATTGGGTATAATTATAATTATATAATGAGAGAGAGAGAGAGAGTTATACACTGAAAAAGTTACAGAGTTATAGAGTTAAAAAGTTTTGACCTGATATCTTGCCTGGGTAGGCCAGAGCAGGAAAACCCCTCCAGTTAGGCTTTGACAACAATAAATGCCAGAAAATAACCAGGCTTAAAACACCAGCCCTGTCAGGAACTGAATTCACACACACAAATAGTGCATAAACATTATTTATTAGGAGTGTGACACATTGTACAGGACTTCAGTGAGTGAACTGGGGGCAATTAGCAAGATTCAAAACATAAAAGGTAAAGAATACATCTTCCCATCCGCAAGAGACCTTGAAGTCTTGGTGCAACCTGACTATGCTGATCAATACATTCCTAGTTTTTGTTTATCTAATGGTCTCTGGTTCTCATACTTTGTTACAAGCAAGCTGCTACTTAACTCCTACTACATATCCCATAACTAAAATATGGAGGGCTACCCGACATGCCCACTATCTGCAAACCTATCTCAGGAACAACAAAAGGCTACAACAACACCAACCAGCAAAAAACAAGGCCTCAAAACACCACACTTAAAGCCAACCAATAGGCTCAAAAGCACACACCTGGCCCAACTTCCTAGGCCCTAAAGATACAACAAAATGGTTGCCACTATCACCCAGACTCAAAATGGTGGCACTCGTGAAAATACAACACAAAATAGCTTCCTACAAATTCTTCAGTCCCTAAATGCACAAGGCAACAAATGGCCACTCCCTTTGCCCAAACTCAAAATGGTGGTCCTGTGAAAGCATGCCACAAATTGGCAGACTGCACCCTTACTAGGCTCTAATTATTCAAAGCCACAAAACTGCCAGTCCCTTCACCCAAACACAAAATGGTGGCACCTGTGAAACCCAGGTCATCTATGCCACCAATAAACAGTAGAAGGGAGGAAGGCCACCTAGATCTCTTAAAGGTCATATGCTACAATATTCTATGGGTTTCCACTCAAAACAATAGAGAGGTCTACAGGCCTCCAAAGCTTCTGAAGGCTACACACCTATTGCCCTAGAGGCCTCAAATGTAATAAGAACAGGCCTCTAATCAGGCTTATGGTACGACCCCTGGGCCACTCTATGAGAGTTGCAATTGAGCCTATAACAGAAGCAACAGTGCAACCACGTGCCGACAAAAGCAGACAAATGAAGCAACTGGGAGAAATTGCAAGCTTACATATTAGGACACTCAGTTAGTAAAGAACAGTGAGGAGGAGTAATAGGATCAATCAGTCAAGGTTGAAGCAATCACACACACATCAAAATCACAGGAAAATAGGGAAGAAATGGAGTAGGAACTGAACAGACACAACAGCTGCATCAATCAGCCAAGCCAGCAAACAATTCCAATCACATAGTCCCTGGCCTCTGATACCCAAATCACTCCACTTGGTGAAAAAGGAGGTCCTTGAAGTCAACAGTTTGACATGATCTGTTTGAGTGAAGGCAATCAAAGAAGACGTGAAGGAGTGGGCAGGCAATTTATATCTTAATGCCCAACACTTCCTGTGTGCTGCATTCTGGCAACAAGCACCAGCTGGAGAATACCATGGTCCCTGCTATGGGCATCAAACGTCTCACTCCTCACAAGTCCAGATGTGTATTAGAAACAGCAAGAGCATTACTTCTGCTCTTTCCCCTTACATCTACAAAAACTGACACATCTGTTAGGTGCACCATCCAGACCTAGCATCTTTCTTGAGCATATTGGGGGGAGAGGGAAGCTGCTGCCATTAAAATAAATATATGGTGGAGATTACTGTGACAGAAATCTGCAAAGCAGACTTCCTCTTCTAGATCGGTGAGAAATAGAAATATTGTAGATTATTTTTTGGAGGAAAGAAAACATCTTCTGAGAAATTTTGGTTTGGCTCTAAATCATGCAGGCAACTAAAATGGAGGCAGTCTTTGCAAAGGAAGATGAAAAGGACAGAGAAACAAGATTTTAAAATGAAAATACATGTCAGTGATTCAAGCCAAATGGAGTCATAAACTATCATTATCAAGAAGACAGAGTCACCCCTTCCCAAATGATAACTATGTCATGTTCATGTTTTTGCCCTTCTGTTAGAATTCTGTGTTTAGGTGGTCTTAGCATTCCTACGCTCTTTTACAAATAGCCCCATAGCTAAATTGTGGCATGATTTAATGTGTGTTAAGCATATGTACCCCATTAACACCATGTAACTATAGCTGTGTGCACTGAGTGCACACAAGAATGTATTGTGACAACTGCCATCCTGGAAACTATCATGTCTTGGCATTGCACATCATTGCACCTTTTGGCTTTATCTTCTTTCTCATCATGTTATCATCAACTGCTCAATAGTTGATGATTCCTTTTAAAAACTGGTTAGTTTCCTCTCTCTCTGTCTCTTGTATAACACACACAGAAACAGAAAAGAGAGTGATATATACTGTAAATATAGATACACACCCTTTAATTGCTATTGTTGTCACTGTTGAAGGTAAAAAGGTATATCCTTACTTCCTCCCCTCCCCCTCCGTAAATCTTGCAAGTGATTTATTTTAAAACATTTCAATATTCATATAAATGTAGCATGATAAGAAGTAACTGTTAGGAATTCCAGGAAGGTAGATACTAACCAATAATATAATTGGATGTGCTAGTACACAGCACCCCTTTGGTTCAGGAATGAGTAATTTGTAACCCTACAGATGTTTTGAAATGACAATTCTCATCAATCCTCACCTTTGATTTGATGGTTAGGGCTCTTGGGAATTGAAGTCCAAAAACAGGGACTGGGTCACTAGGAGTGTCCTTCATGGAAGTAACAACAACTGTGTTAATTCTCCAGTGTAGACAAAGCATTCCTCTCTCTCCTTCTGAAATGAACATGCAAAATAAATGCTAATCCTGTCCACACATTATTCATTTACAAGTTGTGTGAAGAAATGGGGGTGAAGTCACAATGGCCTTTTCCTCATGACCCACCCAACCTACCATGGGTACAAGAGACGGACAGGGACAGGACAACACTTATGTACAACAGTGTCCTTCTCCCGTCCCTTGTTGGTGCAATCACTCCACAAATCATTGATGGGTTTTCCCTGTCAATGACCAGTGATCTTGTCATCCTCCCACCATGCACTCGCACTTACTTTCACTACAGAGGTCCTGGAAGCATAATGGCTGCATTTCCTGCCCCAGTGCAGCTTGAGACAGTAGCCAGTTGTGTTGTGGCAGGAAGAGATGGGGCCATTTTATTTCCTGGTTCCCATAGGCAGCTGGTGCAGAGGGGAGCACTCCATCACACTCCTCTCCTGGGAGAGCTGCTGCCATTATCATCAACGGATGCTGCTGGGACAAAGGTAAGCTGTGGAATGTGCCAATGGTATGCTTGCTCCTAATCTAACACATGCTGTTTGCTCCTATCATAGGGAGTGTCTACACATATTTGGTTAAATGTGAGTAACAAAATCTTACACATGGTGGAAGTGGGAGGGCAGGCAATCTGCAGCTAGTATTGGGAACCCACTGTCCATCAACTGTTCACAAGACTATTATATATATTGTTGATACATTGGCTATCCTGTCATAAAGCAGGATGGAGAAACTTCAGCCATTCAGAAGGCACATATACTTAGGCCATTCAGATGGAGTGCAACATATGCATTCTCTTACCACTGATCAATCTGCTCAATGAGGCTGATAGAAACTATAAGTCAAAACATCCAATGAGCCAAAGTATTCCATGCCTTCCAACTGTCCTGATTTGATAGAGTCATTCACTATTAATCCTCTGTCATCTCACTCTTTTCACCTGTTTTTAACATTTCTTTCTTCTTCTCCTACTGTTCCTCTTTGTCCTCAGCTTACTTCAGTTGCTGCAAACTGAGTCCAAAATCCAAAAGAACTTCACACTCAGGCCATTTCCACATGGGGTCATTACTGCGGATTACTGCGTTGTAATGTCATACAGTTCTGCACATGGGAGTGAAGTAGTGTTGCATTATTTTCCACGGTTCTGCATGGAATCAGCCATTAGTGCACTGCCATGCATTGAGAAGCACAGTATATGAAAACCAGAAAAAAATCTGATTCGTATTCTTACATTGAATCAACATTGGTTTTTCACAGTGATGCAGAAATGTAGAATTGTATCAGTGTGCATACACTCCTGTCACTCTGATCACGTTTTCCTGTAAGGCTGGAAGTTCAGCCAATCAGGGCTGTTGGGGAGAGGTGAGGAGGAGCCAGGGGAGTGGCTAGTGATGAGATAGTGCAGATGCAGGAACTCGTGTTCCTCTGCATGACATTGCTTGAAATCGGGGGTATGCAGAATGCAACAAAACTGTGTTATTTAAACCCACCATGAGATGCTGTAAACTGCTTCTTGCATCTCATGCAGAATTTTATCAGTTAACTCAGCCGAAGGGAGAGGAGAGGAGAGACAAAATATTGTTGTTTTCCTGAAGACTCAGGCAAAAGGAAACTATCCTAGCTTGTCTGCTCTTCCCCATTAATAAGGTGTGCCATCTTGAAAATGCTCTGAAGTTGATTCATCTGTGAAATATTGGAGGGTATGGTATTTCCACTCCTATCACTAGACAGCATGGGATTCAAACTGGTTTTTTCTTCTTTTTTTTATCAGGAAGAAAAGGGTAAAGTTGCAATAATTCACACCCAAGCACTGGAAATAATGGGAGAAGGGGCTGAACAGAGCCTAATCTGAGGAAACACAGAAGATGGATTGGTTTTTGCCAAGATCTTTTTTCACTTTTCTGTCTTCTAAGTACCCTATTAGTCAAGGTGATTAAGATATCATCAATTAGATTACGGAAACAGTATAAATATTTGAACTAGTCCATTTCCCCCAAAGTCAGTCACACTAAAATAACCTCATATGTTTCTCATCTATTAAATTACAGTCGAATTAGAATCAACAGGCTTTAAGCAAACTCAGCTTATGTGTCTGTTTATAGCTACTATGATTCTGTGGACATAGAAATAACTACCAATGTATAAGAGTTGGATTGGAAGGTGGGTAGTTTCTGAATAAATGCCCTGGAATACTCAAAATGTAACAGTAGAACGGAATGCTGAATAAAGTAGTCTGTGCCACTACAGTCAGCAGATCGCAACTTAGGGATGTAAATTCATCACTAAGTTTCTTTTTGAAGGAAGCAATGAGTATTTGTATCATTTCCCCCACTGTAAGAAAGACCATGAAAATCACATGGTTTTTGAAGCCTGTTTGCAATTTTGGACTTATTCTGTGAAAAATTTGCATGTGGCTGTTTTGTACAAAAAACAGGATTTTCTGTGCAGGAAAAACCTGCTTTCAGTGCAAGTCAGATGTATTTGAATTTTGTGTGGGATGTCTTCAACTGAAGCTTTTTCAGTGCAGGAAACATCACATTCTATACATAAAATGGTATTTCCACATGTCCTACAGGTATTTCCCTGTTGCTTTTTCGCTTAGACTTTTCTCTAGTTGTCCTGTAGAAGATTCTTTGTACTTTCTTTGAAGGTAGACTGCTAGTGCTAGAAGGGCCTTGGCTACTTACCTTTGTTTATTTGCTGAGCATAGTTAAGCAGATAGTAATCCTAGGATCCACTCCCACCTCAAAATGGTTCCAGACAATTCTCTGACTTCCAAGAGAATTCAGCCTGATCTCTTTCTCAGCAGGTGACTGCTGCTGCTATTACTACTTCCTGCCTGTTTCTGATCTTTAGGCTTCATAAGTAGAATCACGCTTACGCCATTTCCACACTAGACTGTTGAAGTGCTATTACTCCACTTTCAACATCCTATGGAATCCTGGAGTTTGCAGTTTAGAGAGAGGCCTTTGAGACTCTGAAACCTCAGGATTCCATAGGATGTTGAAAGTGGAATAATAGCATTATAACAGTCTAGTATGGAAATGGCCTCATTCTTACTACTATCACAATGAGCCTTTACATGCCTTACTGGCATATATTTCTACAACGATTGCCTCATGAATACATAAAACTGGTGATGTTAATAATGATTATTAAAACTGTAAATGTGTTTAATGAGGAAAACCAATGGAAATTTAATTTAGACACTGGCTTGTTCAACCAAGAAGGCAGAAATGGAGAACATTATAATCATGGTTTCTTTGTTTCACAACATTAATTAAACACATAATATAATAACACTATTTGTGTTTTGAGAATAAAAGATATGTTCTTGTTGGCAGATGAGATAAATCCAACTTTTCACACATAGAAAAGGATTAGCGAAACATTTTCAAAGAAAAGAATCATATTGAGAAAGTAAAACATATACTTAATAGCTGCCAGGGCCAATTTTGGCATTGGGGGTGCACAAGAAGGAGCTCATTGATTCACACGCAATACATAGACTACTGGTCTACTTGTTAATTTACAAGAGAGGCAAATGGAAGATTAAGACAGATGTAAGACTGGGGAATGGAAACACAAAGGCAGATAAATCAATCTCCAACAATCAACCATTACCCAAACCCTTACCGTCCCTCTTTGAGTGATCTGTTGCTAATGTCAAATGCCGCAAATGGACAAGAGAACAAGAGAAAATTGACTATGTCACTTGCTGACCTCACACACTGATTCCATGAACACTTTGACTACAGAGTACTACTGAAATTCTTTCTCCGGAGCTCAGAGTGGTTAAAAGCCTGATCCCCTCTTCCCCTTCCATCTTATGACTTTGGTTTTTACTTAAATGATCATCTTACAATAGGGGTGGCCACAGTGTAGAAGCCAGGGGTCAATTCCACCCCCCAGCCAAACCCTGCAGGCTTCCTTTTGCCATTTTGAGAAGGCCTGCAGAGTAAGCACCTCTATTTTCCTCTTCAATAACTCAGTTTAAGAGGTATTTCTTCCTGTTGCCATTTTGAGAGTTACTGCAAAATGTAACAGAGATGTGTGGAGCTGTAGAGTGCTTTGGGGAGTTGTTTTTGAATATTTTTATGCGTTGGGGAATTTGGCATGCTTACAGGGCAAAATTTGTCTCAAAATCACACCATTTTAAAATGAGAGGATTAGGTTTTCAAGACTTTGGGGGGCTTCAGAGGCTGCAAAAGTGGGGCCCGTGGGCCATGTGCAGCCCTGGGGCCTTCAGTTTCATATCCCATTTCTGCACTACAGGGTTAAAGTGCTGCTATTCCAGTATCAACCTCCTATGGAATTCTGGGGTTTGTAGTTTAGGGAAGGGTACTTCGAATTCTCAGCCAAAGAGGTTTTTGGTCTCAGTAAACTACAAACTCCAGAATTCCATAGGGCGTTGAAAGCGGAATAGCAGCAATTTAACACTGTAGTGCGGAAATGGCCTCAGACATCAAATTTTAGTTCTGATCTTCAGTCTCATGGATTAGTCCTGAATTACTTCTAATTGTAACTTTCCAATTAGGCACCAAAGGCTAATCTGATCTGATTCAGGCTAATATGATCTGATTTGGAGCAGCTACAAATTAGCCCAAATCATCCTGATTCACTTTGGGATTTGAGACTCAGATGAATCAGTGGCAAACCCTGTTTATATTCATGTTTTTGCTGCCTTCCGGGATGAGTTAACAAGTAAAACAATGTGTTTATCAATAAAACGGAACACAATTATAGATAAAACTCTATCTGTCATAGTTGGCAAGAGAGAACTAAGCATCGGTAATGGCTTGAAAAGTCTAAATTCCTTTCAAAAATTATCAAGGATCAAGAATGTGCATTATAGCACATTCTGTAGGCATTTCTTAGTTTTTCAACATGCTTTGCAGCTGTGATCTTTTAAAGTGCTTCAACAAATTATTCCTGTTCTCACTCTGTGTATATTTGTATTGATAGATATACAGTTCTGTTCTTTTTCTTGGCTGTTACTTGAGCTCTAGCTGCCTAGTTACAATATCTATTTTCTGTTTCTTTGGCCAGTTTTGTCATCTGGATGAGGACTAAAGGTATGAGTTCAATTCTTCCAGTTGACAATGCAGCAATGGATCAAGAAGTGGTAGGAATACTGACTGTTCAGGAGACCTCTTATTTATAAGCCTTACAATGAAATCAGATTAAGCATAGAGGCTAAATACTGGTCTAAATGTCTCTGCAGGTTCTTTTCTTCTTTGACACACTCACCAATAAGCTGAATGCATTACTATTTTCTTCTTACATTTTATACATCCTTTTATTTTAATTGTTATTCTACTGGAAAAACCCTATCCAGGGGTCTACAATTTTGATATTAAAATATGATTCAAGGCCAGTAAAATCTCCAGTCATGGAGCCCCAGGAGACCTCAAGATGTGTAAACCCACAATAAACAAAGGGTCTGTAGCCCTGAGATGCCGACTTGAGGGGATTAGCCTGTGTGCCCCTAAGTTGAGCAAATATCCCATCAAGCAAAGATCATTTGCATGAAGTCACACCACAAACAAATGCAACCAAAGATCCTGAGACTCTGGCAACACCTTGCAATCCCATCACACAAAGGAAATTACCATTGTGGAGCTTCGTTATCACTCCAACATCCATTGTTCTCCCCGGGAAAGGATTAGTCCTCCAGGTACTTTTTTCCCTACAAATAGTCCCGGTTTTCGAGCATTTTTTCAGATCACTTCCAGTCACCCCAGCAGACCGTTGCTCCATCCATTGAGTAATCCCCTCAGCCCTCTCCGTGCTGAGCCCCACTTCTCTGCTGCCTTCCTGGACCTTAGACTTCAGGAAAAGGTGCAGTATTACCCCAGCTGTACCCCTTCAATACTCCCCTATCCAATTTGCTCTCTTTTGTTTCTTAATAGCTCTTGGGTGCATGTGTGTGTGATTGCATTGGTGCATGAGACTTGCATTCAATAAAATCATTTACTGGATATTTTCGTTTGGTTTTTGGCTTGGCCTGACCCCGTAAAAAACTGGGTAAAAAGACCCCACTAGATTGCCCTGCCTCTCGCATTGCTACGGCTTGTGCTCTGGCTAGTTTCCAGTCCCCATCATGTGGGGCACATTGAGGTGTCCCCCAAGGGACCCCAGAAATCAGGGTAACAAAATAACAAAGGGAGAGCAGAGTTGTTCAAGGAATATGGGAATCAAAGGTAGAAAACCTAATAGGAAAGTGTTATTGCACTTTGTTAATAGTCAATAAGCTAATATTGAGTTAATAAGATAATTAATTAAATTGTGTTTATGTTTCAAAAAACTTTTAAGTGCATGTTAAACTGTTATTTATGTTTGCACCAAAAATCTTAGCAGAATGAATCTGAAAAGTGTCATCCATGATTACTTAGCTTATAACTTTATTATGGGTTGCCATGTGGATTTCAGTAAATGTTCTAATGATTAATACTTCAAAATTGAGTTTTCTGGGAATGAATCTGGCATATAACATCAGGGGACCACCTGGATACAAAGAAACCATTCCCCCTTGTCACATGGAAGTACTGGCATTGCAGATGAGCCCTGAAGTAACCCACATTTTGGGGTTTACAGCCTATACTGGCAACTGGTTGTGATCCCAATGAAAGTAGCAAATATGGCAATCAAAGTGCAACATGCAGTGTTTAACATGTGGCATAAACTACTCATGTCACTGTTCATCTGATGAAACTGCATATGTGGACTCACTCAGGATGAAGTTTGAAATTCTATGAAATAACAATTTAAGTTACCCTTTCCAACACAGTTCATGAGTTCACATTATGGAAGGAAAATAGTTTGCATGTGTTTATATTTCCTGATGCAAGTATCAATTTCACACCTTCCAAGACCCATTGTGAAACAGAACAATGGTTCTGAAATCCAGGCATTTGTGATGCTTACATTATATTTCAGAGAAATAAAGTGTGCAGAAAGCAACATGTATGTTACATGCATACACACACACACACACAAACACACTATAGTCAAATGGTTGTAACCTATGAACATTTTAAAATGCATATAAAATATGTACTTTTTTTAAAAAAGGCAGAAGACATGGGTAGAGGAGAAAATAAAAGAAAAAAGTAAAGAGAAAAAAAATGAAATCTCACAAACTAATATGAGACAAAGATGGGGAAAAATGGAGGCCGGACACTGAGAAGTGTGATGACTGAGATAATGTGATATCTATAGGTTCACATCCTTATCTGTATTACCTGAATAGGGTCAAAGTACAATCTTATTCCGGTGTTCTGTGAATACATCATCATTGTTTCCATGGATCGGGCTTTTAACTGACCTACACGCTTCACTGTCTGTGCCTAGCTCTTATACATGTGATTGTGTATACGCTGGGCTCTCTTCATATATACAACAATAAACTCAATGACTCTATGCGGGTGCTCTAACAAATTCACAATAAGTAAGGTTAGAGTCAGCTGCTCCAATGCTCCTTACTTATGCATTGTCTACTTCTGAAGGGTCTGGTGTCATTTTTGTAGAGCATGAAAGCTCATAGGAATCAAAGCAGCTTTACATTTCATTGTTAAGCAGATGCCTAGCATTTACAGAAACATCATTTTGTCATATAAGGTTCTGAATGCATCTTTATTTCAAATCCTCTCCAGTATTTGAGGCAGCTAAGACTAAAGTCATTACCCAAAAGTAAAAATATGCCCTGGATGATCTTTTCAAAAATGCCAGCAGTAAAATGCTTGTCTTTATTGTGCACACATAAGAAAGACAGTTGCTAAAGTGACCTCATAATTATCTAGTACATATCTCTGAAGCCTGAAAACTCTTTTTATTTTTCCTTTCATGCAGCCTTGTTTTTATAAAAGCTTTACTTTCTTTGTGCTGCTGTTTTGACATGATCCAATGTGATGCCTTGAATTGCAGTGCGACAACTAAGGATGAAATGGTCTGAATGAAGCAGGGCTGGGAAGGAAAAAATGGTTAGAAGAATTTAATTTATCTCCCTCTCTCTCTCTCTTTTTTCCTTTTACAATTAAGTTTGGATGAAATGTCTTCTGTTGTCTAGCAATTGGTGTATAACTTTAAGTGTAGTTATGCTATAGATTTTGTAGATCAGAGCAAGAAATAAAGAGGTAAGACAGAAGTGATTGAATTGAACATGGAGAGAGTAGAACATGATGGACAATCCAACAGGCATAAGCCGTGATCAAAAGATGGAATAGGAAGCATTCTTACCTTCTCTAAGCTATACCAGGAGATGTAGAGGATGATATCCCATGGCCCTCCTGGGCACCACAACTTCAGATAGGTGACTGAGGTTAATCACAAAAAGCCAATCTATTCACAGATTCCATATACTTTAAATCTGTGTCTCTGGCGTAGCCACTGTCCTTTAAGGCTTCTAGAAATCTTTCACATGAGCAAACAAAAATAAATGTAGGAGATGCAAATGCTATTACTTACCACCATCTGGAGGAAAAAAAAATGAATATAAAATGAAAGACCTTTGAAGACCACTCACCAACTGCTTGAATATCATGACCCTGATGACCTTGCAGATGTAGTGGAGGCAGCTCTGAAAAAAATGGATGACCTCTGCTAGCTATACTTTTTGCAAGATTTTTTAAGATTTCACTCAAAATTGCGACTTAGCTAGAAGACCAACGGTTCCAAATAAAGACAGTAGCAGTGACTGTAAACGAGCAATCAATGCCTAGACCAGGCATTTTTCCCTGTTATCAGATGTCACCAACTCAGTAACAGCACCTTTACCTTTCTGATCAGAGTACAATCCAGATAACATTGCTTGGTATGGGAACATTGATCAGCTGCAAAAACATTGTTCCACGCATCAGATCCTAAATTGTGAAATAAAAGGGGGTTCCGTATGTTCCACAGTCCTAAAGTACAGGTTTCTGGTATGACCTCTAGATAAGCAGTTGTGACGAACCTGATGGGAGGGGGTCTTGACAACAGAGCCTCCTTGGCAACTGAGAGTGTTTAAGCTGATTGACTGGTGAAATGGGACCTTGGATAGCTCAAGGGAGGGGCTGGTGGAAAAAGGAAAATAATGGATTTTAACTGTCTGGGGTGTGTTTGAAGGAGAGTGTGATTTGTGATGTTTTTGCAGAGGTTGGATATTTGAAGAGCTCTGTGGAAGAAAGAACTGAGAAATTGGGTGTACGAGAGATAGTGAATGAATTGAAAGAGAGAGAGAAGAATGGTGTGCCATTTATAAACATTTGGATACAAGACACATTTAAAGCAACAGTGTTACAATAAATGTTTGAAGTTCTGTGTTCCTTAAAACAGTGTCACAGAGTCTCATTCTGAATCCTGGAATATATACGCTACCAATAATAACATCTTGACCTTATTACCAACAGTACCACAGTCTTGGAAAATATAAATCACTGCTGGGAGAAGGGCAGATTTAGGGAAGGCAGTAAAGGGAGAGAATCCTGAAAGGAAGAAGCCAAGCGGGGACAAGAGTGAGGAAGGGACTGCATTCTCAGAGAGGGAGAACTGAGGCAGACCCGTTTGTCCCGGCCCTGGCTTGATTCAGAGATCTCCCTGTCTGTTCAGTTCTGATCACAAAGAGGCTTGGGTGTGCCTTTCGCACTCAGCACGGATGGATGGTGGTTTTCTCCCTGCTTGTAACAGCAGTCTTCAGGAGTCCACCTAAATGCTTCAGAATTTATTTCTGCCACATAAGATAGACAAGCTTCACCATTGCCAACCGCAGAGAACATGAAATCCCACAGGCCCCCTTGTAGATCACATAGGAATATGTTATCCTCAGTTCTGAGACAACTGAATTCCATCCACCCTATACATTGCAGTCTAGAATATGAAATCACTATATACTACTATTGCCCAAAGCTCTCTGTATTTTTTTAAGATAGAGAGTCTGATTTGAACAGGTTGCTTACATACATGTCTATCTGAAGGTGAAGCTCTTCTGAAGGAGTCCTCCTATATGTCTTAGCTGTGACTTACCGCACTGTCCAAAGATATGGGAGAAAGCCTTATTTGCTATCCCACCCTGGCTTTGAAATACCTTCCCCAAAAGACTCCATTGGCTCCAATACTTATTTTAATTGGATGCTAAAGTAAAACATGGCCTTTTGTTAAAGTTTTTTGAGCCTAGTCAAACTTTTCATAAATGTACAGGTATATTCACATGCTTTAAAATTATTTCAAACTTTTAAGCTAACTTGACTTCTTAAATTATTTAATATGTTAAAATTCTTATGTTATTTAATTAAAGCATTTCATTGTTTTAAATCTTAAACTGTTTGAAATTGTTAAATTGATTTATGTATACATAACCTTGAGATCCCTTGATAAAAGGGGCAAATTAATTAAGTGACAGCAGCAGCAGCATTGAGGATCATCCATGTTCCTACAAATTTGCCAATGGCAGCATCTCAAGTCAGAGAATTGACATGTGAGATTCCTGGTGCAGGTCAACGTACACGAAGGATTTACAGAGACAGTATACAGAAATCTCATGAAAGCAGCAAAAGACTGAGCCAATAACCCAGAAAGGTCTCAGACTGCCTGAGCAGCTGAAGTTCATGGGGTTTGCTAAAGCATATCCATTTCTATACTTTTTTTTCGGCTCAGCTGGGTAGACCTGGTAGGAGTTGAAATCCTACAATCTCTTGTGGGTCACAGTTACTAAACGTGTAAACTAAAGCCAAATTATACATTATACTGTGCTAATTTGAGCAGGAATATCACACAAATGCTAAGATTGTTAGTCTTTTCTCCCTATACCATTTCCTTGCTTTTAATTAGCCTGTTGTGCTCAGTGTATGATACTGGTGCCCATATTTTACTTTTTCTGCCTCAAAAATCTATTCCCCCCCCCGCCACCTTTTCTCCTTCAAAACTAAACTTTCAGGTGTTCATCGAACCCAAAACATAACCTGAAGAAGTCTGGGAATTTTTCTGGGTCAGGGTCATTTAGAAAATGAAGCCTTGATAAAAGCTTCTGGTGTCTAATAAACATTTTAGGAGCTGGACTTCCCCTGACACTTGTTGGATGGAAAATACAGTTTGAAGATACAGCTTGAATTCACAAGAAACAGAAATAGAAGGAGAAAAAATGGAAAGTATTACACTGGAAAAACAATTAGAGATCATATAATCATTGAATTATAGCATTTGAAGAGATCCAAAGGAATGTCTACTCCTTGGTGAAATGTATGGTACTGGTGCCCATATTTTACTTTTTCTGCCCCAGAGCTAAGATATCCTTCACGATGGTCATCCAGTATCTCACTGAAAACCTCCAATATAAGAGAGTGCACAATCACATCATGTTGTCCATTCCATTGTCAAACAGCTCTTACCAATGTTATTCCCAAAATTTATTTAAAAGGTCCTTACTTGCAATTTGTATCAATTGCTTCAGGCTCTACCTGCTGAAATAGCAGAAAATAGGCTTGCTCCATCTTCTCTTTGACAGCCCTTCAAACACCTCAAGATAGCTATCAATATTGCTCAGTTTTCTCTTGTCCAAACTAAATGGACCCAACTCCCTGAATAATTTTTACATGGCATGCATACAGAATGAGAAGAGTTGCTTATGAAATTTGCAGTTAGCACCAAATTGGGAGGAGTGGCTTATACTTTGGACAAAAAAATCAAAATTCAAAATGACATACTCCACAACATTTCATAGGCAAAACTGGGGCCCTTTCCGCGTGGCATTTTCCATGCGAAAGGGCACCTGGAGTGTTGTGCGATTGTGAGGAGTGATCTGCATGATGCACTCACAATCGCACAATGCTCCAGGAGCCAGCAGGCGCTGATCATGCACCATTTCATTTTTGGTTTCCAGCCAAAAATGGTGTGTGATCACTCATTGTTCCCAGGCCCTGCACACACTTATATGGTGTGTGGAGTCTATGGAGCTGCACCGGTTGCACTTCCTGCCCCAGTGCAGCCTGGGAAACTCCCAGGATGCACTGTGGAAGGAAGAGGCAGGGCTGTCGCGTGAGAAGGCAGCTTGTGTGGAGCTGAAGCAGCAGGGATGCGATCCCTGCAACCTAGCACCGGAAAAAGGTAAGGTGTGGAAAGGGCCTGGGATGTGTGTGGTAACATCAAAGTGTGGTAGAGATGGCAAAAAATATTAATGAGATAGAAAAGACAAGTTAGAAGAGGCTGCAGCAGTTTGCTGAATATACCAGGATGGGCAAGATTTCATCTCCCTCCTCACCTCTCCTTCCTGCTGAGTTAACTGAATGCAAAATATTTTTGCAGTTAAAATCAGTTTCCTTTATTTATTTATTTCCCACGCTTTTCCCATTCAAGACTCAAAGTGACTTTAAAAAAAGAAAAAGAAACACACACAGTCCTCCATATTCATCAAGATTGGATTATTCACGGATTTGATGTTAGCGTAAGTACCTATATACCAAAAAGCACTGTGCAGCACTGGCTTTGGCCAGGTCTTATGCAGCAAAGCATCCAGGACTTGAGGGAGAGGCAGAAGAGGGACTCCAGGCCCTCATATGAAGTTGTCCAATACCAATCTGGTGGACTGATGTTCTGCCAGCAGAGAACAAGCCCCTCACAAGCACAGACCCAACACCTGCCCCTGGGGCAAATCATCCTTTTCAGTGGCTCCAATCAGACCACACAGATCTTTAAAAAACATGCTTGTGGTCATCATCATCTTTCACCATCTGCTGCTTGGTACCAGAAAGTCTCTCTCACTGACCTCTCACTCACCCAAGGAAGATGAGACCTAGAGATATTCACTTTAATGGAGGTCCTGTGGGCCTAGCCCCCACAAGAACTAACTGTAGCTCACAAAATACAAAAGTTATAAAGAGATTAAATTATTAAAAATAAATAAATAAAAATAAAACCAGATTAAAACATAAACCATTGAACACACTCATGTTACCTCAAAATGTGGATGATTCCAAGGTCTACCCATGATCCTAGTACCTCCATGGAACAGTGGTGGATATTAACTTAAAGTGGAGAGTGCTGTGAGAAGGGGCCTAGCAGGATATTTCACACCTGTTTATACCAATATTAATACAGGAACACCAGCTGGAGATTCAAAGCATAGAATTAACAATCTCATGCACACATGATCCAAGCAGTCTTGCAATCACACAAGACTAGCTGGAGGAAATGGAGGAAAAATTGGATAGTGAGAAATTAGAGTGAAGTGTGTGATATTTACCTATCTGGAGAAAAGGAACAAAGCAAAGTGGCCCAAATCAATGACCTTTCCGCATGTTACCTGCTCGCGGAGGTGGGGGGTGCTGTTCACACAAGCAGCCTCTTGCGCGAGGCACTCGCATTGCTCCTCCGTTCTCCTGCAGCTGGCTTCCTGGTCGCACGACCGTCACGCGAGCACCCCGCCCCTTCCTTCTGCAGCACAGCCTGGGAGCTGTAGGCTGCGATGGGGCAGGAAGTGCGACCGGCCCGCTCGTCCGAAGCACTGCAGGGCAGGTAAGTGCGCGAGGGCCCCGGGAGCATTGGGTGACCGTGCAGCATTTTCGGCTTCAAGCCGAAAATGAAAAGGTGCGTGCGCGGCCTGCTTTAGGCTCTTGAGCATCACGTAAATGGGAATACATTGTATGGACCGCTCCTCCCATTTACGCGATGCTCAAGAGGCCCTCTCGCATAAGAAACTGTGTGCGAAAAGGGCCTAAGAGTCAAAGGGTAGTACTAGAGTGGCAATTGGGGTAGCAAAGTGATGGCCTATGTCCAAAGTACTATGGTACTGCAAATTGTCTGGCTCAGAGCCAGGATTTAAATACTCTTAAATAATCTTTTCTGGATTAAGTTTCAATTTGTTTAACCTCACCCAGCTTATTACTAGTTACAGGGACCAGTTTAGGATGGAAACAGCTTTCCCGGATTGTGGTGGAAAGAAGTAGTTGAATTGTGTGTTATCAGCATCCTGATGGCACTGAACTCCAAAATTCTGGACAATTTGGTTAAATAGCACAGGAAACAGAATTGAGCCTTAAGGGATCCCAAAGGCCAATGGCAAAAGAATTGGGCAGGACTCCCCTAGCACCAACTTCAAGGTTTGTCCCTCCAGAAATGAATGAAGCTACTGTAAAACAGTGCCCAAGTCCCATCCCAGAGAGACAACACAGAAGGATGCCATAGTTGATGGTATCAGAAGCTGCTTAGATGTA
The DNA here is from genome assembly GCA_948474755.1 of Ctenosaura bakeri. Classification (NCBI taxonomy): domain Eukaryota; kingdom Metazoa; phylum Chordata; class Lepidosauria; order Squamata; family Iguanidae; genus Ctenosaura; species Ctenosaura bakeri. The sequence continues at coordinate 91,677 of CAOLHI010003241.1, read as the reverse complement.
CAGCAGAACTAGCAGGGAACATTGTCCCATCTGGTTCCCAGAGTAGGTCATCCATCAAGGCAACCAAAGCATCTCTGCCCCATAACCAGGTTGAAACTAGATTGAAATGATTTAGTCCACTAGACTGAAATTGATTTAGATAATCAAGCTCATCCAGAAACCCCTGAAGCTGGGAGGCGACCACACATACAAAAAACAATCTTGCACAAAATATACAAATGTCTGCCTGAAAGCAGTCCTTTCTATAATGAAAGCTACACAGTTTTCAGAGTAGGCTGCACAGCTGTCAGGCGGAGCTATAAAGTTTCTGAGAAACTGCAGTTTTCTGGGAAAGCTGCATAGTTTTCCATCACTGAAGGGGGAAAAATGCCCAAGTTTCCCAAAGCTATGGGATAAAAAACTGCTTCATTGGTCTTGATATCTGTCAAAATGTACAAAAATTTTAATTTATCATCCCTAATTTCAGACCTACTGCAATTTTTCCATCAACATCACTCTAGTCACTTGTTCACTTGTTCCCTGGAGAACCTGGGGGTGATATGGCACAGTGCTGTGAGAGGGAAGCAAATGTCTCCACCATTCTAATCATTTCTCCATTCCAGAGGTCAGCCATGATTTCAACTGAATCACCTTCCAAGGCATCAGAAAATTCCCCAAGAACCATTCGAAACCCATCTAGATCCAGCAGCCTCCTGGGGAGGACCATTTTAATGGATTCCCCATTCCTGGATTTGTTGTGAGTCTCATCAAAAATAAACCCATTAGGTAGTGATCTGTGACAACAGAACACCATGATAGACAACAGAACTAAAAACCAGGGCAGTTCAAAAGCAGCTGAAAGAATAGGACAACAAAGGAATAAGTGGGGTTTTCCTTGCCAAATTGGGACAATTGGAGGGTATGAAATGACCTTATCAAAATTGGAGAATTAATCCACAAGAAACAAGGTGAATTTCAAGAAAGATAACATTTTGCATTTTGGCAAGAAAAATTAGATGCACAGATATAAGAGTAATATTTAACTTCACAGTAGTATCTTTAACAAGGATTTAGACCAAACTCTAAAAAGGATTCAGTGATGTGATATAATGGGGGGAAATAACTTATATAATTCTAAGGTACTTCAGCAGAAGTATAGTATGTCCAACTCAAGGGAGGTAATGGCTTCATTCTGTGCTGCTTTGGCCAGGCTTTACCTGGAATACTATGTCCAGTTCTAGACAAATTAAAGACAGAATGGAACATTTTGAAAGGAAGGTGGTAATGGGTATGTAAATTGGTTAGGTCATCTGAAATTTCAAACTGTCAGGGAAAATTTGAGGGTTCTTTTCCCCAAGAATTTCAAAACTGCACATTGGAGCAAAATGAGTTCCCCCATTTGTACCAACAAATAGTAAAGCTTCTAAAATCAATTCTTTTCTTAAGCATCTTTCAGTGACAAGCTCACATTCCTTTTATTGGCAGACTCCTAAATTACTAATTACTACTAAAGGCTCAAGAGTTTGCTTGTGATAGCTAACATGTCATTTCTTTTCTAAAGAGAAACTCTTGATGGAGTGTGAAAAACAAGCCTAAAAAAAAAGTGGTTTATGAAAAGAGAAATGCAGCATGCTATCCGGCTTTTGTTTGATGGGTGAATATCATACATGTCTACTGAACCACTGAGGCAAAGGAGGCTGAGTGAAAAGTCCCAGAGGGAAGTTATTGTCATGCTTTCATGCTGAACTGAGTTGTACAAGCACAGTCTCAGAGCTTTTTGATGTTATAAATGGAAAGAGAACTGAAGTTGAAAAAAGTAGTAAAGGAGCTCTATATAAAACAATATCCTAGAGGAGAGAAGGAAAGGCAAGGAACATATATTGATAGTGCCCAAATCTAGACACACAGTGAATAATGATACCTTTAAGATGGACTTGACAGCCTGCATCCAGCTTCCTTTAGCTCACTGGAAACGAAATAATAATAATAATAATAATAATAATAATAATAATAATAATAATAATAATAGTAGTAGTAGTAGTAGTAGTAGTAGTAGTAGTAGTAGTAGAGAAGAAGAAAGGAAAGACACAGAAGAAGGAAAAGAATCCACATAAAAGGGGGGAAAGTCAAGGTGAGTTTAGGACAAAATATGAGTCTAGTAGTGTCAGCTGAACTCCAAGAGGGGAGATGGACAAAAACTAGGAGACAAGAATTTCATAAACGCAAGAAGCCAAAGAGAAAGAGACACAGGAAGGAGTGATTATAAGTAAACTAAACTGTGGCCACATCTGCACAAAACTGTTATACTGTGATTGTTCAGCTTTCAACATCCTGAGGGATTCTGGGATTTGCAGTTCCCTGAGACCAAAGAGCTCTCTGGCTGAGAATTCTAAAGACCCCTCCCTAAACTGCAAACCCCAGGATCTCATAAGATGTTGAAAGTGGAATAATAGCATTATGACAGTGTAGTGTGTAAATGGCCTAAAACTAAACTAAACTTTTGGTTTATTGAGGAGGTAGATTCCTGCTCTGTTCTGTGCAATTCTGTGTACCACAGTTCAAAAAGGACATCAGCAAACTGGGACTTTTTCAGAAAAGAGTGACCAAGATGACCAACGGTTTGGAAATCAGGCCCTATGAGGAAAAACTGAGGTAGCTGGGCATCTTTAGCTTGGAGAAGAGAAGACTGAGAGGTAACATGATAGCTACCCTCAAATATTTGAAGGGATGCCATGAAGAAGATGGAGCAAGCTTGGGTTTTTTTTTGGGGGGGGGTTTTCTACTGAGAAACCAATGGACTCAAATAACAAGAAATTTCACCTAAATATTAGAGAAAACAGCTTCATTATAAGAGCTGTTTGGCAGTTGAATGGGCTGCCTCAGACTGTGGTGAACTCTGTATTTCTGGAGATCTTTAAAATAAAAATGCTTACGTTGTATTCCTGCATGCCAAGGAGTTGTTCTAGACAGCCTTGTGGTCTCTTCCAGCTCCAAGATTCTGTGAAAATATTACCTGAGTGGAAGGATCTTTAGGGAAGCAAAAGAAATATGACAGAATTGAAAGAAGGTTTTGTTCCCTCGAAATGAAACAATCACATCTTCTTTTCTTTCTCCTTTTGCACTCTGTAAACATTTAATATGGATAAGTGTCTTGGTAGCAATCAGATTTTTAGAAAAACCTAGAGTGCAGGTCAATTCATCTAAGGACCAGTAGGGCATCAGATTTTGTGATCTGGCTCACATATTTATACATGAAACCAGAAACATCACCATTATTCAGTCTGTACTTTGGTAGTGAAGAAATCAGATGAAGACTAGGATTTAAAAGGGAAGCTATGAAGACAAGATCCTCAACTGTAAAGATATATCATTAAGATTAAGATTGTCTGTGCATTATATTTCTAATTTCTTGTGAAAGCTGGAAAGCGAAGAAAGCTGAGAGGGAAAAATCAACTCATTTGAAATGTGGTGCTAGAGAAGAATTCTATGGATGCCATGGACTGTTGGACAAATGAACAAGTCATAGAGCAAATCAAGCTTGAACTCTCCCTAGAAGCCAAGATGACTAAACTGATGCTGTCATGCTTTGGCCATATTGCGAGAGGAGCTGACTCACCAGAAAAGACAATAATTCCTGGTAAGGTAGACAGCAGTAGAAAAAGAGGAGGACCTCATTACATGTGGATAAACTCAATCAAGGGAGACATATCCTTGAATCTGAGAGACCTGAGTAGGATCATTAATGATAGGGTGACTTCTCTTATTTTTAGGGTCTCCATAAGTTGAGGTTGATCTGATGACAGTTAGCAACAACAGCTGTGAAAGTGCTGTGAATGTTGTATGTTACTTCTGAGGATCCAAATGGACTATGATATAACCTATCATTCTATTAATCCATTACTGATTCTAGGTAAAGGTAGGTGAGTGTCTCATTTTCATTTTCTTGTACTTTTTTTAAAAAAATATTGTTGTTTATTTCAAATTTTTGAAGAAATGTGTGAACTTCGGCATTAAAAATACTGACAAAATTATCATCCATCTTTAATTGCCACATTTGACAAAGACAGCTGTTTGCACTATGAACTAAAATTGTGTGATGAACACTTTTTTTGAAGTTCTTATTTGCTAAACTTATTTTATCGCATTTACTCAAAATAACAGCAGGCATTTTTGCATTAAAAAGGCAGGTAAGAACATTGTTCTTTCTTTGAAATGTCACAAATACAACAGTTTTATACGGAGGACATTTGATATGGGGAAGTTGCTACAGACTATGATAATATGCTAAATGATGGATATGTGGGAATGCTGCCGGTAGGGGAAAAAACACACACAAAACAAGACAAGATTTCTTCCTTGTAAAGCTATGAGGAATTTGAATTCATGAATGTGACCTAAAATGGCAGTTATAATTGGATATTTACACTGAAAATAAGCACAGAAGACCTAAGAGCGATATGTTAGTGGTTATATGCTTGCAAAATATATACACTGTTCATTTTTTTCTTTAAAAATCCTAATTAAATCCTAATTAGGATGTTCAGCAGAGTGTTAATTCTTGCTCATTATTCCATCAGGGCATTTCTTACACTTTAAGGGATATAAGCTTACTGAAATATGTAAGAGATAATTATCAATAAATAGGACCACCACTTAATAGACTCATAGAGGTGTTTGTGATATAGGTAGGAATTTAAGAGCACATGAAAGAGTCACATTTATAAAGGGCTTATTCATACATTGCTATTTAAAAAGGTGTTCTATGATACTTGTTTGCAGCTCTAAGTCATTGTTAACACTATTACCTACCTTAGTCAATCATTACTGCTATTAATAAGAATCTTGCTTTAAATATTATTATTGCTGTTACGAAATTAACTTTACTACTGGTATTATTAATTGGAGATCCATCAGATTTATTTTCTTTTGCATCAGCAGATGGAACCTACAGGCAAGAAATGTCTGTGGTCCTTCCCAGTTCTGATTGTTTGCTGTTATTGTTACTTACTCCATGGTAAGTATACGTAGTATTTTGTTTGACAACAGAGAGCTCCCTTCTTCAAAGAATTATTAGAGGAATCTAATACAAGGAATCCAATTAGCGCTGAGAGGAAATAGAAGCTTTGCACTCAATTAAAATGTGCTCTTTTTATTTCTTCTTAGTTGCAACAACAGACTGTTGCCTCCATAAATCAAATCAATCTAGTGTATGACTACTGGAGAGAGAATTTGGGTTCATCACATATACACAACTACTTTCAGAGTCAATGAAATCTGTAGTAAAATTTCCTGTGGTACTTTCCTGCTTGCATCAACAGACCTCTGTGGTAGGCATAGATGAATTTCTCAGTTTCACTTACTCAAAACAATTTAATCCCGTTCTATATGAAATTTATGAACTGAGCTAAGTTATTATCAAAAACAGACCAAACAAAATTCTCATCCAAAATTCTCATCCATCTCATCCTATCGTCCAGATTTAGTAAGATAGTTTCCCTGTACAGTGGGGTGTCAATTTATTTTCTCATATTCCTCTGACGGAACTCTGGTCTAAGACATTATGAAAAATAATAAGTGGTGACAGAGAGAAAGTGGAATTACCTCCGTAACAAGAGCTCCATCTTATGAAAACTGAACAACTTATTGTGGGGTATGTGTGTCATCCCAAGGTAGGCAAAGAGGCAGTACCTATCTATGTCAAATGAATTAATGTCCCCAGAGTCAGATGAACTGTATCCAAGTGTAATAAAGGAATCTTCTTATGCAATTGCAGAACCTCTGTATATAATCTTCAAGAATTCTTCAGGGACAAGTGAAGTCCATGAAGAATGGAAGTAGACAAATGTCCACATTTTCAAAAGGAAGGGGGAAAAATAACCTAGCAATTCCCAACTAATCAACTTGTCATCAATACCAGGAAAGATTCTAGGACAGATCATTAAACAGTAAGACTGTGAATAGTTAGAAAAGAATTCTGTGATTCCTAAGAAACAGCATAGAGTTTTTTGAACAGAACTCAGATGGCCATCTATCAGGGATATGTTGGGTTCCTGTACTGATAGGATCTGGACTATATACCATTATGGGTTCACCAAAAACATTATCATTCTACAATATGACCCAGAGCATTTTCTTACCACTGGTCATTTATCAATGGCTTCAACATGTAACCACATGTAATTATACCTGCTCCTTTTAAAACTGACCTTCTAAGTTCTGCATACAAAGGTTGCCATGCAGTTGATGGTTTACATGTTCCACAAGGAAATAAATAGATATTTTCTAGCACAGCAGCTGCTCCATGAGAAAAACATCTGCTTTTAAGTCTTCAAGTTCATTCCCCTGGGTTTCAGTTCCATTGAACTTAATAGGACTGACTACCTTTGGAATAGGCATACTTACAATTAAGCTGTTCAGGTAATAAATTAGAGTGATGTTCTGATTCACAAATTCAAAATGTAAGCCAGATGGGTAGTATATTTCTCTAAACAAGAATGAATTGTGTACCTCCTCAATTCTGTTGTCAGTGAATGGTGGAATGCCACATTGTTAAAGAAGCCGTTGACTTGAAACATTTGATTTATCAAACTTTTAAAAAAAGATCTTAGATGTGGCTGTTCACCTCTGCTCACTTCTCTGTGCTGCTGCTAAGAAACTAAACATGTCATCCAATGTGATCACTTAAAGTTCATTTCCCACTCCTCATCCTCTGCTCATCTAAAAAGCTTCTTCTTTTTTTTTTTTTAATAGAAAGCTCTGACCAAACCTGGAAAAGTTTGTTCCCATTTCCAACATGCAATTAACCTGAAAATCCTTTGCATGAGCAGTTCAGCTGTTGAACAATATAAAATCAATTGACCTTGATGGTAATTAACCTCAGCTACAGCTAAAGGTCCCTGTTACTTGCTGGGGAGGATTGTGTTGAAACTCTGAAAAAATAAAATATAAGAGATAAACACATTTTCCTCTAAGGGACATTGTCTGATCACAATTATGGTAAGCTTTTTATGCATATGAATAGCTGCATACACACACACACACACAGTAAAACTGGTATTATTTCAGTAATGTGGCACATTAAAATGCATATGCTATGGTAATATATTAGAGAAATTATTTTTAGAAAAGACCACTGAACAATTTGCTCACGTTGCTGATATTGATCCCATCATATTTCTGTGTGCCTTGACTCCTCCACAGCACCTAGATTTACAGCAGAGAAGGTAAAACAAAGAAAATACACTTCAAGGGCTATTTGCAAAAAACACAAGAAAAGTGACGTCCTGTCTGAGTGTTTGGTATGGTCAATATCATGTGGCCTGAATGATTTCCATTACATTACAGTAGGGTTACAATATTTCCTACTTTTCTTTGATGTGTCATTTTTTTCCCCAGAGCTAGCATTTTTGTACAGAGGGCTTTTAGAAATGTCTCAGTTTTTTAAAAAATAACTGGTACAATCTCCCCTCATCTCTGAAACTTGAGAGTAAGCAGCCATTTTAAGACTATTGTGAATTTGTGGGACAAAAGAAAGTGGCATATAGAGAATATCCTATCACTAGGGATTAGTGTTGATGGCACTTATAGATAGAAGCAGGTAGAGGAAAGGAGAATGGTGGTGACAGGAGTTCTAGGAAGGAAGGATACAAAATACAGATATTAGACCTATACAGCACAAACAAGTTTTTCCAGATGTAACATTACAGAGTCTTCCAGTGTGTGCAGTGATATCATTATGTCTTATTCCAGTCTGAAAAGTTTGGGAGCAAGGGAATGGTTGTCTTCTTGCCAGAAAAAAACTCACTGAATCCACTTATAACATGTGTGGCTCTCTTGGAAGAGAAGATCAATGCACTGCAGCTATGAGCTTATACTCTTCAATGCATCAGCGAACATGGGGACTTCCTAGATAGAACAAAAGAGAATTGATTCTATAGAACCAACAGGAAAGAACTATCAATGAAAATGAAGAGGGCTGTAATCCTGAGGGAACACCCTGGAAGACAGTCACTGTCAGAAGCAAACTGTACACAAGGGATTTGGAACTAAACAATCACTTCCTAGAGCTTTATGAGGATAAAGATAGTAAAAACAAGACATCATCAGCAAGAAACACTGCATTCTGGAAAAGGAACCAACCAAACCATCAAGAGCAGCAAGAAGACAAGAAAGGTAGTTGGTAGTTGATTCATTGCTCAAGGTTATAGCGGGAAATGTGTGCCAGCAGAACAAGATGAATCAGGAAGTGTACTGTCTTCTTGGCATGTCTACCCAGGATGCTACTAACAAGTTGCCAAAGTAAATCAAGGACACAGAGTAGTGCCTTTTTCTTCTGATTCATGTAGGCAACAATGGCACCATAAAGAACGCCTCTGGACAGATCACCTTAGACTATGAAGTCCTGGGGCAGGCAGTGAAAAGTTCAGAGGCACAGGTGTATTTTCATCAATTCTACCAGTGAAAGATATCGGACCACTGCATGTGATAGAAGAAGATACATCACACAAATGACTGCTTACACAGATGGTGTCTGCAGGAGATATTTGGCTTCTGGGACCATCATCTTAGTGTCTTAGATAAAAGACTACTGACTATAGATAGGATAAACCTGACAAAGACCAGGAAGAATGTCTTTGGAAAAAGCTTGGTGAGTCTGATCAAGAGGACTTTAAACTATATTCTTGGAGGGTTAAAGATGATAGCTTAAACATCTGTTCAAAAGCAAGCTCTAAACACAATGTTGTGAATTCTAGAGGAAAAGCTGAGGAAGAGAATGAGAGTCACAGTAAAACCCATAATAAAGTAAAAGATGAAAATAAATGGTACTTTAGATGTTTATACACCAGTTCACAGAGTTTAGGAAACAAACAAGATGAGCTTGAAGTCTAGTGAAGGAAAGTAAATACAACTTTGTTATACCCGTGACGTCATATTTACTTCCTTACACTAGGACTTCAAGCCTCCAGCTTCAAGCTGGACACAGTGTTCCAGTTGAGGTATGGCCAAAGCAGAATAGAGTGGTACTATTAAATAAATACCCAAAAGGTAGAAATTGCTTTTTACACCTCAACTCCCACAATATAGCTACAAACTGTCCAAAAAGCCAGGTAGTGCAAAATGGAAATAGAATTCTAATTACTGCCAGGTTTTATTTTCTTATTCTTGCCAAACTACAGGAGCAAAAACTGGCCCTATCTCTATCTCAGTTGCTTAACATAATTTAATGATCTAGTTTAAAAAATCAGATTGTCATATCTCAGGTATCTATAAGTCCAATATCTATAACTGTTGTGATTGGCTTCATGGCTTAATTAATGGCTTCATTAACGAGACAACAAAAAATCCCTACAAATTATCAGGGACAAAAAGTAAATATTTCTGTTTGCAAATGGGAACAGTTACAGTCTAACAAACTTCAGGTTGGAACGTTTGAGATTTTGACCTTTGTAAATGCTGTTATTCATTTTTTCTAAGCCAATGTGCAGTGTAAGATTCAGTTCAGAACTTTCCAAATGATCACAAACAGTTCTTAGATCAAAGGAGTACTGATATATATTCAGCAATCTGCATTTTGAAAAAAAAATGCATTAAACAGTGTATTAACATGCAAATTCAATGTGGATTTTGAAAACAAATATGAGTGGATTATTAGGAAATAAATAGGACAGAATAGACTTGTGAATGAATATCTGTGTGTGAGAGAGTGTGTGTGAGTGTGTGTGTGTGTGTGAGAGAGAGAGAGAGAGAGAATGAGAAAGAGAAAGAGAGAAGGGTCTGGAAGCAGATTTCAGTCATTCTTAGTAGGTTTTTAGTTGGTTTCAAACTTTTTAGTTGGTTTCAAGTTTCCCTATCCTAACTGTGTAGTGGAGATCACACTATTTATCAAAAGGCAAGTGATCCTTGAGCATTAAAGTCATCTGCTACTTAAAAAAGGTTTCTTCCCCTCCTCCTCATTTAATGAAAGTAACCTCTTGACTAACCTAGCGTGAATAAACTTTACACACCTCGGCTGCATACTGTAATGGAATATTGGATCTTCACGCAATGGCTCTAATGTCATTCATTCCATTTCTGGCAATCAATGGGCAACACTCTGAGTGGCTATGATATAGAATGCCATTTAATATTTCATAAAAGGAGAATTCACTTGATCTCTAAGGTTAAGAGAATTCACTAATGAAGGTTAACAGACTCCACAGGCAATGGCATGAGGCTTCAAGGACACCATTTGTAGAATGCTTTGCAACTTGCCAAGCTGTATGTTGTCTCATGTGTATTTTCTCCTCTTTTAAACCCCTTCCTTCCCCTTTCCCCCCACCCTTTTTCTCTTGGATATTTCACAGAAGTACAATGATCTATGTTCAGATCAAAGGCTGTGTATATACCTGTCAATAATTTCAGCTTGCCATTGGCTATCTGAAGACTTGTCAGCTTCCTTAATGGTACTTAGGTTAGGGTTAGATTAAGTTAGCCTGCCTTATTTAGATGAGACGTAAAGATTTTTTTTAAAAAAAAAATTATGAGCATATTAACCTCTGTGCCTCAAACCTGATTTTCAATTGATTGCTATCTTTATTATTGTATTTGACAGAGTATAAGATGCCCTTTTTCCCCCTAAGAAATATCCTCTGAATATGGAGTGTGTCTTATATGCTGATATGTCTTATACACTGGCAAATACCATAATGCTAAATGCATAGGAAAAGGAGGGGGAGCAAAAAGAGCTCTCCCTGCCCAGGCAAAGTAGGAAGGGAGGAGGTGGAGGAAGCCCAGTGCAGCACTCCTTTCATTCCCCTCCTTTTCTGTGCATTTTGCCTTGCCAAGGTACTAATTTTTTTTTTCATGAAAAATAACCCTTGAAAAGTGGGGTGCATCTTATACGCTGGTGCGTCTAATACACCTGCAAATACAGTGCCCTCTTTTTGTTTCCATTATTGTGATTTTGCCCAACTTTGGGCTGGCAGCCAGGAGAAGCTGATAGCAAACACAGGTCAGAAACTCAGCAGTAACTTAAGTGGTCATTTTCCCTAAGCAAGGAAACAGGTTTGCAAACGAGGAGCAATAATGGTCCCAACAATCCATAAATCAGAAACAGGCAATGCAAACACAAGTCAAAGGCAGAAACAACAGGCAAGGGCAGAGAACAGGAGCACTGGAGAAACGGTCAGTTAATTACCAACAAAAGATAGAGGAAGAAAGGCTCAATTCTTAGGTTCCAAGATCAGAACAGGTGGTGCTTGATTAATTGCTGTTTGACATAAATTTGCTGGGAGCAACACAGGAGACCCTTTTGGTGTCTATGCTGGGCAAAGGTAGGTATGGATAGGTCACTCTCCATGTCAGAATGAGCAGAGCTCCCTGCTGGGGCTGGCATAGCCCCCTGCTCTGTCTCTGGGGCAGGTGGTGATACTATCTGCTCTGCGGGTGCCGCTCTAACAGTCTCTGTGCTAGGGCTCATACCAGGTTCTGCTTTCTGAGTCCAGGTCCTGAAAGCCCATGACACCTTTTTCGTGATCAGAGTGACAAACACTTCAAACAAAAGGACGCAAGCTATACGTTTGGAGGGGAAAGGCCACAACTTTTACTAGCTACAGATGTATATTGGATTGGCACATACTTGGGTAAGAATCCAACCATCAATCAACCCACCTGTTGACCAGTGAGCCCCAAGTCTTTGCCCAAAGCCAGAATCTGACAAGTGATAGCTGGGAACAGCCCATATCTACTCTCCTGCCCTGATTTCCCACAAAGAGAAGGGCCAGTGCTGACACTCAGCTGGCTTAAATACTCTGGAACCCAACCTGAGTGAAGCCTTCATATTTCACTCAGGCTGGGTTCAGGCAGCCAATGAATTCAAAGAGAGACCTTTGAATTCATTGGTTGCCTGGATCGAGGCCTCCCAGAAGACTGTTCAATGCTGCTCTGCCCTGGAATTTGTCCTCTGCTCATCAAACAGGCAGGACTAGTCATCGTGGATGCCCTGACCCTCAATGGCTCTGTGGAAAAGTCACACAGCACACTTAACTGTTGTACCATTACATGAAGAGATTGTATCTGAAAGACAGAGAATGAGTTATCTAAAATGGATAGACTAAATAAGAAACTGGAGTTCTATACTACTCTTACCACAGCTAGACCTTGCCTGTTGCTTTTAATGCTCCTCTTTTAAATATTGTTCAATTTCATTTGATTGATTTAATTTAATTTAATAGTGTTAAGTCACCTTGAAATCTTGTATGATATCAATGTATTCAGTGCATTAAGTCAAATGAAATGTGAAAGTGAAACCAACAGTTGGCTAATTCATCTTGATTTTAATGTTAAAATAAAACACTTTTCTGTGTCTGATAATTATCTGTGATCTCTAACTTCCAGAGATTAAAACTTTTATGTAGCAACAATTGATCTAACTGCATTCTTGCTGTACAGTATTTTATTCTTGGCTGGTGACTACTAGTTCTGCTCTAGTCATTGTATTTTCTGGTCTTTAGCCAGGGAGATTTCCTACACAGCTAAGATGACTTAGATACACATCGCAGAACAAGACCTCAGGGACAAAGGAACATCAAATATTTCTTGAAGGTTTTTACTTTAGTTTCTCTCTTTACTGCTTTGTTGCCCACTATTTCTCTTTTAATGCCTCTAGTTATACAGAAACATCCCAGTTATTTTAATTATACTTTGCCTTTTGCTGCTTACCTCAAGGATTTTTTCTGTCCAAGTGCTCCCTTGGATCTCTTCCTTTTTCCTCATCATTTGCATTTAGGACATAGATTTCACCAATGATTCTCTAATATTCTCTATGGGACAACCTTAAAGATGATTGTGCCATGCATCACAAGCATGTCTGGGGTTGTTTTGGGTCCCATTACTTTTAATGTACTGCAATTGCATTGCAAAGTAAAGTTCTCTCTGTCATTGGTCTTGTAGTGAATTCAGTCACAACATGTAGAGTTCACAGGTCAATTTATGTAACTCAGATTCTTTGATCTGAATTTTCCCCACCTTTATTGAACGACTTGACATAAAGAATATATTTCCTCCAAGGTACATATTTGTCTGTTTCTAGCAGGATGTTAGCCTAACAAGTTAATAGTGTATAGTTTTTATGAAAATAAATGGGACAAATTAGTCATGATGATATTTAGTCGCATTGATCTCAATATGAGATAAATTCATAGTGAATTGAGATTCAAGTCTTGTATCATTTTACTATTTCAATCAATATAATATCCAAGGGGTATGTATAATTCAACTTGAAAACACCAGTTTAAAACCTGCAATTCAGTATAGTTACGGTTCTAAGACAGCCATTCTTTGTTAGGAAGACTGCTGATTAAAATGTCTCCGGATGGTGCGATGATATTACTTCATTGGGAATTCATGACTAGGAGACAGCTGGAGATCTGTCTTGACTGTCAGTCACTATTATGTCCCTAGGAAAGAAGGTTTTGACTCTCAGGAGCTACTCTAAGAAGCTACTGCATAGCCTTGGCATCCCTTACGGAGCTTCCTAGTCTAAGAGTGTAACCTCATCTCCAACCTTGGACTCTGAGTACAAACCATGCACTGGCCCAGCTGAAAATAAGAGTTCCCAGGAGCTTGACTCGCTCAAGACCCTGTTTCCCCAAAGTACTTAGTGAATAGACACCTCTTCTAGGCCTCCATCACAGAGACAAATGTGATAATGGGGTTTCCCATTATCCAGGCTTCAGTACTGAAGGGGAATAGTTCTCCCTTCAGGCATATAAAGGGTTAATGAACTACTAGGGTTATCATGGGTTATCAGGGATAGTTGCCCAATCAGAGGAAGAAAGGTGGGAATCTTCAAGCTGCTTTGATGGAGAAGTTATAAAATCCTTGAGAGACCATGTGGTAGAGAGAGCAAAGGGGACATCCAAAACATCAAAAGGGGGCATGGATGCTGGCAGAGACATAGGCTGTCTCCTGGCCCTGCCCTGTATACCATCTCAGAAAAGGACCAACTGCTGTGAGTAGATTATAATGGATCTTGTTAGTTGTGATAGGTCTTTTGTTATTTTGGGGAAGTTCGGCTGATATTGAGAATCTATCTGTTCTTATAACTCAAGTAGTGGGACAGCCTTTTCATGAGTATTATTTTCTTGTTTAGCTTGCATGTTCTAAAATAAATGCTATCTGTAAAACCTCTGTTTCTTCTCCATTCCCACGTGTCCTTTGGCAACATGCACATCTAGGCTTCCTCTCACCAAGAAAGGGGGGAGGGGGAGGGAAGGGAAGGGATTTTTGTTTTCCATTATCCTAAATATATTCACAAATGCCAATTTGCAAAATTCAGCAAATATTGACTTTCCATTGAATATTCAGTTCAGCCTGGATGGACTTACGCATCTCTCTCACTTTATGTTCTCCCCTCCTTTTTTTTTAATTCATCAGCATTCTAGAGAATCCCCCTGGCAACAGATGTAATGTTTGAATTCTAGTCTTTAAGCTATGGGTCTTAAAGTAAAACAAAACTCCAAATGGCAAGACAAGCCTTATTCAAACAACATGAAGAGAAGGTCAACATGTTGGATGGTGTGAAAGATGCTATCTTTGCACCAGGAGGAAACTAAACATATTTTCTCCTCCCTTTCCAAAAATGAAATAGACTAGAATATTAATCCTTGCCAACATCCTAAACAGCAAAAACAAATAAGAAAAATGCACATTGAATGTAAGACGGAACATCACCAATAAGCACTGAGGTGGGATTGGTGGGAGACAGAGAAAGAATATCTTTTTTTATCACAATATTAGCTGTGATATGTATCTATAGGATGCAACAAAACTTTAATGCTTCTGCTTACAAATATTTCTGCTGCAAAAAGAAACCAGCACTGTCCCATTTTAAGGTGGTGGCAGGGAGCTAGAATCTCTTAGCAGAGATTGTGTTGGATCCACAAAGTCCAGGTTCATGCTCTCATAGCATCAGCAACAGTGTTAAAAAGAAACTGCTTACTTTTTCCATAGCTAAGGCAGGCATCCTATTAATAGCAGACAAAGAAGTTAACCTTGTACCTGTTAATATATATTTTTGGTTGCTTTAGAGGTTACTATTCTCTTCCTACTTCTGCAGTCACCCAAGCCCCCATTCCCCTGAACCAACCAGTGATCCACTGAAGTCCCCTTATAGCCACCCCCTGCCAGTTGGAGAGCAAAGGTGGATGCTGGAGAAGAGTTTGGCTATGCCTCAAAACCCAGATGTAAATATGATTACATTAGCCACTGAAACTTTCAGAGGACCACAGTGGATCTCAACAGTTGATCTAATTACTTTGCATCTGGCTACAGGGACAGCATTGTGATGAGTCAGCCAAGAAAGCCAATGCAATTCTTGGTTGCATCAATAGAAGTATGGTGTCTAGATCGAGGGAGGTAATGGTACCACTCTATTCTGTGTTGGTTAGGCCTCATTTGGAATACTGTGTCCAGTTCTGGGCACCTCATTTCAAAAAGGATATCAGCAAGCTGGAATGTGTCCAGAGGAGAGCAACCAAAATGGTGAAGGGTCTGGAAGCCATGCCCTATGAAGAATGGCTTAGGGAGCTGGGTCTGTTTACTGTGCAGAAGAGAAGGTTAAGAGGGGGCATGATAGCCATGTTTAAATATTTGAAGGGATGTCACGTTGAGGGGGAAGCGGGCTTGTTTTCTGCTGTTCCAGAGACTAGGGCCCTTTCCGCACCTTACCTTCTTCCGGCGCTGGGGTGTGGGGATCACACTAGCTGCCTCCAGTAAGAGGCTCTTGTGTCTGGAGTCCTTCGGCTCCACATGATCTGCCTGCTCATGCGAGAGCCCCACTTCTTCCTTCTGCAGTGCAGCTCCCAGGCTGTTCTGGGGCAGGAAAAGTGACTGGCGCGGCTCTGGCGGTTCAGTATGCTAGGTAAGTGTGCACAGGGCCCAGGAGCAATGTGTGATCATACACCATTTTCAGCTTCTAGTCAAAAATGAAAAGATGCGGAATCAGCCCCTGCCAGACGTTGGAGTATCATGCGATTGTGAGTATGTTGTGCAGTTCGCTCCTCACAATTGCACGACACTCCAGGCCCTCTTTCACATGGAAAATGCCATGCGAAAAGGGCCTAGGACAAGGAGCAATGAATTCTAGCTGCAGGAAAGGAGATTCCACTTAAACCTCAGGAAGAACTTACTGACAGTCAGAGCTGTCCGGCAGTGGAATATACTGCCTTGGAGTATAGTAGAGTCTCCTTCTTTGGAGGTTTTTAAGCAGAGGCTGGATGGCCATCTGTTGGGAATGCTTTGATGGGTGTTCCTGCATAGCAGGGGGTTGGACTCGATGGCCCCTGGGGTCTCTTCCAACTCTATGATTCTATGATTCTATTACACCACTGCAAACCCCCCCCCGATGTCCACCAGACAAGGAATGGCCATGGGGGGCAGTTCAGCAGTTTTACAATAGTTCCCAGGATGGCAAATTGCTCAAGCAAGGCAAATTGTAGTAACTATTCTCTTTAAGTTACTTGTTGTTCCTGTTCAATTCTGCCTCCTGCCAATGCATGTGAACTTGGGAAAAGACTTAAGCCCTTAGGTAAATTCACCTGTCAGAGGCAATGGGAGATGCAGCACAGCTAGGCCTTGTCAAAGCACCTGGCACCTGACAATCTTGCTGCTGCTCCCAGAGCAACTGCACGCCTGCCTTCTGAAAAATACCTCAACACCTTTCTTAAGTATGTGATAGTACAATTTAGAGGATACCAGCATGATTGTAATCTCCTACAGCTAGTCGTAGGTACTTGTACAGAACACACTGCATGAAGGGCAACTATAAATTATTCTTCTTATTTCTTGACTATTCTGAGAATCTGTCTTGTGTTTAGAATGTTGATGTTCATATGTTCCAAAGCTGTATGTTTCTATAAACTTTCTTTGCCTAGAGCATCAGACTGTGCACAGAACATTTTTGAGGGAATAATGTGGGTTGCAATGTACACAACAACATTATTCCAGCCCCATCATGACATTGATGATTAATAGGAGATATGTTGACCTACCTGTGACAACTTAGGCCCACTTACCTTACTAAATATAGTTTTAGCTGGAGGTCCAAGATCAGAGTAGGTGGCATGCAAATTTAGACAAATGCCTTCCAGATTATCCAGAAATGTGGACCTTATTCTGGCAGTAATGGCCCACAGCATTCACAAATAGGAAGCCAGGTGAAAAGAACCATTTCATGGTTGAATCATACAGTAGGACTTTCACCTGAAAAACTACACTGATGTACCCAAATGTTCTTCACCACCTATAGATTTGCAATAGCCTATCCTAGTATCACTTGCTCCATAGATACTGCCTCACAGGGATAAATAAAAATGCATAGAATCATAGAATTATAGAATCATAGAATTGTAGAGTTGGAAGAAACCACAGGGGCCATCCAGTCCAACCCCCTGCCATGCAAGAACACCCTCAAAGCACTCCCGACAGATGGCCATCCAGCCTCTGCTTAAAAACCTCCAAGGAAGGAGACTCCACTACACTCCGAGGCAGCAGATTCCACTGCCGGACAGCCCTGACTGTCAGGAAGTTCTTCCTGAGGTTCAGGCGGAATCTCCTTTCCTTCAGCTTGAATCCATTGCTCCTTGTTCTGGTCTCTGGAGCAGCAGAAAACAAGCCCTCTCCTTCCTCTACGTGGCATCCCTTCAAATATTTAAACATGGCTATCATGTCCCCTCTTAGCCTTCTCTTCTGCAGACTAAACATACCCAGCTCTCTAAGTCTATCCTCATAGGGCATGGCTTCCAGGCCTCTCACCATATTCCATATTCCCAAACATACAAAGCACCATCAATACTTCAAAAACATTCTTTGCCCAAAGTAAAGAGTCAGAAAAACAATCAGGCAAGCTTGAGGCCGCCTACGCTGGTCAAATGAGAATAATACAAAAACAAACCTGGGTGTGGCTTTTCAAAATGATGAAACAAACTATACTCAGTGACCAAGCAGACTCCTATCGTAATGTCCCCTACTCTGGATTTCCTTCAGGCCAACTACATTGCCAGTGTCAGTTACGTTCTGTATACTAGTAGTCCCCCTTATGCAAAACATTTCTTTACAAGGGTTAGAAAATGCATAGTTGTTTTGGGTACTCTAAAGATGTGGTTGAAGAATTTCTGCTATTTCTAAAGGATTGGCCAGCCTAAAATCTGCTAACCATATCTTGTCATCCCAAAGACATAAGATGACTGAACTTCACTAGTTTCTCTCACTAAGCCTAGTGCAGTATCTTTCTCTCACTGCCATACATTCTCAAAATGTCAGCATAATCGTGGGAAGCAAAAAGTTGACCTTCTGTCCCCAGTATTCCACAGTTCAATCAATAATTCTAGTACAATCATAGACCAGCATGAGCAAAGATGACAGATTGTACTATAAAATACATAAAATATGAAATAGGTAAAACAGAGTAACATAAAACAGAATACAGTAAATGCAATAAATACTTAAAATTCACTTGTGGTAATGTTAATGCTAAAACCAGTTATAAGTAGTCCCAAATGTAGATCAAAACACTTTACCTAAGTCTGTATATAAACCCAATACTTTATAACTCCTTTGGCTAGTTCAATGTGTCATGTTGAGTTTGCACCACATACAAAGACACACACACAGAAACACATGGAATGGGAAGAATAGACCATGTGGTGGTGGGTAAAGGTAGGCACAGGTAGAAGCAGCTTAATTTCTTCTACAGTTTGGGAAGAAAATAGGCAAAAAGCAAAACAATAAAGAAAAACTCTGTCTATCGGCTGCCAGAGTGTTTGTGTTATAATTTAAAATGCAAGCACCCTGACATCCCCTGTAGCATTCTATCATGCTCTTAACATGTCTATAAAAAAACAAATCCTGTAAAATAAGAAAATGAGATTTGGGGGAAAATGCGATATTGAGAATATGGATATGGGATTAGGAGCACACAAGGAGTGGTATTGAGTTCATGGAGGGGATGGCAGGAAGCAACATGCACACCACATTTCATATCTTCTCAAGAAAGAGGAAAGAGTGGTTGGAAACAGACTGTTTAGGATGCCACGAAGATCTATTACCTCCAGTAACAAACTGGAGCTAAAGATTTGGTATGTCTAAAGTGACAACAAAGGAATGGGCACTGTTAAATCCCCTTCATTTTCTCCTGTAACTGGAAGAAAAGCATGGAGACCATTTTTTTTTCCTTTGCAAGTAAAGATGTAAGCAGAACAATATCCTCACTCCATATACATACATGATAAGCCAGTCAGTGGTTCCCCTCTTGCAAGTTCTCATCAGCATTTGTTTATCTCAGAATTGGGGAACGTTGCTACTCCTTTTTTTTTCTTTCTTTCTTTATTTTTTTGGCTTGCAGCTTTAAAAATCATTTATCATTATCCATGTCAGGTAAGGCTGTTCTAAGTCAAGACCCCCAGACACCCTATGGTTCTTCATTTCTCTTTTATCCACAGATTGGGGTTTGAATGTCTGTGGAAGGGAGGATATTCCAATCAAATGGGTTTCACCAAAAAAATTAGAGTCCTCAAAGTCCTGAACTCTAAGGGTTAAAAATTGTGCAGGGGGCCTGCTTGAATTAGTAAAAGGGTCATTGTTTCACAGACTAAGGCCGTTTCCACCCTAAACTGTTATAGTGCTATTATTCCACTTTCAACCTCCTATGGAATCCTGGGGGTTGCAATTTAGGGAAGGACCTTTAGAATTCTTAGCCAGAGAGCTCTTCAGCCTCAGTAAACTACAAACCCCAGGATTCTCCTTTCCTGCAGCTCGAATCCATTGTTCCTTGTCCTAGTCTCTGGAGCAACAGAAAACAAGCCCTCTCTCTCCTCTACATGGTATCCCTTCAGATATTTAAACATGGCTATCCTGTCCCCTCTTAACCTCCTCCTCCTCCTCCTCCTCCTCCTCCTCCTCCTCCTCCTCCTCCTTCTTCTTCTTCTTCTTCTTCTTCTTCTTCTTCTTCTTCTTCTTCTTCTTCTTCTTTTCTAGTAAATAAACCTGGAAACCTCTGAGTTCCCTGCATGTACAAGAATCCACATCTAAAGTGTGAGTACTTTATTGAGTACTATATATTTCATACATAGTCACAGAAGAAAACCTGGATTTCAGATTTTCTGATACAATGAGATACGTAACTTGATGGAAGTTGACCCTTTAGAAGTTATCCAGACATCTTGCTTTAGTAAATCTTCATACATATGACAGATAGTCTGAGTTTTCACTGGCCCATCCTGCATTTCACAGCTGCCCCATAATTTCCTTCTTTTCCATTTCAGGCTCCCCTTGCACTATCAATTACTTTTCAAAACTGAAATGCTTCCAGCTATGTTTTTCCCTGCAAGCAATGTGCTATCTTTTAAAGTATTTCTTTGGAGGAAAATGTTTTGGTCTTTCAAAGAAAGTTTGTATGGTGCTTTATTGCATAGGAAGAATGTACTTTTCCATTTACACAGGACTAACCTAAACCAAGTAAAAACATTTTAAAGAAGAGGCAAAAAACAAAACAAAACAAAAACCTATAAAAATATTTTGCTGGTTCTTCTAGAAGTTCTGTGCTTATCAATACTCCATCAATGATCAAAATGACTCTGTTTATTGCTATTCTCTTTATGTAATATAACACAATGTTTCTTGACAGGTGGGAACATGGGAGATGAGCAATAACTCATTCATTGTCTTGAATGTTAATATCATCTTTTTCTCTCCATCAGGAGGAAAAGGGAAATAACTAAACCCACTAATGGCAGCAGTTTCCATCACTTTAACTGCAGTCAAATCCTGTTTCTATTTTGCCCTTCACGTCCTACAAAACACAAAGGACCACCTGAGGTTTTATAATCTCAGAAAACTGCAGACTGGAAGATAACTCCACTTATCTCTCCAAATATTTCTTCTCACTAAAATGATTCATTGTGTGGTATTTGACTGAAGCTTGTCTCTGTAGAGATTTTCAATGAACCATCACATCTTTACTTAGATTTATTTTTAAATCCTGATACACTGAGGACTTTTTTTCTCCCAAATGTGTATGAGTACAGGGAAAACCTTTTATTAGAAAAGAATGGAATCACATTTCTCTGACATACATGCATGTGCATATAAACATATATACTCACTGCATTGTTAAATGTTTCAGTAATACAGTGTAATGGACTTGTGCTCTCACAGTTCAGCTAGCACTGCAAAGTAAATGCAACTGATTTGAAATGACTGATAGTACAATGACTGATTATAGTGACTTCACATTTCTTCATGTGTTACTTTATTTCTTACCCTTTGGAGCTGGCTGACAAAGGATACGAACGTGACAAAGGAACAACTTTAAAAATATTACAAGATCTGTCACACAGATGGAGACCCAGCATGGCTGAGTGGTTTGAATACTGGAATAGAACTCCTGGAGATCAGAGTTCAAATCTCCATTCCCCCTTGGAAACCTACAGAATGATGCTGGGAGAGATTCAGTTTTTCAGATTGACAGACAATGGTAAGCCTCCTCTGAATAAATCTTCCCAAGAAAGCCCTGTGATAGGCTGATAGGCCTGAAGGTATCCAACAACAACAAAGAGATGATGGGGAAAAATTGTTTTCAGATGCTCTGAAAAATGCAACACAAATCACTGGATTCAAATTATGCTATAGGAGATTTTTTTTTAAATAAACATGGAAAATAAATTTCTGATAGATCCAACTCTTCAACAGTGGAGCAAACTAAACTGCAAAGTATGCTCTACTTTGCGGCAGGTTCTTAAGTAGAGGCTGGATGTCTCTCTCTATCACGAAATTTTTAATAGTGAGTTTCCTGCATTGGTAGGGGTTGATGTGGACATCATTTAAAGTATTAGGATTGTATTATTTGTGTTGTGTTTGCTCTTCCATCTACAAAAGGTAGAATTTGTCAATTAGTTGCTGTACTCTCCAACTATATACACATGTTCATACTCAAAGTATACATGTGTGAAAGATCTTCAGTAAATCCAGAGTTTTGATCAAGGAGTTACTCACATGAGTGTTTACTGTGCCTGGGCTAGTTGTATGGATTACTGCATGCTGTGCCTGTGTAGGAATTCTGTTTTGTTTGCTTTGGATGAGTATGTAGTAGTTGTAAATTTCTCCTTGTTCAAGATATGCATACCAACACAGACTTGGGTTGGATCCAGATTTAGCCATGTTGACTTGGGCTGGAGGACATGGACTTCCCAATCTTTTTTCTCACTGTAGTCACTTAAAAATGCCACATAGAGGGCCAAGGAATCTACAGGAGTGAGTTGTGGTGTCAAGACAGAGTAAGAGAGACACAGAAATGCTTGAAAAGAATCACTACATGGAAGCAGAGTCTTTCCATCCACAGAGGGCAGAAATAAAATTTGGTCTTTCTTACCCATGGTGTTCTGCTCAAATTGTTCCTGCCAGTAGAGTGGGGTGAGAGAAATTTATAACATCATCATCATCATCATCATCATCATCATCATCATCGTCATCGTTCCCTTCAGTCTCAGAGCCATCTTGGGTAGAAATGGACATAGAGGGAACAAGAAATCAAGGAAGGTGGTCTCCTCCAGTCATTAGAAATCCTTCAGCAGATCAAAAGTCTTTGTGGATGGAAGGCGTTCTTCTATTTTCAAGTTTCCACAGTTGAATCTGAGCCTTGGTTCTAAAGATATCCTTTTGATTTTAATTGGGTAATAGATCACAGCAACCATGTGGATACCTTTGTGCTCTCTGTCTCGAAGATGTCACTCATGCTGCATCCAAATGAGGAAGCTCATCTTTGTGTAAAAGCTCTTGTTTTTAACCTGTATGAGCAACAAACAGGTTTCGTGCTAGGCTGCTGAGGTTGTCAAAGCCTATTTTAAAAAAGAACACTGCCGGTACCACTTTAAAGTATAAAAGAAATTTGTGGGGGGCCTGTGATTTAGTGAACACTAGTCCTCTGAATCCACTACAGACATTGAAAGAACAGGTTTCTTTATATAAGCACTAAAGTTCAGCCTAAGAAGTGTATATAATAATGAAAAGATTTTTTTTTAAAAAAGAAAAAAAAGCAGCACACAGAAGCTTTACAAACATCTTCACGAAGAGTGTTATTTTTAATGATAGGTGATAACTGCAAATACATAATTGTCTGATGGTAAATGTCAGTAAAAAGGGAGAGAGAGAGAGAATTTATACAAAGAAACGTCCAGAAGGAGAACGTAAGAATACAACAAATATCTAGGGTTTTTTTTTGTTTTTTTTAAAAAATACCTCTGTTGCTATTTCTCTGTAAATGATGGCAATGAATCCAAAAATACATCAATACTGATTTACAGTTGAGACTATATAGACGTTTTGTTTAAATCCATGTGAACATTTTATTGGATACCAATATGATCAATGCACCATGAATTCTGTTTTACCCAATGGTCAAAGGCAATCAAATTAATGTTGAAATAATTCCCATAATAATCAACAGAATTTCAAATTACTTATATTTGCTTGCACTATGCCAACAGTAAAGATGTAGGAGATCCAACCATGGCAACTCACTGGGTGATCTGGGGTGCACTCTGAGCTCCAGAAAACCCCATGATAGGGTCACTTTAGGGTCACCATAAGCCAGAAACATTTTGAAGACATACAACACCAATGAGGATGCAAATCTTTGCTTGTTTCATTACTATGTGTGAGTTATTTTATCTTTGCTCTGTCAAGATTGCTGCACAGTTTTTGAGTGCTAATTGCACTTTGGGATTTTGGGGGGATTTGCATAGAAATATACATTTTGAGTTAAAAACAATTACCAACATCCAGCATTCCCAACTGAGGCCATTTCTGCAGTAGTGCTATTGTTCCACTTTCAACATCCTATGGGATCCTGGGGTTTGCTAGGCTATAACAGTCTAGTGCAGAAATGGTATTAGTTATAAATGTATAACCAAGTAACGTATCTTGTCCCAATCTGCCAAACCTATTATAGCAGCCAGCAGCCATCTCAAGTGATGGAGGTCTGTTCAGCTGGCAATCAGGCACAAGAAGATGCCATTTCCAGCTTTCTGTGATGAAGAATTGTAACGAGGTGACAGCCCCACTTGCTGATGGGGGGGAGCTGAAAATATCTTCCTCCTGTACCTGACCACCAGCTGAACAGACTTCCATCACTCAGAGAGGCTGCTAGGTTTGGGTGGGGGCATTTACAATCAGGGTAACAGTGCCACAATCAGGAATACATAGTATTACTGAAAACAGAGCAGTTATGGGTCTACAACTCTAAGTTACAGATCCCTAACTGCAATACACAATGCCAGCCAACGTTTTTATGGAGAAAAAAAGAAAGAAAACCTATGGATTTCTGTGTAAAAATATTGCTAGTTAAGACAAACAACAAGATACAGACCAATGGGAGCCTGAAAACAAAAATACATATGTTCCAAAAATGCACACCATTAAATGTGAATAATTTATCTAATCAATCCCTCTTGTACTTGTTCGGTAAAAGGTTTTTCGTCTATTGATTTAATGAAATACATAAAAGCTGCCTTCTACTCCTGCATTGGAGTAGCTTGGCTGTCAGTAACCGTAATGCCGTTACTCCATAGAAGTCGACTGTCAACATATTTGCTTTCTCTCTCTCTCTCTCTCTCTCTCTCTCTCTCTCTCTCTCACACACACACACACAAAACATATCATATCAATGTCCATTTTTGAGTAGTTTTTCCATCAACATAACCTCAATATCATATATTTATGAAAGCTAAAACAAAAATTGCACAACATAGAAGGTCTTCTTATAAATTATATCTAGGAGACAGCTTCAAGATAGGGATGCAATTCTTCATAAGTTTCTTTTTAAAGGAAGCATCTTCCTGATGAAAAACTCATCAAAAACAACGGACTTTTTGAAGCCTATTTGCAGCTCAGGACTTATTCTGCACAGATTTTGCACATGGTTGTTTTTCACAGGAAAAAGCATTTTCTGTACAGAAAATAATATTTGCACATGAGTATTTTATTTTCTGAGCAGAAAAGGGTGTTTCTTATATAGAAAACATTATTATTTTCTATACAAATCAACCACAAGTGAATTTGGCAGAGAATATATCTCCAATTACAGCAATTTCTGTGCAGAAAACAACTTTTTCTGCAGAAAAAAATCATTTCCTGTTCAGAAAAGGCTATTTTCTGGGTAATAACAAAACAAAAACAAGCATGTATGACTTTTGCAAAGAATGTGTTCTGAACTCTAGAAATTCTTCTTGGTCCAAGATTCTTATCATTGGGGTTTCTCAACATATGAAAAGTACATATATTTAACCATGTTTGAACATTTTTGAATAGTCATTTCATCTTCAGGGTAGATATAAATGAAAACTAGAATGTTAACCAGGATGGTGCTAATAGGATTGTATTTTTGAAAATCCTATTGCTTAACCTGGGCATGCTTTCCCCCTTGTACTAAGAAAAATACTTCAATGCAACAACATTCACAATTTGGGTGCACACATCCTGAGAGCATACATGTTGCCCGTGATTCCATTTTTCTGTCAACAAAGCTTACTCTTCTACTGTTAGATGCTATCAAACTGCAATTTTGCAAATATTTGTTTGGAAATAGCTATGGAGGAGATTTTATTTGGTTTGAAATTCTCACTTGAAATGTCTAGCTCCCATTTTCCAGCAACTTGTTATGATACAAAGCATACCTCTATCCCCCAAAATATGACCATTTCTTGTGTATTCATTGTATATTTTGGAACAGAGAGTACACAAATCCCAAGCACATTTTAAAATGAGACAAATGGGCATGTCACACACTCTCTGACCCTGAAAACTCTCTGATAGTTTCAGCTTAGGATCACCTTAACTTGGAAAGAACTTTGAAAACACACAACAAAAATGTTTTAAAAACATATGGCTGTAAAACATTTTGACAAACATGATTTAGTCCAACATAAAAGGTAATAGAATGTGCATTGTATTTCTATGATGGAGCTGGAGAAGGGAAGTTATATGTTATGGAGCAAGGATAGGACCAGAATATTGTTGGGTTTAGGCAGGGCCTCCTTCTCCATAAAAGGGATCATTTAAAGCCCACCAGACTTCATGATCTCATTGACAACTTACAAATATGCTGATGGTGCCATGTTCCTTATTAAAAGTGCAATAATAAATTTGGTGCTAAGTGTTGGCAAGGCCAGATCTCCCAAGATGGAAGACTTGACAGGAGAGAGTGTCAACTGGTATTGAATATTGACTGGATTGAATTTCAACTGATGGTGAGTGTTGGAAAGACTTGTTATCCAGAGATGGTAATTCTTATCATGTAATCTCCACCAGTGGTATTAGTAGCCCAGAGGTTCCACAGTCAGAAAACTTTAATGAGATCACACCTCCATCCTTTAGCTCTAACAGAATCTTCCTGTTGGGGATCTTCTGGGGTTGCCGTGAGTGGAGAGTGGAAAGATGCTGACTGGAAGTCCTGAAACTGTCCCACTTTGGGGGTGATCTGGGGTTGCTCTGTACAAGCTTGTTCTTAGGGACTACTCCTCTGATTTCTGAATGACTCCTTACCTTTTCTGAATGACTCCTTACCTTACCTTACCTTTCCTTACTCCGCTATCTTCTCCACTGAACATCAAGGATGTGTTCTCCTCCCTCCCTTCTCTGGCTGGATCCTCTGCCCTTTATAAAACCAGTTGAGCTGTCACCCATCATCTTCATATGCTTTTTCTGACCTGAATAGATGGCTGCCTCCACATTGCCCCAGATGCTTCTCACAGCTGGCAGCATTACTGCTAGCAAACAAGATAACTGTTCCCTATCAGTATTTGTGGTGGAGGCTGAAGACATTGTTCAGGCCCTCTGTGAGTACAGCACTGAATATAATGGGGCTTATTGGGCCTAATAGGGTCTATTTCTAAGTAAACATATATAGGAGTCCACTATATGTTACATTCAGCACTTTCTCAACCCTGCATGATAGGCTCAGTTATAAAAATTTAATGAACTTCATGAACTGCAATGTTTGCCAGAGGAAACTGTATTCCTTTGAAAATATACAGTAACAGAAAAGACGATCTCCTTATCTGTATTTGATTAATATTTCTGACCACTTATTCTTAGACGCTTTCTTCTATTACTTTCCTGTGTCTCTCTCTCTCTTTCCATTTTCCAACCAATCTAAATATTTTAACTTTTTTCTGAAGGCAGTATGGGTTCCACAGGAGGAAGTCTCTAGCTTTCATCTTGATTTATAGAGATGATGATAAAAGTTTAGTCTCACAGCTTGTTGTCCATTTCTCTGTTAGATTGTTGCCTACAGCATATGTTCAAAGACAGGTTACCTGTAGCTGAATGAAACTTTATTTTAGTAATACGTAACTCTCAGTAGAAAGATACTAGAATTTTTTGCTAAAATGTGTACTAAGAATGTAAAGGGGAAAAAATAATACATTGACAAAATTAGCTAAATGCTAAATGCAAAAATTTCAAGCACCTGCTTAATCATGATTCACAAGAAAGAAGACATAGGCAATCCAACATATCATCCAGGTAAGCAGCCATGATTTGTTGCCAACACCACCAGAGTCAGTTTAAGTAAAACTAAATGTTAGTGTTGTGAGAGATAGATTGCTTTACGGTGGAGAATTTTTTCTGCCTCAGTTCTCTGTTATGTTCCATAACACTTTCAAAATAATAATAATAATAATAATAATAATAATAATAATAATAATAATAATAATAATAATAATAATAATAAATGACGGGGGGAAAAGAAAAATGTTGTTATTAGAAAGCTGCCCAACTGTTGCTATTACTATTATTTGTATGCTGCTTTTTTTCTCAGTTTGGGACACAACACATTTTAAAACAGTTAATATATGCTTAAAATTCACAGCATGCACCAGTTAGAAACCAGTTAAATTATCATAAAATTAAAACCAGCTAAAGACATAAACCATTAAACAGCAGCAGCAGAAGCAAATAAAAGCAGCAGCAACAAATAAATAAATAAATGCCCATATAAGGGATGCTTCTCCTAAGAAATCAGTTCTCAAAAGCTTGCCAGCTAGTAAGGAGAGTTCGAGTCTTGCTCTTTGGGAACTATTCCAGAACCACTGAGAAGGCCTTTTCCCAGCAAATGTATCTGTGAGCATGGCAGGACAGAGAGAATGTCTTCTCAGAAGATCTCGAAACATAGGTTGCGTGGTACAGAGAGGGATTTGTCAAAGCTATGCACTTTGTTTGGGGATTTGCTACTCACTTTATCTATTAAACTCATTTGCCTCCCTCCTAAAACAGGGATCCAGATCTAAACGGTTATGTGACATGTTGTCATTTCATTTGCTATGTAAACAGTGGACAGCTGTGGCAGGTCCTTCATTAAGATTTTTTCTTGGAGGTATCAATGAGTAATTTCAGCAGTTTTCTTCCTGCTGCAAGAAAGTCTTTAAAAATCAAAGTTTATGTTAAGAAGAATCCTGGACCGATGAAAATCTTCATAGTTTGGGATTTATTCTGTGCTAAATTTGTTGGTTGTTTTGTGCAAAGACTGCATTTTCTGTGAAGGAAACAACATTTTCTACGTGGCAAGTAAATGTTAAATGCAGACAATGTTGTAAATGGGGATTTAATTTGTGGAAAATTTACACACGGTTCATTTGCATAAAAATAGCATTTTTCCATGCTAATGAAGGACCCTCTATAACTAAAAGTTTTTAAAATTAGTGTCGTGAGAACAGTTGAGGGAGTTGTCAGGTACGGTTGTTGTGTGTCTTCAAGTCACTTCCAATTTATGGTGATCTTAAGATTAACCTATCACTGGGTTTTCTTGGCAAGATGCATTCAGAAAGGTTGCTTTTGTGTTCCTCTGAGGCTGAGAAGCATGACTTCCCCAAGGTCACCCAGTGGGTTTCCATGGCCAAGCAGGGATTCAAACCCTGGTCTTCAGAGCTGTTGTCCAATGATCAAACCAAAATGCTATGCTGTCTGTCAGATAGATTTAGAAATATTTGCTGACTAATCAGGGAAATTAGAAGCCCAGATACAAAGAATAGGTTCTAAATGGGATACTGTATTTAATTCTAACCTATTTATTGTTTCCCTCTTGAGAGTTGAGAAAGGGATGAGCAATCTAACGTAGAAACAACTGAGGCAGGTGATTTTGTCCAGACCTCCTCCACAGCTTCCCCTAGATGAACCATCCGAGCCCTAGCTCAAAAGCTGGATTGCTCCCTCACTAGCCAACAACTGCAAGGGCAACCGAATATTTCCTCCTCCAAGTCCCAAGGCTTGGGGTCTTCCCCCCCCCCCAGCTCTCATGACCTAAAGAGGAAGTTTCAGAGCCCTCTTTTTCACCAAGAGTGTGCCATAGGTGTTCACCATAATCCTGCTTCTCCCCCCACTACCTGCCAAGTGACTGCCTCAATCAACATTGTGGCATAGACAACAAAAATAATAAAAAAATAAAAATAAAAAATAAAAAAATCTAGGGGAAAAAAGTATCTGGCTCAAAGATATCAGGAAAGCATATATTATGTTGGAGGTGGCAGATTAGATCAAAGATCCAAAAATGCAAGTGGGAGAGTTGTAGGTGTCAGGGTCATAAACTGTCTCTGGCTCCACCTCTACACTCTGGTGGCACAGTGGTTAAATGCCAGTACTGCAGCCACAAGGTTGTGAGTTCGATCCTGCCGGGCTCCAGGTTGACTCACCCTTCCATCCTTCCTCATGTCAGTAAAATGAATACCCAGCTTATTGGGGACAATTAGCTAAAACAATACATGCTATTTGTAATATATAATGTATTTCATGTTGTTTGCTGCTTCAATCCATGTGGAGAGGCGGGATACAAATAAATTAATAATAATAATAATAATAATAATAATAATAATAATAATAATAATAATAATAATAATTACTTACATGGCCTCTCTTTCTGAGGAGGCCAAAAATGCACCCCCCATCCACGTCATTCTGTTGTATGGGGGGTGGGGGACTGAATTAGCATGGAGAATGAAGACAGATTTCTGACATTAAATCCATTGTCAACAGTTCAATAATGGATTGGATTCCTCATTGGAAAGCATTGGACTCTCCATTGTTGGCGGATTGGTTTGGCATCTGTCAGGGATACATTAGCTGTGGATTTATTGCAATGGCAAGGAATTGAACCAGATGACCCATGAAATTCCTTCTAGCTATGCAATTTTACGATTCCATCTTAAAAAGAAAATGTTGATCTATTTAACTTAGAAATTGGAGTATGTGATAGTCTTGCACTTCAGATTAAGCTTCTATTTTTGGTGTCTAATTTTTAAATTAGTGCTTTTCATTGAAGCATGTTTACTGCTGTCACAGAACAAGCTGGGATGTTCACAGGCTCATTGAGTGACATATAATTACAGAAATCTAAGGCTGTGCAGTTACACTCGCTAAATGAGATGATGGTAGCTCCCTCCTCTCTTGCTTCAAAGAGAAGGATGATTTCCTTTGCTGTATATGGCTTGGTTGAGATTTCTCTGAAAGCTCAGAACTTGGCTTTTTTCAGTCAAAAAAAGGGGCCACCTGCACTTTATTCCTCACCCAGAATTTTGGCTCATATTTTATTTGAGGTTGCTTTGTTTAGGCTGCAAGACTATGTATTTTCACTTGTAATCAGAGCCCACTGACTGCAGCAAGATTAATTTTTGTGTCAATATGCATGGATTGATCTGCACGTTGATGAACTGGTCAGACTGAACAATTCAACGACTGAACAATTGATCAGCTATAAATACAATTCAGTAAATAAAAGTTACAGGTTTTAAAACAGTAACTATTATTTTGAGAGCCAAAATGGCATAGTGCAGAGCTTTCCAAACTTTTCATGTTGGTGACACACTTTTTAGACATGCATCATGTTACGACACAATAATTCAGTTTTACTAGCAAAACGGAGGCTAAACTAACCCTTATAAGAGATATGGGGACATACATAAATTGTAATAACAAAATGTATGGGGACACGACCTATCTCATGAAAACCTTTCATTTATATTTTTTAAAATATATGATTTATAAATAACAACATACATTTTCAAGGCTCAAGTGGGGGAGTTGTTCTCAGCCCAGGAAGATGACACACCTACACACTTCAGGCAACACACTAATGTGTCACAACACACCATTTGGAAAGCCCTGGCATAGTGGTTTGAACATTGGATTATGACCCACAAGACCAGGTTTCAGTTCCCCATTTGGCCACATGGGCACACTTGGGTGTGTGTGTGTGTGTGTGTAAACCACATTTTTCCACACCTCCATGTGTACATTAAGCTAAAAATTTTGTGTCCCCCTTATCATGTACACTTTTACCGGCTCATCTGCTGTCTCTGCTTTCAAAAGCTATTTGCACACTTTTTAAATTACATGGTCATCAACTTTACATAACTCTTAATAAAACTAATTTTCTCTAACCTCTGTGACTGCATTTGTCTTGTCTTGATTAAATCTGTCTTAAACTGCATGTAAGCAAACTAATTAAGATCTTTGCATTCCTTCCAAGTCATCTTTCTTGATTTAAACTCCCAGCTATCTTGTTCAAAATACAAGCAATCTTCATAGAGCAACCATCAGCAATTTTAACCCATTCTTTCAGTTAAAAGGCTTCCTATGGTGTGATGGGGCAAAGTGTCTGTTTAAACTTGTACTAAACACATAGGAGAGTCATTCTAATACAATGATTTCTAATTTCAGCATGTGACTTAACTGTATCATACGAAAGATAACCATGCCAACCAAATCTTAAATTATGAACTTCAAGTTCCAAGAGTCTCACATCTCTAAACAATATTCATTTCTTCAACCATACAAAACAACAGACCTCGTATTACAATCTGATATTAGGGACTCCCAAGCCACTCTTTCCTTCGCATCATGCAGTGTTTTAAATTTGCGTGCAGACAAATCTGGTAATCTTTTTTCTGCCATTGCATAAAAGATCTTCCATTTCTTCTAGCAGGGATTGTTTGAAAGAGAAATCAAAGCCTTGGCAAAGCATTGGCTTTTATTACTGCAATTCTTCCCAAAAGGAATAAATTTAACTCTCCCATTTTTTCCAAAACTCTTTTATTTCTTTCAGACTTTTTGTTTTGAAATAATACTCTGTTGTTCTTCATGTTTGTTAAGTCCCAGATATTTATTTCCTTTTTTTCACTTTAAAATTTGAAAGAGCAGTTAATTGTTGTGAAGTCATATTTTCAGTCAGCAGTTTCATTTAGTCATAATTCACTTTAAAAACAGAACATGTCCCAAATAGCTAAGGCACCCTCTTGGATTATGTTTGTAATTGATGGTACCTCACTGAGAAAGCTGTCAGTAGCTTTACTTTGACATGTAACTTTTGCAAGGGTCAATCTGGAATGTTTTCTTTGAGTATACATGGAGATTTAATGAAGTCACATTTTTAATTAATGCTTATACCGTTTTACCATGATTGTACATTCTGAAATTAACCATTATTTTTTTCTTCCTGTTTTATTCTTCAAATCTTAAGTATTTCCCTAGAAAATGTCTTCTAGGATAAACATCTGACTCTTTCTTTGACTCCAAATAGACTGTTTTTCCCCTAAAGAAAGGCCAAGACACACTGAAAAGGATTCATGTCACTTCTTTGAATTTCTTGAAATATGTTTACTCTACTCCACAGGGAGTCTTTGAAATCCTGACTATTCAGGTTTGTGTTATGTGTTTGCCAAAGATATGGTTTGGTCATAAAGACTATAGTGTATGTGTGTGTGTCTTCTTTCTCCAATTATGTTTTCAAGCTTCTTTAGTACACACACATCAACAGTTGGGAAAATAAAAAGGTATCAAGAAAATGTTTAAGTGCCATTTCAATCCTCTCTTTAATGGGGAAATATGTAATTTAATAAATTTAAAACTGGAATAATTTTTCTTCATGAAACAGGAAAAAAAAGCAATTCAGTTCAAACAAGAAAACAATAAATGCTGTTCTATAAGGTCATGGAATAAATTTTGAGAACAATCTCAAAAAATGCGTATGAATTTTTTAAAAAAATAATATAGTGGATGGTCTCCATTATTAAGATAGAGAAGAGAGCAAAATACCCTCTGAATAAGAAGAGAAATATGAGCAGGAAACAAAGGGACAGTGATGTTCTGTCCTAACTGGAATCTGTCGGTGTATATTAGGAGTGATAAACCCAGAGGTCAGACAGCTGTTATAGTGCTATTATTCCACTTTAAACATCCTGTGGAATTCTGGGGTTTGTAGTTTACTGAGACCAAAGAGCTCCCTGCCTGAAAATTCTAAAAGTCCCTTCCTAAACTGCAAACCCCAGGATTCCATAGGATGTTGAAAGTCAAATAATAGCATTATAAGAGTGTAGTGTGGAAAGGCCCTAACATAAGGCCAAATATAGGCCTCAAAGAAAAGTTGGGAACAGTAGCTTCAGCACAGGTTTAATGCTGACTGGAGAGTCCTGGTGGCACAGTGGTTAAATGCCAGTACTGCAGCCACAACATTGTGAGTTCAGTCCTGCAGGGCTCCAGGTTGACTCAGCCTTCTATCCTTCTGTAGGTCAGTAAAATGAGTACCCAGCTTGTTGGGGGCAATTAGCTTACAACATTGTAAACCACTTAGGGAGTGCTTAGCCCTGATAAGCAGAAAAGAAATGTAACTGCTATTGCTTATTGCTATTGGACATTTATAGCAGGAGACCAAGGGGCAATTTGCCTCCTTGGGATCCATCACCCTGAAAACAAAACTAGACATGCCCAGAAATAATCTTCTGGAGTCTTCTAGGAAATGACTCTTTCTCAACATGGGGAAGGGTAGAGGACTTCTGAGAGATTGAGGCATGCCTTGGTATATAATTTCAGAAATTTGGCAGTACAGCCTTCCATTTTTGTGGGTTCAGCACTCACAGATTTGATTATTCACAGGTTATTTTATTTTATTTATTTTTATTTATTTTTTAAATCTTACCTTATCTGAACTGACTCACCATGGAAAAAAAATATGCCCCCTCAAGCAATCTCTAGTTCTTCCAGTGTGCCTATACGGTCCATTTTTGCCAGAAGTGGACCACACAGTTCTGCTGGAGTACCAAGAGATTCCTAGAGAAAACTCTTCTCTAGGTATTGTTAAGACTTCCACCTTAACTCTATGGCCCACTTCCACCAGATGTTGACCTTAGAATAGTGCTGGAGGATCTAGAGTTCCAAGAGAAGTGTTCTGAGGCTGAAAAAAAATAATGCTTGTGATTTTATTTGTGTTTTGCCACTTTTGCAGGGGTCTTGTGGCCCCAACCCTCACAAGAGTGGAGGGCTCACTGTATGAGCAAGTCTTATGGATCTAGAACAAAATGGCTGCCACACAGTGGCATGTTAGAAAATGGTGCTGTGGGAGGTGGGAGAGAAAGGAAAAGAAAGGAACAGCAAACCATTAGAAGATGGTGAGGTGCAGTGGACATGTGGTAAAACAGAAGCCAACAGAAAAGAAATAACTGGGCATGGGAGGGAAAGGTGCAGCACAAAAAGTGGAATAGGCTGAATCAGGTAGTGAAAATAAAAAGTCATTGTAGTGAAAAAAATTAAAAAAAAGAAGAAGAAAAGGACCAAGAAAAGAAAAGCCTAACAACAGAAAGGGAAACATGGGGACGGGGAGAAGAACACTAAGAAGTCAGGATGCAATCTGCTATGCCGTATTGCTGATAAAGAGAACTCTGTTAGTTCTCATGCTTAAACATGGATAATTTCTTTCCAATATATGCATACCAAAAAGGTCATAAAATGTATATAGCACAGCAAAATACACAAAGGTGTGTGTGTGTGTGTGTATATCATAGATCTGCACACTTCAACTTAGCCAAAAACACATAAAAAAAATCATACAAAACTGTGGACAAAATGAGTAGAATTTGAGAAATATTAGGTTGTTCTATATGGGCAGGGGCCAAATTATCAGAAAGACTGTGTGCTCCAATATGAAGCTGCCCACATTTTGAAATCTTCTGGGGAAGCCTTATTCTCTGTTCCTCCATCTTCACAGGTACATATGTTGAGAACATGAAAGAGGGCCTTCTCTATCGCTGCTTCTCTTCCTAGGCCATTTTCGCACTAGCCTGTTATAGTGCGATGATTCCACTTTCAACATCCTCTGGAATCCTGGGGTTTGCAGTTTTGGGAGGGGCCGGGTGACTCCTCCAGAAACTGCGAACCCCAGGATTCCAGAGGATGTTGAAAGTGGAATCATCACGCTATAATAGGCTAGTGCGGAAGTGGCCCTAGAGAGGTTAGACTAGAACTCTCCCTGCTACCCTTTTGTAGGAAAGTGAAGATCTTTTGCTTTGTTTTGGGAGGTCTTTAAGCAAAAGGTGGAAAAGGCCTTTTCAGAATGCGTTATACTAGCTGTTTTTTCTTTTTCTTTTTAATAGTCTTGCTTTTAACTGCTTTCAGTCTATTGCCACTGTAATCACACTTCATAAAAAAAAAAAAGATATGAAATGTAAAGCTTATTTCTTTTAACCTTTGTAAGCTGTCTTCAATCCCTGACTGGAAAAAGGCAGAAAATTAGCATTAATATTAATATTATGATGCTTGAATTTTCATGAAGATTTTTTTGAAAATTCCTAAAACTGATATGAAAATGGGACAGAATTAATTTGACTTAGGAAAAATAAAAGGATAGTTAAAGGCAAAACTAGCAGATTTGTAAGTCTCTATCCGAAACTGGTCTGTAGTACCTTCTTCTTCTTCTTCTTCTTCTTCTTCTTCTTCTTCTTCTTCTTCTTCTTCTTCTTCTTCTTCTTCTTCTTCTTCTTCTTCTTAAAAATTAATCCACAGGTTCTATAAGGAAGCTTCGTGACTGTGTCAAGAGATTTACTGATTAATGTATATACCCAAGTATTGACTAGAAAATACAGAAATATTAAACAAAAGAATTCAAAGATAAAGCTTGTTCCTATCTTAAGAAATCTAAGGAGGAACAGCATATGATGTTTCAGGGGGAAAAAAGACTATGACAAGCTGTAAATCCCCTTCCCTCCATCAGGGATGCACCAATTCTTTGGAAGAGTATGGGTGCAATGAGCTTTCAAACAATACATCTTTAATCAAAAATCTTTTGGAAAGTAACCACAAGGGTATTTGAATATGTACTAGCAAACAGATGCAGAGAAATAATTCCTAAAGAAGCCTTGTCATATGGAATTAGGAATATATTGTTTAACACAGTTTGAGTTAAACTGAAGCTTCCATTAAGTTGGGGTTTACATGGGCAGAACCTCCATTACCATGCTTCCATTACCTAAGTGGTCCCATAGCCACTGTCTGCTCCAAGCTGCTGGCTTCTGATTACTCTAGACACTGGCAATTTATCTCAAATGTCTGTTCAGCCAGTCACCAATATGTCTTGCCTTCTGTTCTGCAACCCTTCAAGTAGAATTCATAGGACACAACTTTGCAGAACTTCAGTTTAACAAGCACAATGAAATACAAAAACCACAAAATGTACGGCAGAGAGTATGAGGCATGTTTCTTTTCTTCCATGCTTCCTGCCACTTGACCTGTTTGCTTCCTGTGACCTTTTCCTAATCTCAGCTTGGACCAAAAAAGTATGTGGGCCCTATGTGAGATTTCAAACTGACATATTGTAGAAAGAGATTCATTGAAAAATTCTGACTACTTTCTCCTGTGGGAATTTGGAATGATGATGAATACTGTTATAGGAGCTCAGACAGTCAGTACACATGAAAGTAATTCAACAGGTGGCATGCAATGCAATACAGATAACTAAAGAAAGACGTGGGGAATTCTAAAGACCATGCTTGTGCTGTGAAGTACAATTCCCAGAACCTACTATCTCTGCTACTATGAAATTTGTACTCTGCTAAAATCTGAGATGCTCAGGAATGTCTCCCAATGTACGCCACAGAGCTCCAAGTGTTTCTGCTGAATAGCTCCTAACATATGTTGAAGAGCTATTGAAAATGAAATCATGGAGAGGAAACTTGATGATGCATAATTGTGATGCACAATCAACTTTATTCAGTAAATCTAAAAGGCAAGACAAAATGCAAGATTGTACCAACTCAAAAGATAGCAATTAGTAGCATATTGTTCACCATGCCCTATTTCTTTCATGTTAAATTCTAAAGTTGTTTAGACTTGCTTTTTCTTTTCTTTTCAGGGGTTTTCACTTTTTTTTCCATAAAAAATGTCAGATATTAGTGGAGTACCCCAGAAGAAGTAAATGTTTTGGGGAACTATGGACATGAATCTTTTCCACATTCTAATGCACATCCAAATATTATAAACAATGAGCATTCAGATATGACTCTAAATGCATTTCCCTGTGCAGATAATTTCTGTTTATTCACTATTTTCAAAGGGAAGCATAATTAGATGCACAGATTGAGAACTGGTGTACTTTCTTCTTGTTGTTGGTATTTCATTTATATCCTACCTTTTCCCAAAAACTGGGACCCAGAGGAGCTTACATAAATTAAAACTAATAGAAATAGAAGGCTAGGGATAAAAAGGAATATCTGCTATTATTCATTTCATAGTTCACCCTTGGGTAAAAGAATAATACAATGGTGAGAAATTTGTGCAGTTTGTGCTCAGCATC
Organism: Ctenosaura bakeri; assembly: GCA_948474755.1. Classification (NCBI taxonomy): domain Eukaryota; kingdom Metazoa; phylum Chordata; class Lepidosauria; order Squamata; family Iguanidae; genus Ctenosaura; species Ctenosaura bakeri. The sequence continues at coordinate 54,059 of CAOLHI010003241.1, read as the reverse complement.
TGTACATTTTGAAATGTTTTGTTAAATTATCCTGTGCACAGGGGTTATTTGTGTACGATATGGTTTGTAATACATACATACATATATACATACATACATACCAGCTGGCTGGCTGGCTGATATTATGTATTGCAGATACAGATTGTACTACAGAAAAGTGAATCCATAACTTCATTATATTCAATAAAACTAAGTATTCACAATTGTGGCACTATTGCCACGATTGTAAATGCTCCCCACCAGTCGGTTGTAAATGCTCCCCACCACATCAAGCAATGGAGAGCTGTTCAGCTGATAATTGGGGACAGGAGGAATATTCTAGACCTTTCCTGCCAGAGAGTGAAGCTGCAATGAAGACTTGCTATGGGTTCCTGCCCCTGATTGTCTCAGCTTCAATTCACCTGAAGGAAGAGGTTGGAAACCCCAACTGAGTGATGGAGGTCTGTTCAGCTGGAAATGTAGCTGCTGGCTGATTATGGGGTCAGGCCAGGATATGTTATTTAATTATGCATTTTTAACTAGGGAAGTAATGCATGATGTAGACAGTATCTTCCAGACAACAATGTGCTGCTGCTTTTTTTTTTTTAACAAGATGATGTTTTCTACATAAAAAAACAGCAATCTTGCACAACAAAAATTGTACACACACAAAAAAAAATCAGGAAAAAAACAAAATCTTGCAGAAAAAATTTGTTGTTGTTGTGTAAGGTTGCTGTTCTTTAACTTATCAGGCAGCAGTCTTGTTTGAAAAGAAACCCATACTTACCTGGCTGGAAACAATTTTGTGTGTGTGTGTGCAAAACCCCATAATTCTCATACAAAAAGGATTTAATGTGAATTTCTGTGAAGAGAGACAAAACCTACTCAATCTCAATTGCAAAAAGCAAACAGTTGATAATAACCTATCTGTAAAAACCCATAGAAAGACATATTTTTAAAAAAAAATACAAAAAGTTTTTTTTAAAAAAAATGAAACTAAACTACTAATAGAATTAAAATTGTTTAGAACTCATTCTTTAAAAAGACAAAAGATGAACATGAGTAAGCCAATGCAATGTTCCATGGAATTGTGGAAAGTAATGATAAAGAACAGGTAAATTGTATAAACACTCACACAACTGGCTGGTTACACCAATGTAAAGTGTTAATAGGATTCTGTCCTTTGATAATACAGCTCATTGTGACTCTTAAACTACAAATTATCTTGTGTTAGAGATTTCAGACTAAATTATTAATTTGTTTCCTTTAAACAATCTTGTTCATTAAATCGTAAAATCAAATGGATGGTACCAATTTGATATAGTCTATTGCCTGAACCCAAGTCAAAGTGGCCTTCCTCCATTAGGTTCTACTTTACAAGATCTTTTGCATCATTCATAAACCAATTTTTGCCTTTTCTATTTCCTGTTTCAATGGTATCTGAAACAAATTGTTTCAGCTTTCAGCAAGGCTGGTCTGGCCCCATAGATGATTTTTTTTTCTTCTTCTTCCAGGTACTCATAGTGCCATCAAGGTAGGATCCAGTCACGTAGTCCAAGGTCAACTGATTAGAATAAATAGGAATGTCCACAAATGCAGCTAAGGCAACTTAACAGATTTGGAAGTAAGTAAAGGAACCCACACTACCATCTAAAAAACACTTTGTGTCCATTATAAGTTAGTCACATTCAGAATGTAGCATTACCTCTCTTCATTGTATCTTGAAAACTACAGCACACAATCAGACTTTTTGATTGTGATGGGACTTCTCCATTGGAAATGGTTCCATGCATGTTGATGATTAGAAGCAAATGACAATTCATGTGAGTGTAATTTAGGGTTACCCTAAATGACCCTGGAGGGGGTCATTTGGAAGCTGCATTCCAAATTCCTTTTATGTCTTAATAGCTTTGCAAAATCTGCTGAGAGATGTCTTGCCCTTTAATGTTTGTGTAGAAGGGGAAAGTTCAGCAGATGTTTCATGACAACCTGCTTAAATTCCCACTTCTACACAACCACTGAAGGTAAATGTTTTTTCACCTGGCAGCCCTAGTGCAACAGAACTACCCTCCTTATGCACATCAACTCTAGGTTGCTGAAAATTTTCATTGGTTCATTTTAACATTTCATTTTATACATGCATCTGAAGTCACAGACTTTCTGTGGGAAATAGCTGAACCCATCAACGAAAAAAAAGGCATATCATTCTTTTTAATCTGCTATATTCATTACTAATACATTTCTGGACTACTGAAATATGATAGTCCTATCATCATTTTGTAACCTTGAAATCAGATATTTTTCTGCATCATTAGCAACATGAGATATTTAGCTTCTCGTTCACCTAGAGTTAAGAGCTATCATGCATTTTTATTTAATTAAAAAGCACAGTGTGTGTGTGCATGCTCATCTCCCTATCTCTGTCTCTATCAATCAATCTACCTACCTACAGATACAGAAAAAGAAAGAGAAAGAGAGAGAGAAAGCTTCCTAATTTAAATCAATTTTTGTCATTTTTTTTTCCATTCTCTAATTTTGACTTTTGTGGTAGTGGTGGAGGTACCTGTCGAATCCAATCCAGCTTCTCTGGAAAAGAAGATTGCTCACAGAGTAAAAATGCTGGGATGCAGTGCTGAAATTTTGAACAATAGAGTCTCATGGCATGGCTTGTGGATGATCATCAGCCAAAATAATTGATGCATAACACTTTTTGTAGTTTAAAATTCAGTCTATTCTATATGTCATTAATTCATATAGTTTGGTAGAATCATGTGAATGAGTACATTTCTTTCTGTTTACCTTTCATTCACATTAACATTGTTTCTCTCTTTCTAATGCAATCTGATTAACTATGTTTCCATAAATAGCATTAATGGGGCAGATGTTGTTCTACAATAAGCAGACCTATTTTTTTTGTCAGCCAAATTAGTTTCAATTTGTGAATTTGCACTACAGTGGCTCAATAATTAAAGCAAATAGTGTCACCAAGGAGGACAAGTCTTTTCTTACGATAAAACAAGTTCCTTCCGATTATTTGTACTAAGGAAGGTTACTGGTGTCCTCACTCAGATGGGAGACATGGGCAATAAAATGTTGCACAATTCATATAATGTATTCTTTAGAACAACCAGTAACATACTTTTGCATATCCAGTACGACAGCTCCTAATTTCAGCCTTGCAGGCTGTCATCTTATAAGCTCTTAATTATATATATGCCAAAGTGTGACATGCTGACTTTATTTCTTTTAATATGGGATTTGATGAGCAATGAGACCATGCATCAGAGGAAGGACCCACTGGCAGTTGAGATCAAGAATTTCCAGGCATTTCCACTGAGGTCACTTCTATAGAACCATTCCTCTGGAATTTGCAATATCACCAATGTCTGTGATTGCCAAGCATTGGAATCTGTCCAGCTCAGAATGTTCACTGCATTATATGCTGGACAGCTTTTCTGCTGGAATGAAATTATTTACATGCAGGGAAAATAATTAATTAACCAGATGGTCCAAACCAGAGCCTTTAAAGTAAGTAAGCAAAGTTATTGAACATTTAACTCTTTACTTATGCTGGAATCCTAACTTATTTATTGTTTTGAAGGTACAAGAATGAGAAAGGTTCAGTACAGTAGTTCAGGAAAGTATGGCAGGAGTTTTACCCCATCACATGTGTCTAGCCTCATAATTTCTGACTAGATGAACAATATGTGTAACAGGACACAAGTAGCATTGTTTAAGCTCCTCATGTGTCATGTTTTTATTTAGAAGTGTGACTAAAATGTATATGTTACAGAAAACTGCATCCAGAGAAGAACAAATTAGTGAAGATAACCTATGAAACACACCTATTAGAGGCATGCTTGCAAAAAGGTGTATGTTAGGGCAAAATGCATACAAAAATACATCTAGAGTCTTGTGCTGTTATTTTAAAAAAATGAAAACAGGTGAAGAAAAAGGATGGACCTGTCACATATTTGAAAACATGTGAAAAGTTAAAGACAGATGGTAAGAAACTACTTTCTTTCCAGCTGCAGAACCAAGAATCTGCCAGCAGCTTTGACACGCAAAAAAACTGAACACAAACAGAAGCAGCACTTTTGAACTGTGGATAGCTAGAAGCATCTGGACTTACTGGCTAGGATTCAATTATCTACTTCTTCAGTCTGCTTCTTCCACAGAAACTGAAATCTCCCTCCATCCTACAGCCCCATGTACCAAAAAAATCCAGAGGAGTTGGGAGCCCTTTTGGTGCAGGTTTTAGGTGTCACACATGGCTTTAGCAGTAAGGGAGTGGAAGAAAGTTTCAGTTTTGCTCTTGTAGGAAGCAGAAGTACCCTAATGGATGTGCAAGTATACTATCAGATCCTCGTCTCTCCGAGTAGAGAGTTAAAATTATGAAAGAAGTAGGGGAAATATAATAGTTCGCAGTGGACCTTATCAAGATGTTAAAGGCACAACAACGTTTTGCTTTATCACCAGTTACCTACAAACTGGCACCATATTGGGAATTTAATGATTGATAATATTGTATTGGTAGTTTGAACTGACGGAGGATGTTTGGCCTAAATACGTAGCAATGAAACAAGATTTATTAATTATCCATATGTATGAACACACAACAGTACAGAATACGTTTCATGTTTTCAACCTTCTTCTTAAAGAACCATCTTGCAGTGACAGAATACGTTCTAAATTTTCATTAATCTTTCCTTCAGAGAGAGAGAGAGACCATTTCCACACTACACTGTTATAGTGGTGTTATTCCACTTTCATCATCCTGTAGAATCCTGGAGTTTGCAGGTTAGTGAGGGGCTTTTAGAATTCTCAGCCAGAGAGCTCTTAGGCCTTAAGAAACCACAAACCCCAGAATTCCACAGGATGTTGAAAGTGGAATAGTAGCACGATAACAGCGTAGTGCAAAAATGATTGTGGCGGGGGGTGCTTAACACTTAGTTGTCTGGTCTGGTCAAAATCAACCTCCCCAAGCTGCTTTTTCACTTGTAGGGATAAATATATGGAAAAGCTCTGAACATAAAAGGAACATAAACTTGAGGAAGATGATTTTGAATAGGAAAAGAACCAAAGGGGAAAAAATTAAGTAGCTCTCATCCTGAGGTCTCCCAACCCCCTGTCCCAAACTGTTTTGATTAAGAATGTGAAATTTCTTGGTCGCATAGCCTTCCACACTTTGGAAGACAACCTCAGGAGTTTATTTCCTTCTCTCTACTCTAGAACTTTCAACAATTCATAGGAGTGACAGGGATTAATGGAAAGTGGCATTTTAGGCTCAGCAGTGCTGAATGGTGGTGGTGGGGAAGTGTCTGTTTGGGAAAAATTAGTTATATGCAGAGGGACCTATTAAAACTGCCTCACTAGTCAAGCCTTTGTTCTGAGCATGTGTGACTTGAAATGCAATGCAGGGCTGTCAGAATTTGTTTAGTTAATGATTCTAACTTGTTAAAATTTTAACCATGGCTCCCTTTTTTTGTGCTTCAAAGCATTCATCATCATGGTCTTTTTATTAATTTGTCTCCTACTCTTGGGGAAAAAAAAGAGAGATATTTATTAATTAGGTTATTTGGGGAATGATCTTTACAATGCAGATATCAGGAATTCAAAGGCATTTCTTGCAGATATATTTTTTTGAAAGCAAGTATTTCAGTGCATATATATAAAGGCTCTTGACTTGAGTGAAGTTTACATCCAGATAAACGGATATAAGGGAACAGTCTTTGTTCTCCATTTAGAAAAAGCACAATAAACATTAATGATTACAGATGTCTTATTGACTTTCTATCATCTTCCAGAAAGGCCAAGAGTGTACTGCCTCTCGAATACAACCATCGGCAATGGTAAAAATCAGCTTATTTTGAGTCTATGTCAGTTTGCATATGTCCATTATTAAGTCTGTTCCATCTTGCTACTGAATTAATCTGCATTTACTTGGCACACAAAATTTACATCCATTTTGTAAGATGTACATAAAGTGAGATATAATATACACAACTAAAGTTCAAGATCCTGCATAAGAGGCTACAATAGGCAACTACAATGTGTCAACTTGTCACTGACACAACAGGTAACTATGCTAGAGAATTGTGACAATGCACAAAGGGATGCCATGCAAGATGTCCAGTTGTGTGATGGGGCAGCCCATTGCACAATAGGGGCTCCCACTGAGAGTTATGACATACCACCGATCAGGACACATTGTGTAACAGTCAAGCTACTGACTGTAATTGCTCAGTGGTTGAAATGGTTGTTACCCTCAGAGGTGAGAGACTTTGAGGTCCATCCAGAATGCCATCATCTCCTTAGAATTTGAGGAATTATAGCTCAAAGGAGGCCTGTGAGAGGAAGGTAATCTTTTCACTAGGGTTTGCTCCTCACATAATAGTTTTCCTACAAGTTGTGTGACAACGTTTTCGTATGTAGGTAGACTTTAGAAAATCAGATGAAACTCATAAAGAGAGTAGGAATTCCTTTATGAAACTCATCTATAGTCCAGTATTTCCTAGAGTTACTGCTAACCCAGAAATTTTGCTGCCCAGAAGCCAACAATAAATTGGTACAGTGCCACAACTACTCTGTTCCCTATACATAAGCTGAACAAACTGGAAGTTGACTCTTACATCAGTGCTGCTGATGAGATTCCATTCTCCATTTCACTTGAGACAACAGATTAACTTGGGAGGCCAAGACAAGCTGTTTGGATTACACAAGGGTTTTGTTCTCCAGAAAGTATGAATGGTGGTGGGACTCAGGACAAACAGTAGGGGTGGAATCAGCACCCTTATTTCCCCCACCAGCAGTCATCTCACTCTGCCTAATGATACAGGCAAATTCCTTGGTTTGATAGAGATAAGTGAAACTCTGAGTACAAGTTGAAAAGTCAGTGCCAAGAGTGATCTTTATCAGCTGTCGTTGCAAATGCTTCCGTTTATAATCAGGTCGGAAGTAAGAGGAGAAGCTGCATCATTGATTCAGAGTGAAGGTTGGTAGATCATATTTGTCCAGTTCCTGGGGCCAAGTGAGATGGTAGCAGTACCAGAAGCTCATGCTCCATATAAACTTTTGAGCACTGCTTGTGGTAGCTATAAACTAAAACCATCCACCTTTAGGCTTGCTCCTGCCTCTGTAGGATGTATACTTGCATGCAATAACCTGTTGAGAATATGCAGTTTAAAGAATTTGTATCCAAGTTCACTTGCTTTCCTTTTACCTCCCACATTCCCTTTTTCATCTATATTGTGTTTATTAGGTATAATCTTGTGGGCAGAGAGACAGCCTTATCTTTCAATCTCTGTACAGAACTGAGAAAATGTGAAGTGTTTGATAAGTGATTCTCCCCCTTCTGCTCTTTCTGTCTCAAGCTCTGAACATAGATCAGTATACATAAATAGGAAATGTATATGTGTTGGAAAGTACACCTACTTCTCTAGCTTGAAGTTTGCATCCGTATAATGGTCATCCAGGAGATTTCTTTGACCAGTGACTCCTAATAGCTGTAAAGTAAGAAGTCACATTTTGGGAAGCTAGGTAGCTCCTCTAGGTGGAATTTAGTGATGGTGGTCAAATATCTTGTACAATGTTAACTTTTTTCTCTCTCCTTGATGTTCTGACAAGCACAGAAATAAAATCTATGTGGTAGCCAACACATTTAGTCCATCACAAAATGTACTCAGAGAATGCATTGACATTTGCAAGGAGTTCCGTAATTGCTGATGTGGGTTGTTCAGCAAGAAACCTGTCAAGGAATTCCTGAAAGCAGTGTTTGCGAACCACTACTTACACTGAATTGATTGATTAGTGCTAATAAAATCACAGTGTCAGGCGACATATTATGTTCCAGGCAACAGAAAGAGGATTCTTAATTCTCAGACCAGATTGTAAATTTATACTCAGTTACAGGATTCCTTTATGCTCCTGCCTACCTTTGAAACTCTTTTTGATTAAAATCATGCTTTGGTGCACCCATCTGTCTGTGAGCTAAACATGAGTTTCAGAAGATGTTGTTATGTGATGTACACCCATAATCAAGAAAAAAGTTCGAGAGATTTCCCATTACTCAAGATCTTAGAAAGTGTCTAGCCAAACCGCAATGATGGAAGACACTAATTTAACTGCAAAGAGATTGGCCACAGGCAATGGATCCTTTTCTTTCCACTTAGCTCAATCTAATGAAATTATTCCAATTTTGATGAACATCTCCAACCTTCCCATTTCAAGTGCTCTGGGAAGTAATGTGTCTCATTATTCTATGTTGTTTTTCTCCCCCTGGATGACAGAAATAATGGTTCACTGACTAATGAAATCATTTTATCCAAGTTGGAAAATCTGTAGTTCACAGCATTATCCGCTATTACTATTCATTATTCATCTGGGAAGATACTCAAGACATTTTTGGGCCACCATGACATTAAATTCTCAGTTCTCTCTGCACATACAACTGTGATGGACTCTTTCAAAACATTCTGAGCTGTGATGGCACCTTTCAAAACAGCATGAGTTGTACTGAGTGCAACACTAGAAGTATCTTAAAAGATTATTCCTTCTCCATTTAAAGTGGTAGGAAGTGTTATCTTAAATTTGAATGTATACTTACACTTTCAATGATTCAAAGTGCTGTGTTAATGATGACTCATCTCTTTTGAGTTGCAAAATAGTTTTGTACCTAACAATCACAAACTCCCAAACGTGCAATGTACTTTCTCATTTGATCAGAAGCCTGTCCAGTGTGAGTACAGCCATTAATTTGGGGGCTGAGGTTAAAAATGGAGCAAAATTTCTCAAAATGTTTCCCAGTCTCTCCCTGGATTTACAAGTGTTGTTTTTGTTTTTATTTTTGTTTTGTTTTGTTGTGAATATACATGTCATGTCGCTGTCCAGGAGGATTATAGATTATAGACCCAAGCAAAACATTTCTTTGGCATTTTTTTTTCAAAGGAAATGCCTGTTTTTGTTTTTCTTACTTCTTCCCAAAGAAGGCTACACCACAAAAATTTCTGGTGTGTGTGTGTGTCTGTATGTCTCTGTGTGTCTATGTTGATGGTCACTATCCCCCATATAAAACATAAAATGTGCAAGAATAGTTGTAAAGAACACAAATTGGAAGACACAAAGATTTCAACAAGCTCCCAACACAATGGTTGAGGTGGTTGAAATAAACCTTTAGCATAGACAAGGTGTGCTATCACCACTGCTACTCACTGTGAGCCCTAGCCCATCCCAAGAAGCATTTAGAGGATTTCTTCTCCTTCTGGAAAAACAGATAATGATTCATTTGCCCACAGATAGGTATATCTCAAGAGATCCAAGGTGATCTATTCTCCCACCTCTGGCTGGGAGAATTTCCAGAGAGAGTTTCAGACCTCACTTGCACATTCTGTTCCCCCCAACATTGTGGACCAGAGAAACTTGGTTATCCCTGATGAAACTCGGCATTAATAAGATAATTAATGTAACAAAATCTTTCCCTTAAAGCCTCATCTATATTTACCAATATTCCTCTATAGTGTCCATCCGTGAAAAGAATGTTTGGCTAGGAAAGCAGTGTGTGTCATATGCCACAGGGAACTCAGTCCTTGGAGAAAATGGGCAATAAAATCCATAGACATTTTCTGAGTGGGGACACCAATTGAATCCACAAAAAGAAGGAGGGGAAAGAAATAAAATTGGACCTTTTGCACCACAAAGAATTTCTGAAAAACGTGTGGAAAAGGACAACCAAAATGATTAAGTGGTTTTAGCAATTCCTATCTGAGAGAATGTCGTAAAAGTCAGAGCTGCTTAGTTTGGGGGGGGGGAATAGCAGGAATGATTGACAAGCCAATGTGGCATAAAGATAGAAAGAATATTCAAAAATATTCAAAAATGGTCAAAAAACCTTGACAAGAAGAATCCTGGACTGATAAGAATCTTCACTGTTCTGGACATATTTAGTTTAAAGTTTATATGTGGTCATTTTACACAGAAAACAATGTTTTATGTGCACAAACCAACGTTTTCTACATGGAAAACAATATTTCAATGTAGAAATATTAATTTCTATGTAGAAAATTTTGTTATTCCACACAGGGGGGGGGAATCTGTAATTGTGGATTTGTTCTGTGTAAAGTCGGCACAGAATATAGCATTTTCTGTACAGGAAACATTTTCCATTCTGAAATATTATTTCCTGCACAGAAAATCCTTTTTCTTGCACAGAAAATGGTGTATTCTGTGTCAAAAAACCATACCAATTTCACTATGAATAAGAAAAAATACAAAGATCCTTCTCACCCATTCTTCTCAATATTTCCTGAAACTGAAGAAGCATGATTTTCTACACTTTTTAAATATTTTTGGATAATCTTCCCAAGCCTGTTCCAATTTAGGGATGTCAGAATATCTGTAGGACTACCTTCACTCTGACCTAGCAATGTCGCTGCATCCCTGGGATAGAAGAGGCTTGTTTTCTAGGCCAGCATACCTCCTCCTTTTCGGTCAGCAGAACAGCTCTGCCAGCAGTTTGCTCTGTTAGCAGATATTATGATCAGCTAGCATAAGATGATTCTGCCCACAGAAGGCTGCTTCTGCTGGCACAAGAAGTTAGCGTTTAATATAACTCCCAAGGCTGATAGAAATTTGATTTACTTCAGTCATTGTGAGATGACATTAAAAGGGAATTAGGACAACTTTATGAAGGATAGAGTTGTGCGTGCTGCCAGTCATGCCATGCTTGGGGCTTTCCACAGCTTGTCAGCCGTTGTGGGAGGCAGGATGCTGTATTAGATAGACTTAGCTTTTAACCTCTTCTAGCATTCTTAATGTTAGCACTTTAACTCTGTAGTCAGGAACTATAGCCTTGTTCCATGGGCCTTTACTGAGATAAACTATTGTTTCTACCCTGATGAAGCTTACTATGTAGATGGTGTTTTATCTTAGAAATCATACTTTTGTAAGGGTTCAGTGCTATCTGCAATCAAGAGATGTTTTTGCCTTGCACCGGGCAAAGAAACGCAACCAATTAAGTGTGAAATCAGCCAGGCAGAATACAAAAACTTGTCAATGGTCAAGGTGAAGAGTTCCCTTTTGCAATCCCTTTGCCCATCTTGTAATGATAAAAATAAGTTTGACTGCATGCCAACTCTGAAATTGTCACAGAGTGGTTAAAAAGTAGAGAGAATCTATTTACCGTTTTAAAGGTTGTTGAAAGCAGCAAATTCATAAGCTCAGGCTTCATTGCACTTGTCTTTCATGCTACCAAATGTGTCCTTTTAAGATATTATACTGTTTCACACTTGATTGACTAAAGAATTTAAGAAGATATTTCTTCCCACAGTTATATCTATCCTTAAGTCTCTTATCACTGCTTAATGTTGAAATGTGTACATTTCAATATTCAACATGCAGTGTGGAAAACATTTACAGAAAGTCACCACACCTGGTATTTATAAAAGGTGTTTTTCTTCACATTTCTCAAGGAACAGTCAGGGTGCCATGGAGGAGAGCTCACCTTGGTACTTTCATTTTTTATGTGTAGTGCACAAATATTTGTACTTCTTCAAGAATGAGAGGAAGTTTTCTTCTTTTCCTGTTCCTCTAATAGAGTAGCAAGTTTTCCTAGCTCTTTTATTTCCAGGGACAGATTTGAGGCTGGGTGGACATGGAAGCAGCTGCCAAGGATATTGTTCAGTTCAATTTTGTGTATGTGTGTGTGAGTAAATTTTCCAAAACTCACATTTTTCCCTTGCTTGCTTGCTTCTGGGATCTGGAACAAATATGTCACAAGTGCTGTTTGTTTGTTTTCAGTTCATATCTATACCTATACCCATACATATATATCCATACTCACAAACTTAAGAACTTGACACTGCAGGATCTCTCCCTAGATGATAATACTTTCAATCACTGAAGAATGTTGGCAATAGAGTGTAATAAACTGCCATCTTGGATGCAGCTCTGTTTTATTTTGAGCCAAAGATGAAGGGCAAAATTGAAATATTTATGTTTACAAAATTTCATTTTTTTATCAGTTTAGTGTGTGTAGTGCAATGTAGTGTAGTGTAGTATGTCTGTCACCCTGTCTCTGCCCCAACTAGAAAGCCATGAAACCTCAATTTCTGAAATGATGTGCATGGTAGCGAGGCTCACCATCTGATATCTGTGCTAAAGAAAAAGAATGAGAAACCAGTCAGAAGACTCAGAATTAAACTAAATTGTGTTTATTGGGAGAAAATGCATACTCACACACAAGACAAACACTCACACACTCAATCACACAAGGCTAACTGAAAAGAGAGAGGAAAATGGATAGCGGAGATTGTAGGGAATGGGTGATATGCACCATCTGGAGAAAAGTGAGAACAGCAAGATGGCTTGGGCCATCAAGGACAGTGCCAATTGGGAATCTGGGTGAGAGAGAGGGTTTCTGCATATAATATATTGTGTTGATTAGCCCAAAATTGGGGCTATTTATACTCAAAATCTACCCTCAGGGACTGTGTGTTAATGTTTCTCTAACCACTCAGACAATAGAGTTTTGTAAATAGCCGATGGTGTCTGGAATGGACTGATGGACTTATTGGTGGGTGACAATGATAGGGGAGAATAGAAAGAGGGTATGAGTTTGGGAGCTAAGTGCTTGGTGTAACTATTGTTTTTGGCAGCAGAACAACCACTCTACTAGGTTGGTCACCCAATTCACAAACTTGTCAGCTAGGATGATGAAGGATCAGGCATTATATGAGTTATAACGCTGCATGGTGTGGGTACCTATCTTGAGTACAACTGTACTGGTTTCTAATATTTCTCAGTGTGGTTCCTTTTAGATTCCACAAACTCATGATTTCTCATAGGATGCTTCATCCACATATAAAACTTTTCTAGTTTGTAGCTCCTGGAACAGCAGAACTGGAATAACTGATTCAAGGTAATTTTGCTATCAAATGTCCCCACATATCTTTACAGCTGTGTGATGTACTGAGTGACTGCCCAAGTACATGTCTGTATGTCTTTCTGGGCCTTTCTGCACTACACTATTATAGTGCTATTATGCCACTTTCTGTCCTATCTCAGTCCTGGCACAGCTGATAAATCAACCTAAACAAAGTGAATATCTCCCAGCTCGTTACTTACTTCCAGGCAGTAAGCAAAGAGTCGTAAATAAAGTCCAACATAAACAAAGTCTGGCAAGGTTTCATGGCAAGGGACTGTCCAAGGTCAATCCAAGAATTTGTCAAGGCATCCAGCAAGGTAGCAGGTCAGATAAGCTCTGACAGCTCCAAGAGGGGAAGGACACTAGCTAAATAGTCCCAAAGCCTAGTGCAATTGTACCTTGATTGATTGTTGCCAGTTATAAATACTGAGAGTGCGATGCTGGGTCTCTTTTTGCTGCCTATGCTCTGAAAAGCTGGATCTAGGTAAGTGTTCTGTATCTGAAGAGGCAGGGTTGTTTGTTGAAGCTGGCACCATTCCCTGTTCTGTTTCTGGCACTGTAACCTCCCTCTGTACAGCAGATCCTGGCATGCCTTCTGTTTCAGCCTCTGGTGTGCCCTCTGCTTCAGACTCTGAGTCAGAGTCCATGCTCAGGAAGCAGGCCATGACACCTTTCACATCCTGTGGAATCCTAGGTTTTGCAGTTCAGGGAGGGACATTTAGAATTCTTAGCCTAAGAGCTATTTGGCCTCAGTAAACTACAAACCCCAGAATTGCATAGGATGTTGAAAATGGAATAATAGCACTATAACAGTGTAGTAAGGAAGTTTTGGCCCAGCTCTCTAATCTGGTAAGATGATTTTGAATTCTTATCCTGTATCAACAATAGCCATATTTTACTTCAGTGTAAACCTGCAACTAATTTGGCTAGTTGGATCAGACCCTCAAGAGTAATACTTAAACTCATAGGTTGCAATTTATAGTTCCAAATTCATTCTTCCTACCAAAACTGTATTGGCTCCAAATATATACAAATTCCCATTCTGGCCTATCATATATTTTTGAATTCCCCATAGGTCTTTTTCAACACACTGATAACTAGTTACCAGGTTTATTTGTCAGAGATCTGTGTTTGAACTCGTAAATATGATGATGTTGGCTTAGGATAACCCTAACAAGAAATATACTAATCTGACTTTATGCTTAACTTGTAAAAATATTATATTTTTTTAACTCTCTAACATAGATATCTTATTTGAAGAAATGGTACCCTTGACAAATAATCACTGAGGAATTATATGTGTAACTGAAAGTGTGAATAAATTTGTCTATTGTTCCACATTGTGTTCAGAGCAAGAACATCTACCTTAAGAGCGTTCTAGGCTCTTTCCATTTTTTTTTCTTTTTTAAAATACCTTCAAAACATTGACCTCATTTCCAGTGGGTCAGCTGTCTGTAGAGCCAAAGATGTTTTATCTCTGGTGGTGCAGATCCATAATTCTATTAATATCAATAAAGTTCTTCTTGATCTGAATTTGACCTGCAACCTTACTTTGAAGATCCATTATTTAAATTATAGCTGAGTTCTAGATGAGTTATATACCTTGCAACTTTCACAACAGGAAAAAGTTGCCACTGAGGAATACATTTTAGGAAAAGTAATCCCTACCACTGCTCATTCAGCTTCTTACATGCGTAGTGCATAAACCACAAGATTAGTTCATACTGTCATATTCCGCTACACTGTTGCTCTCAGGAAAACACACAGGTACTTTTAATTGTGTTTAATGAGGCACGGGATGCTAGGTTTATAGTGGCTGCTGGGGTAAATAATTTACATCACACATTAGGTTATATAGGGTAGCCCATTACCACTCATGCCTGATGCTCATTGGTAGATTCTCCAGGTTTACGCCTCTCTTAAACTTTCAGTTTTTCCCCAAAGCAACCTCAACACATGCTTTGATCCCAAAACATTTCTGAACCCCTGTGTCATCTTTAGTATCCTTTGTCTAGTATCTTGCTTCACATTGTACAGGTGTTTTGAGCCATTTTATTCCCCACTTCATCCTTAGTTTCTTTGATTCCTCTTCATTGGGATGAGATTCTCAGCCTTTCCCTTTCATATGCTATCCCATTGTTAACTGCATTCCTAACCATAATAATCTAAAGCCCATGCATTGTAAATCATCCCTTGATCGCCATCACTCCTAAGTAAACAATACTTTTCCTGGCCAGGCTGGTTAAATGGCCATTTACAACTCCAGATAATAAACAATGCAATAAACAATGTTCAACATCAACCATTTGTTAACACATTATGGCCATACGAACCTTCTGTTACATCAAATATGTATCAATATCAACATATTTTACATTCATGCACATGACATGGAGTGTTCTATTCAGACAGTTCTATACCACAGAAAAAAGTCCTGTCTTGCATACTCGGCAACCTAATCTTTTCTGGTGGTAGGATAGGCAACAACGCAAGACAGGGTTTTTTCTGTAATATGACTTTAATTATAGAACTCCCTGAAAACATCAGATTGCTTTTGTCATAGACCTCCGGGCAAGCCACTCAATACCCGCAAAGGTTCTGAAACAGACCGTCAAATTTTGTCTGTGCATATTTAGGAAGAAATGCTGTGATTTTTAAGAGCCAGTATTTTTTTATTTCCTCAAAATCAAACCATCCCAAATAATCATATTGTTTTTGGATAGAGCTACAAGCTTGGTAAATCAGAGCAATGCTGTTGGATATTTTATATCTTGATGTGAATAAAGTCATAAGGTTCCCCATTAAATTCTGCCAGACAAACTAGTGAAATGTGGGCTAAACAGTATTACCAATTGGTAGATTTATAACTGATTGATGACTGAACCCAAAGAATGCTCACCAATGGTTGCTTTTCATCCTGGATAGAAATGACTAGTGAGGTGCCATAAGTTTCTGTTGTTCAATGTATCAATAGAACTTGGAAAAGTAATTAATATCTCAGAAAAAAAGAATCAGAATGTAAAATGGCCTTGACAGATTCAAAAGCTGGACCAAAATACTCTCTCTCTCTCTGTGTGTTTACTATCTATCTATCTATCTATCTATCTATCTTCAACTGAAATAAAATATAAGCATGCATTTATCCAGGGAAAATGAAAGGCACAAATATAATATCAGTGACACATGGCCTGAATGTAGCCCATGTGACAATGATCTATGGGTCTTAGTAGATCACAGGTTTAACATGAGTCAACAGTGTGGTGTGGCAGCCAAAAAGTCGATGTAATTCTTGGTTTCATCAATAGCAATATAGCATCCAGATCAAAAGAAGTAATAATAATACTATTTCAGAACTTTCCTGAAGTACAGTACAAAATTCCGAGCACCACTCTTCAAGAAAATATTGAAAAGAAGAAGGTGTCCAGAAGAAGGTGAATGAGATGGTGAAAGGTCTAGAAAACAAGCTCTGTGAGGAGCAGCCTGAGGAAATGGGAATTTTTAGCTTGAGGAAGATAACGCTGAGAGGTGATAAAAGTAACATGTTTAAGTATCTGAAGGGATATCATGCAGAAGATAGAGGAAACTTGTTTTCTGCTGTTTCAGAATGTGAAGCCTGATTCAATGGATTCAAATCACAAGAAAATAGATTCCATCTAAACATGAGGAAGAACTTATTGACTACAAGAGCTGTCTGAGAGTGGATGGACTCTCCTTCTTTAGAGGTTTTTAAGCAGAAGTTAAATGGTTGTCTCTCATGTGTGGCTTAATTGTGTATGTTTATATGGCAGGGGGTTGGATCAGATGTGCCTTGCAGACACTTAGAGCTTCATGATTCTATGATTTTATGATGGTAGGTTCCTGAAGAGGCAAAGGCAATCTCATTTGAAAGCTGAACCATCCAAAATAAAATAAAAATAAAAATATTTTGCATGACCCAGGAGTCTCATCTTGTCTTGTAGTTTGGGCACATTTGGGACAGAGCTATCTGACCCTACAAGTTCAGATTAATATTGGTTTACTATGGTTTATAGCAGTGGTTGTTACAACTATATATTTATCTGTACTGACTGACTGCATAAGCAGCAGATATTTATTGCTTTTGCTGTCATTCCTATAATCATCCAGAGTAATACAAGAAACAGTGTTATATTTAAAGAGAAGGGAAGGGAGGAAGAAGGAGAAAGTGATGAAAAGGGAACAATAGTATGGGAACTGCAGAAATGAATTTACTTTGAATTAAAATCTGATATTACTGACAATCTATCACAGGTAATCAGGGCAGCATTGGCTTCACATCTTCTTGACAATTTTTCTGTCACTGAAATTAAAGGAATTTAGGACACTTTCAAACAAAGCTGCATCTAATTCTCTCAAAGTGCATGTCAGCCTGGAGGGACCTTCAGAAACATCTATTTATGATCAGCTACACAAAGTTTTCTGACATGCCAAACCATTAGCAACTGTAGAGAAAATAGAAATCTCTTAATAATTCAACATATCTCTGGCTTTTTTGTTTCTCCTTTAGATATTATTGTAATAAAACAATTTTATTTTTTCCTGGGACATGCTTGTGATCCTCTTTCTCAGTAAACTTTTTTTTAAAAAAAAATTCTCAGCTTTCTAGACACCACTGAATTTGTATTTGCTGAATTGATACAGTGGGGCACAGTTCCCCCACTGAAGATGAAGCAGGCATTTTCTATCCCTTCAGAACTTGATAGACTGTAACTCCTATCAGTCCTAGTCAGCTTGAGTGATAGTGAATGATGATGTGAATTTATTAATTTAAATGGTATGTATCCCATCTTTCACCCCTAAATGGGAGTTGAGTTGCAGACCAACATTCAGAAAGCCAGAAGTTAGCCAACCTGCTTTAAGGCCAAAAAAGTAATTTAACCAGTAATGAAGCAACAGTACTCATATAGGACATGTAGTTTGATGTGTGTGTGTGTCAGGGCCATTCACCCACTTCTCATCCTCCTGTAGTCCAGACATTAGATGTTCTCTGGACCACCAGATAGTAGTAGAAGCCAAAAATTACAGATGTCAACACCAGGGCGTGGCAGGTAGCCAAGAGCCAGCTAATAAGTCTTTTCCCAGATAAGGCAGACAGGCAATAAATCAAAGGGCTTTACTTCAGCAGTGGGTAGATAAGGCAGCAGTAAACTAAAGAGACTTTGGCAGCAAAATATTCCCTGGCTGTTACCTCACAGCCAGGCAAAACAGCTAACAGAGCCCACATACCACAGAATTTGTTTCTCAGCCAGCCAGGCAGCATTCCAGGAAACAAGGCAAAGGCCCCAGAAGCCCAGCAAGCACACCCAAAATGGACAACTGTCAGCCAACAGAGTCCCAAGGCTGAGTGAGTGCTTTTATTAAGCAGACCCTCACCCAGGTGCTACCTCAGCTGGAGCTTGATTGCTTGGAGTTTCCTATTTAAACGTTCTGACCTTCTGAGAGTACTCTTTTGCTCCTGATGCTGCTGGTAAGTAGGCACCTGCTCTTGAATTTCTGGGTCTAAGACAGCCCCTGGCTCCATTGCTGGGGCTACTGGGGCCAAGGGCTCTGTGTCCAGGGCAGCCTCTGGGGTGGGCTGTGCAGCAGGCTCCGTGGCAGCCTCTGGGGTGGGCTCTGCTGGTGCAGCAGGCTCCATGGCTTTGAAGTCCCCTGGTTCAGACTCAGAGCTTGAGTCCTGGAGTGCCAGGGTCCTGACAACAGAAGGCTAGCCCCGGAAATCCTAGGAAGAGGCATCTGTCACTTCTTCACTAAGGCAGCTGCCTTCCACCCTGTGTATGTGACATATTGTTGCCAGGCCATACACCCCAACTTCATAATATGGGTTAATTGGCAAATATTAATTGGAATGAAATATAAATTATATCCTACTGTGGCTGGGAAGCCTGCTTGCAAAACTAGCTGCACACATGCATCACAAAACTAGGCCAGATCAGGACCTCAGAGTATTGGTAGGTCATAATCAGGGAAGCTCTGGCAATAATGGACTTGTAAATGTCACCCAACAACTCAACCTTATGAAACAATAGCACCTGAAACTCTTTCCACAGGATGACTGATATTAAGGTTTGTTTGTTTGTATGTTTTAAGGAGCTGCCCCAAGACCAGCAACTCAGGGTATTTTCTATTTTTAGAGGTCCTGCCTCCTATTGGAAACATTAACAGAAAGTACCTAATGTCAGGCCCCTTGTCTGGCAAACCAAGAAAAGAATTCACAGGTATGCAAAAAATATGCACCCATGCTAGCTTTCTCCTTCATTGATATTACATTACTTGTGACTACTCCCTTTTACCTGAATCCAGCTCTGATTATATCTTAATCTAGCATGCCTCCCTTTTGCTGTTGGCAAGAAGAAGAAGAATAAAAAGAATTCAGCATGAGAGACTCTGGAGAAAGCTGCATGGGCAACAGGCATCCTAGAAACTACAGATATCAGCGTTATATCCTGGATAACTCGTGCTTACATGGAGCAAAGAAAAGCAGAAGCATTTCTTTGGAGCAAACAAGCAGCACAGCAATTTTCCCAAAAGTTGCTGAAACTATCATGTGTTGGATTGTTTAGGCATGCACTGCAATGATTGGTGAAAGTCATAAATGTCATCACCCCACCAGAACCAGATTTTCCCAGACTCTTTCACTGTCTACATGTCTTTCACCCTGGGAGCCAGGTCAGTTCCTTTCTTCTTATCTCTGCCATGACTGTTCCCATAACCTTCATGCTAGTTTCACATTCCCCCTTTCTGGTCTTTCCTCTCCTTGCAACTTGATATCTAACCCTACAGGGATTAATCATTTGCTGCTGTTGTGTGCAAAATTTTGATATCGAAAATTGTCCAAAGTGATTCTGATTAAAGGAAAAAAATTAATATCTAAGCAATACCTAAAATTGCTTCCCCCCACTTTGTTTCATTTTTAGGGATATTATTTCAATCATGGTGAAAACCCAAGTTTGGTTGAAAATGCTGGTATTTCATAAAATGACTAATTTAAAACAAAAGTAGAAAACATTTCATTAGGTTTTTAAATTAGCATCTATTACATCTTTAAATGAAAATAGAGTCTTCATGAAAATTTTGGTAAAGAGGTGTCTTGCTTATTCACTGAATCCAAGCTTCAGGAGTTAGCATAATATAACATTTACTGACATTTTTATTATAGCCCTTTGATATTATGTAGACGGTAGGTTTCTTTAAAAGCAAGCCAAAATGTATCCTACTGAAACATAGGATACAGGTTGTCACTTCTCATCTGACTAATTCTTATGTATCTCCTTCCTGGAAATCTTTCCAGTGATATCATCAATATGAAGCTCATTTGAATTTTAGCAGCTCAAAACTTAAAATGGTCAGTCCACCGAGGAAAGATTAATGTGTCAAAATGATTTTTGAAGAGATACATGAGCCAAGGGATTACAGAGGAGGAAGAGCAAACATAGCCCAATGCAGTGTTTAAGTCGAAGATCTGTGGACTGCCTTCCCTGAATTCATTTACAGCTCCTAAACTGAAGCCAAAAGATTAGACTAGTTATTTTGAATCTATATGTTAAATTAATTTCCCCTTCTTCCTTCACTATGCACATCTTTTTCATCCCTGTTTAAATTGTTCTGAATTCAAATATGCTTCACTACTACATTTTGAAAAAGCATTTATTGAACCTTTACACAGAGAAGTAAACCATATGGAAGATTAGCATTCATCACCTTCTCCTTATTCATTTGCTCGCTTGACCTCTTTATCACCAATAAGAACCATTTTTTCACAAGTAGAACTTTTTTTTTTTTTTAAGTCTAAGGGCCTTTCTACACTACACTGTCATGGTGCTATTATTCCACTTTCAACATCCCACGGAATCCTGGTCTTGCAGTTTAAAACAATTTAGAATTCTCAGCCAGAGGCCTCTTTGGTCTCGGTGAATTATAAACCCCAGAACTCCACAGGATGTTGAAAGTGGAATAATAGCATTATAAAAATGTAAGACAGAAATGATCAGGACTTCTTCTATTTCATCATAACCCCTTTTTCATTCAACTCCCTGATTCTTCTTGTCTTCAATCACTTTGGACACTGGGCAACTTTAATTTGCATGTAAGACACATCAGTGCCCTAAATATGTTCAGTGTTTTCTAATCCGATTGGCTGCAGAGCTCTAATGTCACATGCAAATGCTCTTCCAGTATCTGCTACTTGAGCAATTTTCATTAGAGGTATCATGAACCGAACCAGAATTGTGTACATACTACATATGTGCAGCACCATCATATTATGATTTCCCCCGTATTAATTATGACCTGGATGAAGGAATAGAGGGAATGCTCATCAAATTTGCAGATGATACCAAACTGGGAGGGGTTGCTAATACGCCAGAGGACAGGATCAAAATTCAAAATGACCTGGATAGATTGGAGAGCTGGGCCAAGGTGAACAAAATGAAATTCAACAGGGAGAAGTGTAAGGTCCTACACTTAGGTAGAAAAAAATGGAATACAGAAATATAGGATGGGGGACACGTGGCTGGATAGCAGTACGTGTGAAAGGGATCTAGGAGTCTTCATAGACCACAAGCTGAACATGAGTCAGCAGTGTGATGCGGCAACCAAGAAAGCCAATGCAATTCTTGGCTGCATCAATAGGAGTATGGTGTCTAGATCGAGGGAGGTACTGGTACCACTCTACTCTGCTTTGGTTAGCCCCATCTTGAATACTGTGTCCAGTTCTGGGCACCCCAATTCAAGAGGGATATTGACAAGCTAGAGCAAGTCCAGAGGAGGGCAACCAAAATGGTGAGAGGCCTGGAAACCATGCCCTATGAGGATAGACTTAGATAGCTGGGGATGTTTAGTTTGCAGAAGAGAAGGTTAAGAGGGGACATGATAGCCATGTTTAAGTATTTGAAGGGATGCCATGTAGAAGAAGGAGAGGGCTTGTTTTCTGCTGCTCCAGAGACCAGGACAAGGAGCAATGGATTCAAGCTGCAGGAAAGGAGATTCCACCTGAACCTCAGGAAGACTTTCCTGACAGTCAGGGCTGTCCAGCAGTGGAATATGCTGCCTCAGAGTGTAGTGGAGTCTTCTTCCTTGGAGGTTTTGAAGCAGAGGCTTGATGGTCATCTGTCGGGAGTGCTTTGAGGGTGTTCCTGCATGGCAGGGGGTTGGACTGGATGGCCCCTGTGGTCTCTTCCAGCTCTACATTTCTATGATTCTATAATTACTTACTCCATAGACTTCTTCATACTCACATTCCTAGTGAGGGAATATATTTTGCTCCTCACCCATTTGGTCCATGCCTTCCTCAGAACACTTGTGATCTTTGGGCAGCATGCATCCAGCTTTCTATCTTAACAGTTAGAATGTTTGTTATTTTTCCCCCAGACTCTTTCCTTGTTTTCATATTGATAGCACAGAGCTCCCACTATGATGACCAAAAGCCACTTTTATACCAAAAGCCTCTTTTAGATATTATGCTTAATACATAGAAATAGTGAAACATAGAAAGCCAGGAGTGATACCAGTGGGTGCTGCAATCCAATCAGCTCTCCATTGGTTTATCTGACTGTGTTCATCCAGGATCAGCTATAGAACAGATGCTCATATAATGGAACGTGTGTCAGGAAATATTTTATGGACCCAGTGATATAGCTGAAATAATTATAACTTAATCATGTAGGATGAGATGCTGGGTAATGGATGCTGTTTTTAAACTCACTGGGAAATTCATGCTTTCCTGAAGATCTGCACTGTAGAGTATATTGAGTATGGGAATTTCTGTATGTGCGACCTAGTTTATCATTTTAGAAGTCTGGACAAAAGCTGCACAAAAATTAAGGAGGGAGAGGAGTATTCTATTTCTGTTAGCTTTTGATAGAAAATACTTAAATTCACTAATGTCTTAATATTTCTTCTCACTTGGAATTAAAAAAAAACTTGTTGTTTTTTTAAAAAAAAAAAAACCTAAATGTCATTAAAACCAACATGGACAGTGTCATCCAGGGCTCTGAATGCTTTACTCTTATATATCTAGCTTTGGTGCCTCTGTATTCAGCTGTGTTTGTCATGTGGAATTAGAGTTGCTATCATTTTTTCCCATGAAATGCCACAGAAGGAAGGAAGGTAGCCCTATCTCTGCTAGATTTGCAAATTCCTTTTTCAGAACTGAAAGAATTTCAGAATTTGTTTTTCAAAAAAAGAAGAAAAAAGAAAAAAAAGAAAGAAAGAAGAAAGAAAAGAAAAGAGAAATCCATTTTCCCCATCCCTGACACAATCCATTGATGTTGTCCATTTTCTCAGGCAAAGGGTTCACCATGAGCAACAGCTGTGGCATGATTTCCATCATCTGTTTGAAAATTTCCACTCAGTTGTTTAGTTTAGCTGGCATTGCCACTGTCAGCAGAACAACCACTCTACAAGCCTGGCCACCACAAGGATGATGAAGGATCAGTGATGATAGGAGTTGTTATTCATCTTGGTGTGGGTATCCTATCCTGGGTACAACTGTACTGATTTCTAATATTTCTTAATGTGATTCCTCTTAGACTCCATAAACTTGGGATTTCTCATAGGTTGTTTCACCATGTATAAAACTTTTCTAGTTTGTAGCTTCTGGAAAAACAGAACTAGAATCACTGAATGGGTGACATCAAGGTAATTTCACTGTCAAATATCCTTACATATCTTTTCATGTGTGTGATGTACTGAGTGAATGCTAGAGTCTATATGTCATTCTGAATCACTTCAGACTCTGCATTGTTCTCCCGAAGATGGCTTAGACGCATTAAACTGCTGTATGTTATCTGCTGAAAAAAAGTAACATATGATTGGGTGGAAGATCAACAGTTTAAAGTGCCAAGCAACTGTCAGTGAGTTTGGCTATTTTCCCAATATTTCATACATTAGGGCACTCTTTTTTCCCCCTTTTTTAAAGTATATAGTTCAGGATACATGGCTTTGTAATATTTTGTCAAAATCGAATTTGACAGCACAAAAATCTTCATTTTATCTTGTCAGCCTTATTTCTGACTGAAGATTTTAAAATGCCTGTTTTTCAATGTTAATGTGTGTGTGTGTTCCATTTGGATGATCTAAACCACCCATCCCCAACTAAGGCCTCTCCATATGTTTTCAATTACAGCTCCCATTATCCTTAACTATGTACACTGCTGATCTATGACTACTGGTCAAGAACATAAAGAATCAAAATTCTAGGTAGATTTACAAGGGCCCCTCCCTAAACTGCAAACCCCAGGATTCCATACAATGTTAAAAGTAGAATAATAGGACTATAACAGCCCAGTGAGGAAATGCCCATTGTTTATGCCATGTACAACAGACAACAGTTGATTAGTAACTGTAAATAATAATAATAATAATAATAATAATAATAATAATAATAATAAAAAAAAATGCATAAGACAGTTTTGATTTCCCTGTCTGCTATAGACTACCCACATCATTAAGAAGGCAATGCCTCACAAAGAGAGGTCTACAAAACTTATGATCGTTCTCTCTGCATCCATTGTGTCCTACCAGTTAAGCATTAAGGCTTGCTGGATGTTTGACATTTTTCTGTTTTGGCATACTTTGCTGGCCAGGGCTTGCTAAGGCAAACCTGCCTCAACAGATCCTGCAGGTTTTGCTACTCATAAGGATTTTTTCTGTTCCTGACCCTCTGGATGTGTCTTTGACACTGAGAAGCATGAAGAAAGGGTACCTCTGTCTCAGCTCCTGTCCACACTTGTAGCATAACTATGTAAAACCTTCTTCCAGCTGCTTCAGCTCCATAGTATGTGGATGCAAAATCTCTGCACAGAGCTTAGGGGGAATAATTCTTACTTAAATGAATTATGAGATACTTGAGCTTGACTTTTTACAAATCAATAGACTATGGCCCTTTCCACACGTGGAGGAAGAAACGGGTGAAAACACGCTACAACAGAGCTTACCTGAAACCGGGTAAGTCTGTCGCCATGTGGAGCAGTGCGTTTTCGCTGCTCCATACTCCTCGGCGTCCCGCGGCATCCTGCTGGGCCCAAAATGGCGGCTTATGACTGGCGGAGGCTCTCCACCAACTGGAGAAGCTCACCAGCTGGAAAGCCCGCCCCCGGCAGATCTGCAGGCATGCCCTTGATCTCACCTGCAAATCTACACCGGGCGCTGTGACAGGGCTTCATGGGGCTGCACGCCCCGTGCTTTTTAAAAACTTCCAGAAAAGTGGTTTTTAAAAAGCACACAGCACCACCACTTCCGGTCGCCCTAGTGCGGATTGGGGTGTGGAACTATGCAAAAGTAGTCCACCCCAATCCACTTTACGGTGTAGACGACCTCCGTCAGAGGTCGCTCTACACCGTTTTTAACCCCTGTGTGAAAAGGGCCCAAGATGTACTTTCTTGGATAACATTCATGGAGAGAAATCCTCAAACTATAATGACTTTTCCTGCGACTTTTTTCCCTATCACAATGTTACTTGTTTAGCAGCATGAAATTCAGTGACTAGTTGCCAGTAGATCTCCCATGGCTAAAGTACAGAGAATCAATCTTATGTCAATACAACAGTGCAAAAAGCCCTTGTCCTCCAGAAATAGCATATTCTTTTAACCTGGGGTGAACAACAGAAAACTAGGAAGTCATTTCCCCATTCTTCATTTTAATTTTAGATTTTTTTAGAGGGGGTAGAAAACACTGATAAAACATCAAACATTTTTATATCTATTTTCTACCCTGAAAAAAATCTAGTAGGATTGTCATTTAGCATGCTGAATCCATATGAAGAAGCATGTGGAATACTACTAATATCAGAAGCTAAAATCCTCCATTTGAGAACTTGCATAATGCACAATTAGCTAAAAAACCAGGACTAGGATTTCTCCTGGAAATTCTTCTAGTGGACTATTTATTAAATGCTTTGTATTTATGTAAGTATTTATTTTTTTATTTATTTTAGCTAGGGCTATGGTTTACTACTGAGGTTTGGAGTGTGTTCTGATTCAGGCCATTTCTGACCTACACTGTTATAGTGCTATTATTCTACTTCCCACCTCCTACGGAATCCTGGGGTTTTCAGTTTGGAGGAGGGATCATTTAGGATTCTCAGCCAGAAAGTTCTTTGACCTTAGGAAACTACAAACCCCAGAATACCACAGGATGTTGAAAGTGGAATAATAGAATTATAACAGTATAGTGCAGAAATGGCCTCTGTGATTTATTTATTTATTTATTTATTTAATAAGTTGCTTTCTTTCATATCGGACCCAAAGTGTCTTACAGCATATATTAAAACAATATAGCTGAAACACTGTGAAACACAATTTTTTTTAAAAAAAAATCATTAAACACAATCCACTTAAAATATAAATTTGAAACAGTTAAAAACAGATTAAAGCCTCTTACACATTAAGAACTAGCGTTCTCAATATGTCAACCAATTAAGACTTGAAGGCCTATTTAAACAAGGACTTTTCCTGCCAACAAAAAAAGAGATAAAGGAGGGAGCCAACCAAGCCTCCTTTGACAGAGAGTTCCATAAGCTGGACATTTCTGAAAATGAGGACTGTTTCCTTCATCAGTAACTGAGGAGGTCTTCACTAATTGTACCTGTGATAGTGCTCCCACAAAGGATGCCCTCCCCCAAAGATCTTAAAACTCAGGTAGGCTAATATAGGGGAATAGTCTTGCAGATAGTCTGGATCTAAAGCACATAGAGCTTCATAGGTCCTAACTAGCACTTTGAATTCTACCCAGAAATGGTCCAGTGGCCAGTGAAGCTTCTTTCAGCAAGAGAGTTATATGATACCTATAATGAGCTACAGTCAGCAGTCTAGCCACAAAGTTTCCAAACAATCTCCAAGGTCAGTCCAATGTAGAGTGCATTACAGTAATCCAGAAGCAATGTAAGCAAGGGATGCGTTACTGTGGCCAGACCTGACATCTCAAAGAACAGGCTTAGCTGGTGCACTAGCTTTAATTATGCATATTCACTCCTGGCTACCACCTGAACCTACACTTCTAGGTTCAAGAGTATACTCAGACTATGAACCAGAGATTTTGGGATATGTGTAACTCCATGCAGCATAGATTGATCCCCTGTTCCCTAATCTGCCTTCTAACTGACCAGTAGCACCTCAGTTATGCTGGATTAAGCTTTGACTTGTTTGTCCTCATCCAATCTGTTACTGGCAACAGACACTGATTTAGTACTGACACAGCTTCCTTGAAGTTAGATGGGAAGGAAATATCAAGTTGGGCTTCATCAGAATACTGGGGACACAAACTCCAAATCTCTGGACAACCTTGCCTCTGGACAATCTTCATGTAAGATGATAAGCAGCATGGGGGACAGAACTGCACTCTGAAGAACACAAGAGACCAACGGCCAGGTTTGACACAGCCAGGGTGTCAAACAAGAGTTCCCCAGAACCACCTTCTAAGTAAGACCCTCTAAGAAGAATTTAGCCACTGTAAAACAGTGTCCCCAAATCCCCACCAAAGAGAGGCAGTCCAGAAATATCCCATGGCCTACTTAAAAAGCCACTGAGATGTCCAGGAGAACCAACAGGACCTCACATGTTATGCCGGGCAGCCCCTCCCTAAACTGCAAACCTCAGGATTCTATAGGATGTTGAAAGTGGAATAATAGTGCTATAACAATCTAGTGCAGAAATGGCCTCTGTCCTACTCTTAGCATTGGGAAAGGCAGGAGAAAGTGTTACATGGATTTGTATGTTGTGCAACACACACAGAGAAAGAGGAGACAAACAAATACATGGACCCATTAGACTCTGATTAATGTGTTTTCTTTAAAAACCTTTTAAGAAATTATCCCTTTTTTCCCCTTTTTGCTCTTCCATTCTACCCAAATTAAATAGATTGCTGGTACCGCCAGGAAAAGAAAAAAGAGTATAAGTGCAACAGGGAGATGCACTTATAAGAGTGAAGAGAAAGGGCTGCTTTGCCAACCTGGCTGTTCCAAACAGTGACACAGGGCAGACAAATGGATGAGCTGAGTTAGCTTGAGCAGCAACAGAGGGTTAGAGAAGGAGGAATGTTTCTTTACGTGTCTGAGGCCAGATCAAGCATGAGATTTAAAACAATAGTTTGACAGATTGAGAGATGGAAAAGGAAGAGTAATTGAGTAAATGACTACTTCTATCTGCTCATCCAAGTATCTGTGGGCATTATATGGGACAGTTGTGGCTGTGCAGATGAGGAAAGTAGAGTCATCCACCCAGAATTATGATAATCAGAAGTATTATAACCGGAGATAATTTTCTAGTATTTTTCAGTGACAAGTTGAAACCTAATGAATTGAAAATTAATGAGAAAACTAATGAATATAGTGACTAACATGTAAAGTAACTAGTTCCTTTTAAAAAGTGGCATTTCATATATCTTTGCGGGGGGGGGGGAGGAAGGATTACATCACTATATTTGTGTGTCAGGTTTTCTTATTTCAAATTAGGGCTCTTCCTGCTAGCTTTTGAATAAACAAAAATAAGAAAGATTAGCAAGCAATGCAATTACCAACATGTAGTATGAGCCTAATTCAAAACCTCCACAGTTGGTGAAATATAAAAATTGGAAAGAAAGGGGAATAAAAAATGGAAGAAAAGAATGCAAGGATGAGGAAGAGAACAAAGATAAAAATAGGTTATCTTAAAATAAGAATTTTATTCATTTTGCATATATTTGCATGGTGGTGCTTCCTTCCCTTCTCTATAGGAGGAAAATGCACTTCCTTGTCTGAAAATTTACTTGTCCCATTTTCAGTAGGAATGGATGAACAGTTGCTTCTAATATTCGAAGTGCTGGATTTCCCAGAGCAATAGAATTTTCAGGTGTATGTACTATTTCAGCATGTGGTTCTCAGCACACACACCATTAAGAGGAAAGTGAAAATGTTATAAAACAGTAGTTTAGCACATAAATACTGAGGCTACGTTAGACTCCAACAAGCTTTGTAACTTTTTAGAAAATTCTTAACTAAGCTTCTGTGTGGAGAACAGGTGTTACTGATCAAAGGGTATCCTCCTTCCCCCTGTTCTCTTTCTTTGCATCATCTTTTGTAGTATAAAGGAAGGAGAAGGAGAGAAAAATTATCTAAACAAAACTTATTTCTGTTCAAGAAAAAAAAACTGGTGGGGGGAAAGTGATTCCAATTCCCGAGGATTGTAGGAGTTTTGCATTCAAAGGAGCATAGTTTCCTAATCTCTTCTCTGCAAAAGGTTCTGAACAATCGACTGGAAAAAAATGGGCCATGGACATGTACAACCTTTTTTAAAAAAATAAAATAAAAAATAAAGCATGCTGGAGCTGGCTGAAGAACAAACATTTTGCAGTGCATTTTATTTCAGTAGCTGTTTCTACTTGTAACATAAAGTAGTTATCTATAATATCAAACTGAGTGCCTGGGGGTACCATCTTTACCAGCATAGCTGACAGCACCATTGGTGATGAGCATTACTGGTGGGTAGCAGATGCTTGTGTTGTGAATGTGGCAAAGGAAAAAAGAAAAGAGCCCACTGGTTTAGGTATATAGCTTGACACACTCAATTCGTGTCAGTGAGAAGTGAAAACTCTGTTCTGAATATATGTCAAGCCTGCACAGCTTGTGACCTTCCAAGACAAAAGCAGCTTTCCAGCCACATAATGAGGTCACAGCACATCACTTTTTGCAGGCCGAATGAAATAGCAAAACCAGGAAACATATCCAACCCTAGGCAGCATGAGACATTGGCAGATGATTGGATCAGTCAAAAGAGATGCATACTGCTGTTTGCCCAGGGAAGCTTATTGTTTGCATGTGGAAGGATGAGATCATTCATTCTATGGTGGCCAGGAGAAGTGTCACATTTAAAAACATGTTCATTCTTTAAAGAGTGGCACATTTAATAACATATTAAAAACACATTATGGTTTGTTGGAAAGACACTCAAAGAACATAAAAGTGGCCTCAGATCCTCCCAAGTGATGCTCAAAAGCAATATTGTAGAAGAAGAACAATTAGTAAACAGTCACCTAAATTCTATTGCTAATTCCAAGTAGAGTAGATCCAGTCAGTCATTGGGATTTACACATGTCAACTCCTTATTCAATAATCAATTCAATGATGAAGGACAAATAGATTTATCCCATTGTCTCTTAACAATGTTACATTATTTTGCAAAAACGAAGTCATTAAGTCTATTTTGCCTATCCTTCCCCTCCTTCACTACATACAATGTGATTACTTGTAACCTATTACTCCCAGACTCTGGGGGTGATTCCTACATATCATGTAGAGATCTGGACCAGCGAGGGTAGTGACAGACCAGCCTGCTTTTATTCTTCCTCCTTGGAGAAGCAGCACTCTTTTATATGATTACCACCTCCTGGCTCTGTTACTTCCGGTATGGCACCCTTGGTGAGGACCCCCAGATATCACTTGATATCATTTAATTCGGCTTTAGCTGGACTGGCTCGCAGTGACCTCATCCCACGTGTTTGCGAGTTCTCCGGACAAGTATGGACAGAGTACGGTCATTAATGGTTTGCATTCCATTCTCCATTGAAGCCAGCAACTCAAACCTTTCCCGAAGCTTTAGGGAACTTCCGGCTGCAAACTCCACAATAGCCACACGACTTTCAGTCAAGTTACTCTTTTATGTTGGGCCATCAACGTCTCGGCCAAGGTATTGTTTTTACACGCAAATCTAATCATGTTAAAATTGACCTTTCCGAATCCTTTGTCCAGCGCCAAAACCCCTTTTGTTCTCCCTGGTACTGCCATAGCCGAAAGGCACAATCTTCCCTATAAAAACCCTTCACTTTTAACTGATCTTTGGATCACTTTGGACTGCCATCCTGCTCTGCCGCTGGTTTGTCTAAGGGACTCCCCTAAGCACCCCACACTGAGCTTTCTTCCCCAAAACTCCAACTTCTCTCCAGGACTACGGAACAGGTCATATTGCCTTCCCTTGCAACTCTCTTTCTTTTCCAAGTTAGTTAGTCTATGTTTTGTTTTCTCTGTTTTTGTCCTTAATAAAGAATTGTTTATTATTTGCAAAACCTTGTCTATCTACTCTCTGACTCACCGCTGTAGACATAGGGTGAAATATCTTGCTACATTACTCTGCCTCTCGCTAGTTAAACAGTGCTCTGAGTTCTAATTTCCCCACATTTGGTATTTAATTGACAAAACCGGGCATCCCTCATGGGACCCCCAATTTTCAGGGTAACAGCTCTCTCTCCACACTTAATCACCTTTCTGCTTTCCCTAAGCCCACAACCCTTGTGGATATAGGGCAAAGTGTTCTCAGGTTTACCCCAACTGAATGTGTCAATTGTGGTAGCATGTGTAAATGAGCTAAAATTGAAGAAGCACTGTATTAAGGCTGCTCTTATAAAAAAAATAGAATATGAACAATGGATTTTAAAAATATTGGAACTGAAGCAATTTGATCTTTTCTCAAATCAGTTAAAAGGGAAACAAGTCCACCAGGTAGAAAAAGATTGGTAATTGAATATATGAATAAAAATGGATATTGATATGGAAATTGATACTGAGGGTTATAATTGGTATTGATAATGTAGTAATGGTTAATTTAAAATAGAGATGAAGAGATTAAAATATAGATTAATATATACAATTGATTGAAAGAGGTGGATTAACATCTAAAATTATGGAATGAGGATAAAAATCTACTTGCTGACAGAGAAAATAGTGTAAAAAGTGTACAATCAACATTGAAATTACATATAGGTTTAAGGGAGTTTCTAATGTAAAAAAGCAATAGTGTTAGAAGCGACTCTGGATAAATGACAATGGAAGTCAAGGTAATGTAAAGGATAAAAACCTTAATTAACAGTATTTGGAGTTATAAATGAGAGGAATTTTGCATTACGAAAAATATAGAAATATATATTTTGTATATGGTATGAAACAATGATATTAATGTAATCTTATGATTTTAGCAATATTCAATGTTTTTAATAAAAAATAAAAAAAATAGAATACAATCCTTGTTACAAGAACTAACAAAGGAAAGGTATTGGGCAATTCAATGTTATCAAATAGGAAGTAACTTCAAGCTCTTAACAGGCAAACACTTCCCTCGATTAACAAGCCCTCAGCTTTTCTGTCATTTGTAGACTTCTTTTATCAAGTATAGGTCAACCCTTAAGACCTAACTCAATATTAGTTTGGTCTCTCCTCTATCTTTTCTTTTTGGACTTTTGAGCAGACCAGCTTTAAATTTCAGACAACCTCTCTCTTTCTGGTTGACTGAAGCCTTTTCTCAATTCTCTCTCTCTCTCCTCTCACTGAAAGAACTCCTTCTTTAGATCCTGTTTTGGGTATTTATCTGTTCTGCTGATGCACCCACATAGCCCCTCCCTCTGACCAAACTGGGTTCTTTAGTAAGAAAACCAATCAAATTAAATCACCATCTGTTGCTACGGATGCTCTGCTGGCCACGCACACCTAGGGTTTGTCACACTACATGTTTTTACCAATATGATATTAAGCAAGACTGTGCTCCTTGTTCGCTTTGCCATTGGCTTCTCAGCCACTATTCTGTGTCGATCTCAGGATCTTAATGTGGACCTTACATAATTGAAAAAGTTGTGTGAAGCTTGACAAGTGTTGTAGTTCTTTTCAATACACATTTAGCTCACAGTGGGGCCTTTTTCTGGTCTAAAGTCAACATGCAAAGAAGAAAAGGGGTTAAAGGGCACACACAAGGAAGGGAATGCAGGAGCCTTTCTACTTCTATCTTCTATCCCCATGTGTAAAGACAGATACTCTACAGGGGACAGTTTTCTCTGTATATTTCTTCAGACTGTTAGCCTTCTCATGAGAAAATTGATAATGGAGGGATGAGGCTAGTACATTCCCTTCCTTCAAATGTTGATGATAATTGTTAATGTCTGTATAAGTCTTAGGTGGAGGTCAATTTGATCCTTAGAAGATGATGAGAACTATTTGCTATTACTATTATATTTCAGAGAACTATTTGCTGACAGCTGTGTCCTCATTGCTCTCTTCTTCTTCCTCTTCTTCTTCTTCCTCCTCCTCCTCCTCCTCCTCTTCTTCTTCTTCTTCTTCTTCTTCTTCTTCTTCTTCTTCTTCTGCTATTCAATATTTTATGGAGTACTTTAATTCCTTCTCCAGCCAATATCAGCCTGATAATCGGATAATCATTATGCACAGAGAAACTCAAGCTAGAAGCATAGTGGTAACAGGTTAAGACAGGAGCAGAACATCAGATGTCCTAATTAAATCAGGAAGTTCTACCACCAGGATAGCCTATTTTTCTGAAATGCCATCATTTTAGATAAAAGACTAGCAAAGAGTGAACCTGCATTTGGCAATATCACTTATACAAACATGGAACCCAACTTACTTATGAGTAATAAATAACACCAAGTTTCTGAGCTGGCAAATATAGTGTTGTTGTTTTTAAAGCTTGATATACAGTGATTAATCACCTGATGGTGGCTGAGTGATTGAATTGGTATGCATGTGTAACTAGGTTTTGTTCAAATATGCTAGTGTTTCTGTATCTATTTGATTTTTTTTAAGTTCTACCTTTCTCCACAATAAAATTCAAAGTGACTCAGAGTATGAATTAAATCAAAAAGCATGAATTAAAACCTAATAGAAAAAGAAAAAAATCAAACCACCAACCAAAACATCAATAATTTCAATATATTTACTATAGGCATAAAATCATGTTTTGACAAGAGCAATAAAAATGGAGCATGCATGCACATGTACACACACACACACACACAGCATTAAGAAACTATCTACATACCACTTAGCCAATTGTTCTATTAAAAAGCTCTTTATTTGCCACTGAAGGAAAAGGAGGGAAGCAGACAGTCTAGTTTCCCCTGGCAGAGATCTCTGCAACCTGGTAGAGGACTTTCTCCTGTGTACTCAATGAATATACCTTTGAAGGTGGTGGGACTGAGAGAAAGACTTCTCCAAGAATCTCAAAATCCAGGCAGGCTGTTACAGAGATCTATGGTTTTTCCTTTTGTGTGGGCCTAAGTAGAATATGTGGCACAGAAGTTTGTTTGTTTGTTTTCCTTTGCAGAAAATGCTGGCCAGGATCCTGGATCCAGCTCTGTCATGGAACTACTTTGCTACAATATGCAACCAGGCTGGATTACCAACTCCCCAGTTAGCACTATAGGGTAGGAAGGGGAAAAAATGGAAAAGAAAAGAAAATTCCTCTCCAGCCTAGAAGTGACCAGCAAGTACACTGTGTTACAGGCAGGAGTGTTGGTTACATGCAGAACAAAAAGGAGGAAGAGATAAGGTGATGACAGCTTTTAAAAGCTCCATCTTCACCCCTGGACTCTTCATCATGTTACACAGCACCACAGTGTGAATCACTGTAGCTTCCTTTCATTGGAGGTCAGTAAATATGTGTCCCTGCGCCACAACACTGCATATCACTATGAGAGATCTGAATAATTGTACAAATACATTCCTGGACACCACTGAAATCTTGGTCGCCAGGTTTAGTTATTGATTCAGAAGTGCAATCAAGCTCCAAACCCAAGTGTAATCCCATCAAGCACTGTCTAAGTCACTATTGTCTGTGTTTTCTGAATTAATCTCCAGTTTGTTTGCCCTCATTCAGTCCATTACTGATATCAAGCACTGAGACAGATTCCATGGCATTAAATGGAAAGGAGAAAGTTGAAATTATCAGTATACCGCTGAAACTGAGCCTCTACACTTCAGATAACCTCTCCCAGTGGTTTCATGTATACATACATTCTTGGGAGAAAAAAAAAAAGGGATGGAAAGAATATTTGAATTTTTTTTAAAAAAAAAATGGTCAAATCCATGTTTCTTAAACACCAAGAAACCCTGACAAGAAGAATCCTGACTGATGGACTGATGAGAAACTTTGCAGTTCGGGACTTACTCTGCACAAAATTCACATGTGGTGGTTTTGCAAAGAAAACAACATTTTCTGCACAGGAAAAAAAAAATGTTTATGCATGGAAAAGAACATTCCAGTGCAGAAATATTAATCCCTGTGCATAAACTTCCAATTCTGTGCTGGAATTAACATTTCTGAATATAAATATTATTTTCCACACACAAAATATTGTTTTCTGTGCAAAACAACTGCATGCAAATTTTGTGCAGATTAAGTCCGAAAATATGAATAGTGTTCAAAAACTGTGTGATCTCCAAAGACTTTTTCATAGCAGGAAGAAAATTGCTGAAATCACTTGTTGGTGCTTTGGAGAACCAACTTAGTGAAGAATCACATTCCTAATAAAAACATATGTGCTATAGTAATTGAATGTCAGTGAGAAATCCAAGATCCCCACTTCTTTCCAGCATGAAATTCTGAGAGGGGAAGGTAGCATTTAATATATTTGTCCAAGACAGAGAATTGTTACATGTAAAGAAGCTTCTCCTAAGAAAGGGAAAGACACTTGTAAAGTATTGCTAAGCATCTAGATCTAAGTTTCTTTCAAAAATGTTGTGCCTTCAAGTCCTTTCTGAGTTATGGAAACTCTAAGAGGAAACTACCATGGAGTTTTCTTGGCAAGGTTTGTTCAAAGGGGGTTGTCTTTGCCATCCCCTGAGGCTGAGACAGTGTGACTTGTCCACGGTCACTCAATGGGTTTGCATGGTGAAGTGTGGATTAGAACCATGGTGTCCAGAGTTGTAGAGCATCACTTACATCATTTCACCACACTGGTTCTCATTTTATGCTATTTTCATTTGAAAAAAGTACAGGTTTACTATATAAGAATGGACTGAAATTGCCCCATGCACTTCTTCATCTAACAATAATTACTGTTTTACTCAATAATGATCTTTTTAGACTCCAAGTAATACAGAAATCTATTTTTGATAGCTTGTGTTACATATGTTTTATTCTATGCCAAGTAAGGCTCACCAGGGACAACTGTTCTTACCTCTAGAATTTTATATTCATGTTTATCCACAGTGGGTGAAAGCAACATGTAAAATAAATGAAGAATGATACCACACATTTCTTTAGAGAGGTATTAGAAGAGAGTCAGCAGAGAAGAGTTTATGAAAATTGCATGAGCTGCGTATTATATATGCATATGCTTCAAGAGCTAGAGCATTAAGTATCTTTAGTGCTATAGCAGCCACAAATACAATGTTGGGCATGTAATGAATACCTGACTCTTGAAAAAAAAAATTCAACAAGAGGCTCACAAAAAATAAGTCTCTGATCTATGCTTAATTACCCTTCAAGGCTCACCTGAAGGTCATGGTTAATTTGATGATAATAGATCTTTGCAAATATTAGAAAAAATGGTTGCAAATATTCTTTTTACTACCATAAGAACATATTTCTCATCCCTGGTCTGTGTCACTAATGCTCTTTTTAAAAAAATGACAAACCTAGATATCCTTTTGCGGTTCTCAAAGCAAAATATGAAAGATGTACAACACAAGGTAAAAGCATGGATGTTATTAACAATGACCATACGAAAAAGGAAAAAGGAAAAAGGAAAAAAGGAATGGGGGAAAAAGACTTGGCTTATGAACAGGAATTATCAACATTAGTTAGACTATACGGAGACAGACAAATGTTTCCACTACAAAATGAATTCTTCCTTTCCAAAGGCTTTGGCTTTAGTGCACAAAGTGCTTTCAGCAATACCTGACAGAGCACTGTGAAGGATATAAGAACTGTTAAATAGACTGGGATCATTTCAAAAAAGCGAGACTTATTACAAAAGAAGTTTTTGACTCTGTACAAAATACTTTCAAGAATATTCTGCAGTGCAATGGTTTAATGGTACTGGAGGGCCTTGCCATGCCATGAATTCCTGCCTTTACTTTTTTTGCTTAATTATGTCCATAGTGACCCTAACTATTTTAGTTGATTAACCATGTGAGCTTCTGTTGGTGAATCATTTATATGACATGACTCTGCAGATAGGTAAAACTGAATCATTCTGATGCAAGAAACACGTTCTTTTGTTTTTAAGTGATGAATGCATGTTTCATAGAAGGATTACTTAGAAGAGTTTTTCTCAAGTTCCTATCACACAGGAAGATAAGCTTCTTTTAAGATGATGTTTGCTATTTGTAGTTTCTAACAAGTTCTTGTGTTGTGCACAGTCTATGGTCTTTCTCCTGCCTGGTACATTTGCATGATAAATTATAGTGCAATAAGGTACAAGAGAGAGATTAAGAGACTTAGTGAGACTTAAGAGACTGGTAGAGGAATAGATGTGCTCCCTGCCTCACTATCTCTAGGGAAAGTTGTGCCCTTTCTGCAGGAGCCTTCCATCGCAGCATGGGGATGGGAGAGGAATGGGACTGTGACAATGTTTCTGCATGACTTCAGTGTAGTCTTGCCCTTCTCCCATCACCAGTTGGTGCAATTGATTAAATCATTGACACATTTTCCCTGTCAATGAACTGCAATTGCATGACTATCCCACACTTATCTGGCCTGCAGAAGCACCAGAAGCACAATGGAAGTGCTTCCTGTCCCAATATAGCTTGGAAAAGTGACTGGCTGTGCTGCAGAAGGAAAAGTGGCTGGCTGTGCTTCAGAAGGTAGCTAGCTAGTACAGAGGGCAGTGCACTTCCTTCCCAACAGATCCCACTGCTGGGATCACCACCAGAAGATGATGATATAGGGTATAGAAAGGGCCTTGGCCAAAGACTGAACAAGGAGATCTAGAGCATATCCACCCTACACTCTTATAGTGCTATTATTCCATTTTTAATATCCTATGGATTCCTGGGGTTTGAAGTTTGCAGGGACATTTAGAATTCTCAGCCAGAGAGCATTTTAGCTTCAGTAAATTACAAAACCCCAGAATTCCACAGGATGTTGAATGTTGAATAATAGCATAACAATGTAATGTGGAAAGGCTCTCAGATTCCGATGAGCATCCAACAATCCAGAGTAATATCTGTACTAGGGAAGAATGGGAATGTTTAGCATTAAACATTAAGCATTAAATTTCCTTTCTAACTACTTTTTTTTTTGTAATTTTGTAACTTCTGTTGTTGTGGTGTCATGTGACTTCAAGTCGTTTCCACCTTATGGAAAACCTA
This sequence comes from Ctenosaura bakeri, assembly GCA_948474755.1. NCBI lineage: Eukaryota > Metazoa > Chordata > Lepidosauria > Squamata > Iguanidae > Ctenosaura > Ctenosaura bakeri. The sequence continues at coordinate 16,086 of CAOLHI010003241.1, read as the reverse complement.
AGGTGAACCTATCCCAGAGTTTTCTGAGGCTTAAGACTTTTGACCTAGCTAATCCTAGGTAATGACTGAAAAAAGATGCCTTCATGTACAAGTTACTCTTTGCTAATGTGAGATGTGTCTGTGTTTGTAGGATTCCCCATGACCCATGGGAAGAGAAGGGGAAATTTCTGAAGAGTCAGAAATGGAAAGGGGACAAGCTAACCCCCTCAGTGACTTTTCACTGGGTCACTGCATGTTGGGAGGCAAACATGAGTGACTGGTCTCAGCTAATGGAATTTGGGGGAGTCCCCCTCTCCTACTCAAGAACAGGAGAGGAAGAAGAACCCTTAATACAACATTAGACATTTTAGCACCTATTTTGTTTTCAAAAATAATTTCTCTAATGGATCACTGCACAAGGAAATGGGATGATATTAGTGTATACTAATCAAAGGAGTAGTTCTGAGAGTGTTTAACATAGCTCCCACAAAATTTTGGCGGTTGGCAGCCAAAATAAAGAAATAGTTTATTCAGTATATTCTCAGATATCTAGAGTATGCAATACTCATATTTGCAATGTTTTAAACAAACCAACAGACAAGATGCCTGTGTGCAAAGAAATCTATTTTTCTCTCAGCCAAACCACTTCTTGTTTCTGCCATATAGTTTGACTACTGGTTACATTAAGAACAATTTATTGCTCACTTGATCAGCACGTGCTTCTCTGGAAAAGAAAATGCAGGTTTTCCTTATATACCACTCATGTTTGCATAAATACATACAGATTGCAAATTGGACAACAAAACAGGTGTACATGCTGAGATGATCCACCAAGATTTACAACCGGGTTCTATCAAAAGACCTTACAGAGATTGCCTTTGGACATTATTTAATACAAGCCAAAATGTTCCACTCGTAATTTTCTGTAGACATCAAACAGTTTCTCAGTAAAAAAACCTGAAGATGTAAATATCTCTCAGATAATGATCTTATGGGTATGGCCTGCCTTTAATTTATGATTATGATTTAATTAACGATTCTACAGCACCTCACTATCTTAGATATTTGCTGACTTTCTTAAAGAGTATTGCACAGTTTAACTTACATTATTAACAGTATGTATTTAGGGAAAACATTTGAAAAAAGTTTTTATTACAGTAGGAATCATGCTCACACATGCGTATTTGGAGAAATGTGCACAAAAATAATCAGGGAAATCATAAGGTGAGTGAAACCAAAATGGGCAGGTTCAGCTATTCCTAATAGGAGCTTAATAAGACCAAGGAGTACTTTGATTTCAATGACCAAGCTCTTCTCTATTGTGCATGATTGACGATCTCCTGTTCCTTCCTTTACCTTTTAAAATAAGCAATTATCTGTAAAGCATATCAGGATTTGTTGGAGAGCCTATGCTGAGCAAAGTTAGTCGGCCAGCAAATATCAGGATAATTGAAGTCCTCCATATCTACTAATTCTTGCATCTTTGAGATAAGTTTCTGAAAAGCATTATCTGCCACCTCTTCTTGTTTAGGTGACCTGTGGAAACTCCTACCATAACGCTGAATTTATTTATCCCTGTGTTTATTTTTACCCAAAGGCTCTCAGCTGGTCCACTCTGATCATTCTCATGGATTTCTGTACAACTGAAGTTGTCTTTAACATACAATGCTACTGCCTGTCCTTTTCTTCCTTGTCTGTTTTCTTTAATATACTGTATTCTTCAACTGTAATATTCCAATCGTGGGAGTCAACCCACGAAGTCACTGTTTTATATATATTATATATATATATATATATATATAAATCATATTTACCTTCCTCAACTAAGACTTCAAGTCTGTTTGTTTACCAAACTTTCTTTATTGGTATATAGACATTTGAAGCTTTATTTGTTCTCACCTACTAATTTACTGCCAGTTTTTCTGTGGCTTCCATTCTCTACCTTGGTTTCTTCTCTAGAATTCACATCCTTGTGTTTACATCTTGCTTTTGGGCTGGTGTTTGAGCTATTATCTCCATCCTCCTCAAGGATTTAATTAAAAGCCTTCTTGATCAGACTTGCCATGCTACTACCAGTCTTCATGAGGTACAGCCCACCTATAGCCTCTAGTCCTCTGTCTAAGGTCCACAGTCCCAGAAATCATCATTCAATTTTAAAGCTACCTTTCCCTGTGTATTCCTCTGTCAGAATTCACAAGAATACTCCCTGTGCCTCAGACTCTTCCAGCTTTCTGTCCAAAGCTTTAAAGCCGAAGGTGAACCGCTTAAAGGACCTCTTGTCCATGTTGTTGGTACCCATATGAATAAGAAGAAAGGGATACTGATCTGTTTTCTTTTGGCAAGCTATCAATGATATCCCAGATGCATGTACCAGGAAGACAGTGTACTTCCCAATTCATCTTGTCAGTCTGGCACACAGGTGCCTCTATACCCTTGAGCAATGAGTCCCCAAACTTTGGCACCTTTTTTCTATTCTTGTGGTTACCTTGACTCCTTCTTTGGTATATAGTAACCCCTCACTGCTGGTTTCCTATTTGGGCATCTTCACTGCTACTAGCCTCCTGAAGATGTAGGAAACAATTGATAAGTTGGAACAGTTCTGAACCCTTTCTGTATGGTCTGCTCCTGACAGTGACCTTCCTCCTGGGAGTTTGCTCACTATTACATGCTTCTTCCTTTTCCTTGGCAGTTTCCTCCTGTTGATTTTTTTATGATCAATTCTCCCTATGTTCTATCCAGTAAGTCCTGCTGTCCTTTTGTGCACTGAAGAGACACAACAAGAAGCTGTAGTGTGCTGACCTTCTCTTCCAAGAGAGTTACAAGTTTGCACTTACTGGTGATGTTTTCTGGCAAAAAGACAATCATTGCACATACACTGCAGCAGAAAGTTATGGACCATTCTGCCTCCATCTCTGCAGTTATTTCTCTCCCCTTTCTCCCTTCCTTATAGAGTTGTATTGCTTCTTGTTTATTTGATTTCTTTTTCTTTTTCTGTATTTCCTGAAACCTTCTTCTGAGGCAGCTCCACTGTTGCTGTTAAGTTTAGAGTATCAACACAATTGGTCCAGGGCTGTCCCAGCATTGCCTTTGGGCTAGGCAGGGACCTGCACTCCCTGTTGTTCTCTATTACCATACTTATAGTGGTTGCACTCCTGGAGATTGTTGTGGTAGTGGAGCCAGAGCCAAGGCTGCTCTTGCCTCCACTTCCTCTTCCTCTGCCACTGCCACTGCCACTGCCACCTCCTTTGATGCTGCTGCTGCTGGGCTATTTTTGCCATTACTGCTGCTTGCCATACCCCACTATTGCTACTCTGCATTGCTCCCTGCTGACATCAGCCATCCTAACAATATTTTTTCAATACTTTCCTGGTAGCTGACTTTGTGTTATGCCACCTCCCACCCCCCCAGGACACTCTTTGCCTCTGACTTCTGCCTCCAGCTCTGTAGTAATTTCCTTCACCCTTCTCTCTTCTCTTCAGAGTTCAGTTGCTTCTTGGTTTTTCCCATATTGCTTCCAACTTTCTTCCATGACAGCTCCACCATTCCCAAGAAATTTAGCAGCAAGCATCAGTCCAACTGCTCACAAGCTGCGCTGGTATTGTCTCCAGACTAGGCAGAGATCTGCACTGCCCAATAGTCTTCATTGCTGTGCTGAATCTTTTTCTTTTTCTTTTGCTATATCTGCAGAAGAGGTTTCTTGCGGAAGTGAAGTGACCTGGAGTGAGAGGAGAAGGAAGATGGAAAGCTGTTGGCTCTGACTGTTGATTCTGTGAATTATTCACCAACTGCCCTGCCATCACCATTGTGCTCAGCCAGTCCTGAATTCTTTCTCTTCCCCTCTCTTTGCACTCCTCACCATCTTGCTGCCACCAAGACAACTTCTTCCCTTATTGCAAATTCATGTTTCACCTGAAGTACAGAGATCTCTGAACCAATCTCTCAATTCAAAGTCACATAACAGCAAGTTGTGTTTGATGAGATTTGCTCTGAAATACAGTAGCAAAGTACATAAGGCAAGTTCACAAAGTACAATATCCTAAGTAAATCAAAATGTAAAGGGCTGCTAAGTGAGAGGCGGTAACAGCAGAAAAATTAGAGAGTTAACATTTGCTAGCTTTGTAGTTCAACTTACAATGAAAAGTGTGTGGAGAATAAAATAAATGAGAAACAAAAAGCTTTTAAGCTTTCCTTGACTTGGGAACTTTTGCACAAAAACGAGCCATATGCTAGCCTGGAAGCAGGACTAGGGCAGATGTGTTATTGTATGACAAAAACACATAGAATGGATGAATTAGCAAGAAGAAACCGGCTGTTCTTACTCACAGTCCATAATCAGAAAAGAATGTGTCATTTCCATTTATTCAGAGGTATTGCCAGAAAATGAATGGTATTAAACATTCAGCACCATGATTCCTTTTCTGTATTTGCATATTTTTTTTAACAGTTGCAGTGTCCAAAATAATTTGTATACATTTTCAGGCTTGGCAATGCATCCATTCAGAGCATGCATTAAGCAACACAGTAGGTGACGATTTTTCGTAGCTGCAGTTCACATTTCAGTATGTGTTATTTAGTTTGAAATGAAAGGATTTTATTATGATGATAGTTGCCAGGTTGTCTTACTCCAGGCATCCTAGATTCTCAGTATTTGTTGCAACTAAAGATTCTATACATATTTGTCCCTTTCTTCTACTAGAGAGAAAGCCACATTTCTTCTACAGAAATGGGGAAAAAGCCACATGTGAATAAGTTTTTGGAAAGAATAGCAGGACAAAGAATTATGAATAATATCCATGACAAAGTTGGTGACAAAGTTGATGGTCATCCTACTAGGCATAGAAATCTGTGTTGCAGGAAGAAAGGAAAAAGGGCTTCTAGCTGGATACTCCCTCAGATATGCCAACATAAATTGGGCTTCAGCAACAGTTTATCCTGCTTTATTTGTCAAAAGGGAAATGAGTGTAAGCTACAAAGACTCAGGTTGTTTTTTGGCTGACTGAAAGACAAAGTGGGAACTGAGATAGAAAGAAATAGACAAATGGACACATTAAAAAAATGTGTTTCCTTGTGTAGCAGCTTGAGATCTTACAGGCAAAGCCCAGAAATAAGAAAGCTGAAGATTTCTAGATGTAGTGGAAAAGAGCTAAAGAAAACAGAAATTTCTGAGACATTCTGATGCATGCCTAGCATTTTGTACTGTTTCAATAAGCACCTCCCTCAGAACTGTTTGGAAGGAAAATGAGGCCCAAAGACTTAGGGATATAGAAGGCAAAGGCCAAATAAGAAGTAAATATAATGTGTGTGTGGGGGAAGGGAGAGGTTAGAGTTGAAATTGTAAGCCCTGTTCTAATGTTTAAGAAGTCCCTTCTCCTTCCACCTTTCATGAATCTGGACAGAACTGCTTCCATGAAGTAGACACACTCCATTGATGACAAACCCTAATATTTTCTGCTTGGAAAAGAGTATTTAAAAAGCACATACTAGCAAACTGGCATTCTCTAGTTATATATATATGTGTGTGTATGTGTGTGTGTGTGTGTGTGTGTATATATATATATATATATATATATAAATAAATGTAGACTTGGGAGGAGGAAGTGATATTTTCAGTCCTGTCAGCCTACACGGGCCCTTTCCACACTGGCCTATTAAAATGGTGCAGAGCGACCTTCAACAGAGGTCTTCTGCACCATGGAGTGGACTGGGGCAGACTACTTTTCATACTTCCGCACCTTATTCCGCTCTGGAGCGACCAGAACTGGTTGCACAGTGTGCTTTTTAAAAACCTTTTTAAAGAGGTTTTTAAAAAGCATGGAGCACGTGACCCCATGTCACTCTGTCACCACGCTCCAGTACAGATTTGCAGATGAGCACTGGTGCATGCCTGCAGATCTGCTGGGGCGGGCTTTAGGCTGGTGAGCTTCTCAGCTTGGTGGTGAGCTTCCACCAACTGGAAGCCACCATTTTGGATGCCAGAGCAGTGTGGAGCGACAAGCTCGCACTGCTCCTCTTCCCGATGGACTTGCCCGGACACTGAAGAAGTCCGTGAGTCCCGTTTTTGCGCGGTTCCTTTCCCATGTGCGGAAAGGGTCATGTATTTAATTTTTTAAAAAAAAGTTCACTAAAATCACAGCCCAGACTAACATAGGCTCCTCAAAATACTCTTCCTGAGCATCTCATCTAAAGACGTATGAGCAATTTGATTCATCTTCTTAAAAAAAGGCAGATTTCCCCCCATTCCTATCAGCAAAAATAGCTGCAGATCACACACACTTTATATAGGGAAATTTGCACATGAATTTGCCATAAATCAGGAATATGTGTTCAGTGAAACACAAATATTTGAAGGAAAAAAAAGCACATAAAGAGATGCATACATTTCAAACACGTTGGGCATTTTATGCATAGAGTGAGCAATGGTTACAAATAGGGAAATGCTTACATTTTTACAAAATGCAAAACACATGGACAGCATTGCCCCCGTATGAACACAGCATGAAATGGATTTGGAAGTAGGCAAAAAGGCCATATGTGAAAATCCACTTGACGTATGTACACATCTGTTATTTCACTCTCTTTTGGAGACTTCATGTAAAAATAATTCTCTAACTGAACTAAAGATTTGTTCCTGATGCTCAGTTTAGAAAATAGTCCCTAATGACCAGATATTTATTTAGTTCTTTTTTATACCACCACTCCAGAATATCAGGGTTACCAAGATATTAATATCATATGGTATGATTCTCTAAGGATATGTTTATTGGAACAGAGATAATCATCCTGGAAAGAAATGTAGATCAGGCATAAAGATAATCTGGTTGTTCAAGAGATGAAAAATAAGGAACCCATTTCACGTGCTGAGGGATATTTATATTTTACATACTATATACCCCCATAAACACATTCTTTCTCTTCGGATCTGAAGAGATAATAGTCTTGTTTTTCTTCTTTTATCAGAGATGTGTGAATGCCAGGCACCTGCAATATTTTGCTACCAAATATATTTTGTCATCAGTTCTCCCAGAGTCACTTACAAAATTCAACTCCTATGTTTTGATAACCATGTCAGGATTCCCTTCACTTTTCTCAAAAATCCAGCAGATGGTTTACTTGGAAAGGGTCTTTGAATGCCAAATGTGCACCGTCCTCAGGAGCTGACAGCAATTTGAGGGAAAGTGCTTTTGAGGAAGGAAGCAAAAAGAGATATTGAGCAGGGAAAAAGTTGAAAGTTGTTGTTGTTGTTGTTGTGTGACTTCAAGTCATTTCTGACTTCTGGCAATCTTATTTTTTTTAAAGTGAGAATATATAATCTATTGGACTACAACCCTGGAGACCAATATTCAAGTCCCCTCTCATGCATTGGCTTTCTGTGACTGAATGGGGAATTGAACCCTGGAATTGAACCCATGGGAAGCTTATGGAGCTGGAAAAAGTGATGTCTTCCTCACTCTGCCTCAACATGGTCTATAAATGGTGCTCCCTGGTAAGTCACATAATGGGCTTCTTGAACAAGCCAGAGAAGTCTGTGAAATTCGAAAGCACATCAGCAATCAATTTTACATATATATATTTTTTTCTAAAGTAAGAAATACTGAGAAAGTACAGCCCTAATTCTAAGTACTGAGCTTTCTTTAACATGAAAGGTCTTCTTTAAATATTTACTGCTATTCTCAGTAGGGCTTTAAACTATCCCTCAGTATTCCATATTGGTGCAGAAGAGAGGAAATTTGGCCTGAAGAGAATATTTTATTTTCCATTTCTCTGATTGAAAAGGGTTGTCAACTTTGGGGAAAATACAACTATTTTAATGTTAAGAGAGTGCTGCTTCCAGTTCTGAGGGGGGGGGAGCACATGGAAAAAATGCTGATAATCTTTCTGAAATCTTTAGAATAGCAACACCACACAGATCACGCAACTAGAGATGGACCAGGCTGCCAATATGGTCTCAATTTACTTTTTACATTTTACCCCCCAAAACTATGGGCAAAGAACGAGATAGCATGATGATTTCCTCCCAAACTCTGGTGTACTTTTGTCAACAGGAAGGAAGTATTAAAAGAGTATATTTTATACTCTTTCCCCACTCCCCAAAAGGCTTGCTTTTAAATCCAATAGTATACTTTCACTAGGGAATAATTCTTTACTAATTTTCTTCTCAAAGGAAGTAATTTTTGCAATTTTGCCCAACTGTGATAAACTCTTCAAAAACTGCACAACCTATCCTTAACAAAATTTACTTTTTTTTTTTTTTTGGCACAGAAAACTTCATTTTCTGCATAGAAAAATCATGTTTCCTACTTAGAAAATTTAAATTTTGTGCAAAATAGCGCCCCAGCTACAGCATTTTCTATCCAGGAATATTTTTACTTACAGAAATATTAATTTATGCACAGTATGTTTTGCACAGTAATATTTCTGCAAAGTAGTATTATTTTATGTGTGGAAAATACTATTTTCTGTGCAAATTACCCAGTGGAAGTTTTATACGGTGTATGTCCTGAACTGTGGAGATTCTTGCCAGTCCAGGATTTTTTTCTCAACAGGTTTTGTTGACTCATGAGAAATATGTTTTTGTACCATTTCTCAAATATTTACGGATAATCTTTCCATCACTGACTGCAAGGAAGTCCTGCTGCTTCTGTCAGAGGAAGAAACAAAAGGGCTGTATTGTGGGGCAGTCCTTCTCTCCTTCAGCTTCCATGCACCAAAGAAACCTGTACTAGTGTTAGGGTGAGTAAACAAACCACACTTCATTATATCCCCAGAGCTGAACTGAACCCCCAAGCAGAAGGTAGGAAGAAAGAAAGGAAAGGAAAGGAACGGAAAGCAAACACACACACACACACACACAAAGCAACTTTGGCCAAAGGATCCCTCCTCATATCAAAACTGTTTTTGGTATATCCTACTAAAAATAGTGATAAGCAAGGATGATTTTATTCTTTCAGGCTTCCCTTCTTATACCATTTCCGTGCGTATATAAAAGAAAAGATTCATGCATCAGCATCAGCAGAGTCACAGCTTGGGCACATGTTACATTTTATCTGACCTTCAACATTCCCAAGTCTGCACGCTCCGGTCAACATCCTGGGTCATTCCCAAAGACATTTTTTACAACAGCAATATCCTTTCTTTCGAACAAATACGAACAAAGCAGACCAAGAAATTCTAATGCAAAGGTTGTGAGAAATGCTCACGACCACAAAGCAATAGTCTGAGCTCTAAGTGTCCAAAATGCTAATCAATACCATAGAAAATGATTATTAAGTGTTAATTCTATAGCAAGTTACAAAGCATCAAATTTCAAGCCTAACACTAGAAAGCTGGGAAACCCTCTGGAACAGCATTTTGTTGCCAGAAACCAAAGGGATGGAAGCCACATTGGCATTCAGTGATGAAGTGAATCAAACATTAGCAGTAACTTTTTCATCATTTTCAATCTGAATAATTTAGCAGAACTTTTTTTTTTTTTACCATTTTGAATTTTCTACAATGCTCTAGGGTTTGCTTCATCGTAGATCACTGTACTGGGAAATGATCTCCATCTCTCTTTTTCCTCTCTCCCATGAAATATTCTGAAAATATTCTTCAAAGGAGGCTTCTTTTCCTAGGGGGTTGAGGGGGGTAAAGTCTTCTGAGAAAGTCTGGCTCAGCTCTAACTGCAATCGTTTTCCCACATTACTTGATGTTTCTATACATTGAACCAACATATTTTGAAGCTTTAGACAAATCACATTTCTGCAGCTGCCTCTCCTAACTTACATAGTTTTGTTACTTCTTGTAATCCAATGTGTAAGTTAGCATGCCTTAAGGAATGGATAGACTTCCAATGTATTAGCTCAAGACTCCTATATCTTTCAGTGCTAGAGGGGAAACAACCTGGTTATATTGACAGATCTGGAGTTTTTTATTGAAGTTATATTAGTGCTATCTATCAGGGATATGCTAGAAAATCTATAACTTCCACCCAAATGTGGCCCTTGTGAGCAATCCAGTTTATGAAGTGCAATCTTCCCAAGCTGGCTCTGTGCCTCTTGGTTCATTTTTCTAGTACTGTGATGTTTAATGATTTTGTCAAAATAAAAACTAATACACACTTTCATGTCTATCATCAAATTATGACTTTCAATTGATGGCCTGGATTATAAAAAGAGACACTCACTTGAAGGCCGGCAGATCGAAAATACTGCGGGTCTCCTCTATTTTATTTCCTTTGTTGACACTTCTCACTAGCCAAAGGTATCATTTATTTGGGTTACAATTACACTGGGACTTTGTCAAGATAAAGTAATGGCACTGCTTCATTATGAGGAGCATGTAGATAGTCTGTGGCACAGTGTTGCAGGATTGGATATATTTAAGGGATGGAGCAATAAAAAGAGAGGACAAAAGGTCCTGCTGACCTTGTTTAAAGCAAACTCAAATCCCATTTTCTACATTGTTAAACAGAGAAACCTATCCAGTTCATGTTGTTGTTACAATTATTATTATTTTCCCACTTTTTTCCCAGGTTGGGACTCGAAGTGGCTTACAACAATTAAAAAAGCATCAGTCATTTTCACACAGCATCACTGTCCCATGATGGGGGAGGGTGTTGCTGCCGTATGTCATGATTTTGCACAACATCATCATGGTCCCTCTGCCAACGTATCCCCACATGTTACAATCACAGGATATTCCATTACCAGAAAAAATCCAGTAATGGTCCCCAGGTGCATGATGGTCCCTTTGCAGGCCACCATGCAGAAAGGGAGGAAGTGCAATTTAGGCACTTCCTTCCTCCATGCAGCAGAGGAAGTGGCCAGCTGCACTGCAGAGGAAAGATGTGTGTTGCTTACGCTGCCCTTCTGCAGGCAGCTGGCTGGGCGTGGAGGGGAGCATTCATGGTGTGCTCCCATCTCAACAGTGGTACTGCCGGGATCACAACAGGATGATGATGGAGATGGGTAAGGTGTGTAAATGGCAATTGTTAAATACTACAGAATACAAAAGTTAAAACTTAGTTAAACAATCAAGAATTAAAACAAAGTTAAAATGCATAATTAAAAATTCACACATCCACAAATTCAAAAACTTTAGCACAATAAACAATATCCAACACCTTTTAGCAGTCAGGCTAAATCGGACATTTAGCAGTCAGGCTATAATCGGACATTGAATGTCTGTCAGAGTAAAAATGTCTTCACTACTGAAAGAAAGTAGGAAGCGTGCCAGTCTGACTTTTCTGGGAAGACAATTCCAGAGCCTGGGAGCAGCCACTAAGAAGGCCCTCTCCCATGTTTCTACTAGATGTGCCTGTAAGGGTTGTGGGAGGGAAGGGCCTCCTCAGCAGATCACAAAACGTGGGCTGGTTCATCATGGAGAATACAGGCCTTCAAATAACCTGTACCTGAGCTATGTGGGGCTTTAAAAATAATCACCAGCACTTTGAATTGTTTCCAGAAATGGACTGGCAGCCAGTGGACCTGTTGCAACAAGGGAGTTATGTGATTGCTGTAGCCAGCCCCTGTTAACAATCTGGCTGCAGCTCTTTGGACCTTTTATATTCAGGATATATAGTAGGCTCAGTTGAACAACAGCAACTTACTTTTGTAAAGTAGCTTGGCTTTTCTTCCTCCTTATGTTTGAGGATAGATCTTCTAGTCTGTATCAGTTTCACTGGAATTAACAATAGTTTGGAATTTCTGGAAGAATTGGTGAGGAGTATAGTTAGGTCTTACATTCACACCACATATATTTTATATATTTAATCAGGTAAGCTTCTAGGAAGATCATCACCATCATCATCATCACCTCCTCCTCCCCCTCCTGCTTCCCATAGTGGCAGCTTCTCTTGCAGGTCATGCAAGGCCAGCTCATGCTGAAGGAATAGACAAGAATATTTTCATCTTAGAATGCCTGGAAAACTGCTCACTGTTCTTGGGTTAGTTAGGATGGGATACTCTTCTCCCCTACCACCATCTGTGAAAGTGACAGCAACACCTAGAATAGGGGGAAAAGAGGAATTTAGTGATCAGGAAATATCAGATAATTGGTCTCCTTTTGGAGGGTGTACCAGCATAATCCAGCCTAGGAAAGTGATCCATTTAGGGCAATGTCTTGATCATCATGGACACTCAAGTGGATAGCAGCTGTGACAAAAGGCTGTTTCAATCAGCTAAAGAATGTGTTCTAATATTGCCATTGAGTTAAGTTTTGTTGTTGCATCCTGCTTACTGTCTCATGCAATTAATAAAACAACTGTTTTTTGTGCATCTGTGACTATATTTTATTTTTACAGCCCATTCAAGGAACCGAATGGATCAGGACTCTAGAATCATTACAGTGGTCAGCCATAATTCTTCCCACCCTTTTCTAATGAAGTCTTGACAATGTCTTCTGATATATTGCTTGGAGAACAATGATATACTTCGTAAATATAACATAGTACACATCAGCAGGCCATTTGAGACAAGCCCACCTTCAAAAACTCAGGCTTCATGGGACTATTGCATCTTGTACTTTTCTGAGAAGATGGAGTCAAAACAGCAGTCATTGCAGCGCCAGTGAACAAATTGCTGTCCAATAGTGCAGATGCCTGGTGTCAAAAATATGTTTAAGTTTAAAGTGAGCATTTGTATTTTTCTCACAGGACACAGTTTTGTATTTCCCCTGTGACAGGCTGCACTGATTTTCGGAGTTCTGTTTGCCTAATTTAAGTTCTTGAAGCTGGAACAAAGATGCATTAGTTCATAGTATATTATGAGAATAGACTTGTACTAGTTCCATGCCTAAAGTCAGCCTAATTATAAATAGAGATAAGTTTGAAAACTTGAACGAAAATGAAACCAACAGTATTCGGTTACTGTTCTAGCAACAGCCTAATGCCACAGAAGAACAGCTGCATTTATATTTTAAATTAACAATTGCTCTGGGCCTCACATATGACCAGATTTTAATTCCTAATAACCCTCTCCCAACAGGTACACTGGCTGATGCAATGAGAATGGGAAGCAACGAAGACTCCAACTGGACATGGAGTGACATCATGTCTAAGATCTCTGTTCTGATTGGATAAGACAACTGGAGTTTGTTTGAGATCTTTTAGCTGATTGGATATACCATGGCTGGAGAGAGTATATAACATTTATAGAAATATGCTTTTGAGCAGTGAAGAACCAGATTTTGCTCTCAGAAAATCTGGTTTGCTTTTAGATTGCTGTTGCTGCCACCAAGCATTCACTGAGAATTTGTATTCCTACAAGTAGTAAGCTATTCTTTACCTGATGAAGCTTATTGCTTAATACCCAACAAAATGCCAGTATAGAAATAATTGTAAACAGACAAGGTAGGAGAAGGGTCACAATACTTTGCTGTATAATTCTAACAAAGGTGAAAATTTTTGTTATAAAAGTGTGCCTAGACTTTTTCAAGGTCTATCTAAGTTGTGCCATGGGGGACTGTGTATTTATCTGTGTAACCTATATTATAAGAATAAATGTTGGTATAAATCTGCAACTTGTTCTGCTAATTTCTGATACACCCAGGCTTAAGAACACTTAGGGGGATTACAGATGGTGATCTGACTATTAGATAGGACTGGGTTTTTCCACTTTGGAAGCCTGAGTGGAAGCCAATATGGCAAATTCCAGGAGATCTAAACAAACTCAGATGGAGAGAATTAAAGTAAAGAAACTTCAAACTTATAAAATATATACAGATAAAGGAGAATCATCCAATGTCTTGAGGGAAAGAAGTCGGGAGAAAGGAAGGGTTGTTAGGAAGGAATAAAGGTAATCTGTTATGGTAAATTCTTAATTTTATTGTAATTGTAGATTATATACACAATGATGAAGCATTGTAATAATTAGTTCAATACACGTATTTTTTTCTTTAAATTAATCATGTTTGTTAATTTAGTGATTATCTTATTTTAACAATTTTTCATTTATGTAATAATTATCTTTTGTATTTCTAATTTAAAAAATATAAAAATATACAGGTGAAGGAACCACTCACATGTCACCCCAAAATACAGATTTCCGCATATAACAGTTAAAATAAAGGTGTGTTTTTTTCCCCCTCATGTGTAGTTGTATTTTTGACTGTCATTTTTGTGGTTTGCATCCCCTTCCGCTAATTGGGGCAGCTAAGGAAACAAAGGAGAAATTTAGTGGGAAGAGGGAGAGCGTTGAAGATAATGAGGGTCAGTTTTGAGAACTATTGTTTCCAAAGGTTGAGTCATTGAGGTATATTTGCAAGTCCATTATCTCTGGAGCTTTCCTGACTTTGACCTGGCCATGCCTTGTGATCCCATCTGACCTACTTTTGCATCACATGTGTTTAGCCAGTCCTCTTTTGCCGTATAGCATTATAACCACGTGAGTGTATAACGTATGTATCATGCCAATTAAATGATATTTCCCAATTATACTATACAATAGAGTGGGGACATACGGCCTAGTAATAATTCCCTGCTCAATCATGGAAACCCACCGGGTGACCTTGGGTGCATCACACACTCTCAGCACCCAGAAAACCTTATGATAGCCTTAGCTTAGGGTCACCATAAGTTGGAAAACAATTGAAAGGCACACAACAAAGAACAACTCAAAGTGATGGTTGTCATAGCAATCAGTTACTTATTATAGTAAATATGTCTCTCTTTTTCTTTCTTTCCAAAATGTTGTAACCTTCTATAAGGCAATTTCCTTTGTTTCTTCTTTAAAAAGAAACATTCATAGGAACTTGTGGGAGGGCAAAATAGTTTTGACTAAACAAACCGCAATTCTCAGGGTGTTTTTCATATTCAGTATAGCAGCCCGGGAAATATTGGGGATTACATCCTAGGATGTTATCCAGGAATTATTTCATAAGCAGCAGTGTCCTCTGAAGGAAATAGCTTAATTATTGCAACTGATTAAAAGAACATCTGCACCCTCCAGTCCCTCCAAAGGATAACATCATTGAAACACAACAATCATTGCCACCATTTTGGCAAAGAGTAAATACAATAACTGAAGCCACCTCAACACATTCTGTGTGGGGTGAGCACATTCTTTCAAGCATTAACACAGAAATTCCACAGACGTCAAGTTCATTTATCCTTGATAATAACCAAATGCTTAGTTGGCATTCTAATGCCCTGTTTTTCAGCTTAGCTGGAATCTGTCACATGCATGTTGAACAGAGGAGCTGAATATGAATTTTGCTTTACTACCTGCAACATAAAAATTTCAATGAGTTAGAAAGAAAAGAAAGAAAATTGCTACTCCAGAGGTCGTTTCTGCTTTTTTCCCTTCTTTACTGTAAATTCTGTGCTGCTCTCATTATATCATTTATCTCTCATAATAGCTTAATTTGGACTCTATCCAAATTAAGAGGGAGACAAAGTCATTGTTTTGTTGTTTTCAAAAGAGATTCTGAATTTCATATGAATAAGGCAGCAGAGCAGTGTGATGAATGCTAAATAAGAGAGGAGTATTCTTTCTGGTTGCTGTATTGGAAATGGAATCAGATGATATGCTATTTTCATCACCAAAGAAAACAGCTGTGTATGTTTGCATTTTCCATGTTGTCTTTTTCCCTTTAATAATAAGGTTGCATCTAGTATTGATTACAGCTGGATCTATTTGTTCACAAATTCCTTTTATGTTGAGATAGATAGATAGATAGATAGATAGATAGATAGATAGATAGATAGATGGAAGATTTGTATTTAGTGTTTATTTTTAAGTGAACCAATCTAATTCACATTTCTGTGCCTAATATCTGCCTCAGTTGCCACGTTTCTCCAAATTTCGTGATGAGGTTATATACTCAAAACCTATGTACAACAACACATAACTAAAAGGGGAAAATGTACAAAAATCATACAGATCTGTTTTATTATGTTTTATGTTTCTGAAAACTGTTTTTTAATCTGCATTTTTAACTAGTGTCTTTTAAACAAATTTAATTGTTTTAATGTTTGCACTGAAAATTTTTAGTTGTATTGTATTTTTACAGGGTTGTACACTGCCTTGGATCCCACGCAGAGAGACAAGCAGGATAAAAAATTAATTGGAAAGATATATAAATAAATACATTAGGGAAAGATGCAAACAAAATAAATATGCAAGGAAAAAT
>CAOLHI010003240.1:0-190215 GCA_948474755.1 Ctenosaura bakeri | reverse complement strand
GTTTGGTAAGGACCTAGAGACAGCCTTCTCAAGGGTTGCTCCCAGATTGTTGAATTCCCTCCCATGGGAGGTTCAGCTGGTCCTTTCTCTCAGGTTTTTTTTCTTTTTCTTTTCTTTTTTTTTTTTTTTTTGCCAGCAAGCTAAACGCTTTTTATTCAAGCAGCCCTTTGGCTGAAAACCAACATGGCAGAAAAGGTTTGAGCTAGGTTATGTTTTTTATTTTTATCATGATACAGTATTTTTAACCTTGTTTTTTATTGTACTATTATTTAATTCACCTTTAACTTTTACATAAATAATGTTTTAACTGCATCTTGTTTTTTTAAATGCTGTAAATGCCTAGGGGCCTGCATAATGAGAAATGTGAGCTATAAATGAAATGAAAAAATAAATAAATAAAAATCATACCTGGGGAAGTGCAGTGTTCAGTTGCCGCTGTAGAGAATCCCTTTCATGACTAACTTCATGCAGTTTCCCCTGTGTTAATGCTAGCGTCTCTTGAGTTTCCCGCAGCGTGTCCAGGAGGCGGTCTCTTTCTTCCAACATGGATACCATTAACTGCTCAAAGTGGGAATCAGCATCTGACTGTAAAGGGGAACCTGAACCATGACTTCCACTTCCTCCTGAAGGAATCTCTGCCTCACTGATAGTAGGCATCACCTCGCACATCATCTTGAAACAAAATTTTAAAATTCAGTTACCTTATAGAAATGGAGAATACAGATCCAAGCAACAGAACTTTTGTTAGCAATGGCTATACTTAGATATAATAAATTCCCCCAAATCCTTGTACAGCTTATCTAAAGTGTGCCATTGTAAGAGTGAAGGTCCAATAGCTGAAAGCTAGGTTTTAAACCAAAGAAACATTTGTGGCATTTACTGCTAACACAAAGACCCTGTTTTCTTGCAAACTGGTATCACAAGAGACTTTTGTGTGTAACATAACTTAACAAAACTGATTGTCTCTAGTGTTCCATGCTCAAGCTTATTTTAACATGGATTACTGTTTGACACAGATAACAAAAATTGTATACAAAAATATTCAAAACTTTATGTGAAAATTATTCTACTGGACTATTTGTAGTAACGTAAAGAGAATACCATATATTTCCCTTGTAATGAATAAAAAAATGACTACACTTGAAAGAATGCTGTTTCTTAAAGCCATTTACCTGGAAAGAGCTATACCTTATACACACACACCCCCCTTAACACTTGACTTTGCTGAGGTATAATTATAGTAGCTTCACTCACTCACTCTTTGTACTGATCAATTCCATTCCAAGTTGAGCACAAACTGGTGCAGTTCAACTAGTTGAACATTTTATTTCTCTAACAGATGTGATTCTGTGGGCACAGGCAACTTAGTACATTTGTGTTGACTATCTGTACTTGTGATTGTGAAGCAAGAGATTTTGTGAAATAGAAACAAGCATAGCAATGCAATCATTTGTTAGCAATAGCATGTGTATTTCAATGCCGCTTATCAGCTAAGTGCTCTCTAAGCGGTTTACAATGTGTTTAGCTAATTGCCCCCAACAAGCTGGGTACTCATTTTACCGACCTATGGAAGGATGGAAGGCTGAGTCAACCTGTAGCCCAGCAGGATCAAACTCACAACCTTGTGGCTGCAGTACCAGCATTTAACCACTGTGCCACCAGAGCTCCTTTGTTAGTCTACCTCTAAGTATTAGGCTTGTCAATGTTTGCCTTCTTAGAAGAAAAACTTCAGAACCATGAATTAGCCCATCCAAGAAGACTGACTGCAGTATAACAGTCCAAACAACTATGAATATCTATGGTGTGCAAATTTTCCAAAGAGAAATACAGCATTGAAAATTCCCTGGAAAATGTTCTACTCTATACTTGAGAGTTGTTAGACAGGATGAGTCTTTCCATCCCTTCTTATACATGTATATTAGTGAAAACAGGAATTCTAATTGTTACATACTTCCAATGTATGTACTTTGAGAAAATGTGGTGTAGTAATTTGAGTGTTGGACTCAGACTCGGAGACCAGGGTTCAAATCCTTGCTCAGCAGTGGAAGCCTACTGGGTGACTTGAGCAAGTCACTTTCTCTCAGCTTTAGAGGAAAGCCAATGTTAATCCCCTCTGAATAAATCTTGCCACAGAAACTTGGATTGCCATGAGTTGGAAACAACCTGAAGGCACACACCACCACAACATGTTAAAACAGGGATTCTAATCTAATAGAAATGTACTTTTAACTGCCCAGGGCAATAGCTATTGATGAATATAAATAAGTTAATTTAGTGTACATGTATCTTAACCTGTAAGTGGTGTTAAACTAAGAATGGCAAAAGCAAGAAGACACACCATTCCCTTGATGTACTATAAAGCACCCAATTACAATCCAACTGCTGCAGTGCTACTAGTTGCATGGAAGAAATATACCTTCAAATACTTAGAAATGCACTCTGACATCATGAAAGCTAGATAGGTTTTATAATCAATATCAGAGGTGGGCAATTTTTTAGTTGTGTATAGTCTGGTAGTTTAAATTGGTATCTGCAGTTCTGTTCTTTAGTATCGTTATTCAGTTAATTTTTATAGTCTGTTATTATGTATTTGTTTTGTGGATTGTTATTCTGTCTTTTTATATGCTCCTTTTCCCCTCCATATGTTTTTTGCTTTGTTTTCTGTGTTTTTATTCAATTAAAAAAATCAGAGGTGGGCAAAGTGCAGCTCTCTAGATGCTGCCCAACTATAGTTCCAAGTACTTCTTTTCATTGGCCATATTGGTTAGGACAGATCAGAGTTGCTGTCCATCGCTGGTCTACATTACATGTAGGTAAACTGATACATCAGTACCTATTACCCTTGTCGTGTTGGAAGGGATCAACAGATCTTATCATCTCAAAAATTACTGAGTGTAACAAGTTGTCTACTGTTTGTCTTCATTCAGTCCTCTAAGTTTTATTATAGAAAGTGAATAATCTCTGTTACAAATGTTTATCACTACAAAAGTCATACATAGCATTTTTGTCAGCCATTGGATCACAACTCTGAGACTCCTCTAGCCAGTATGCACACTGACTACGCTGGCTAGAGGATTCTTCATACTGCAATCCAAAAAAGTATCATTTCCATGTTCTGTTTTTCTTTGCTTTGCAGTCAGATACCATTATCAATTACTAGATGGAAACTGTAGAAAATACATGAAAAACACTGCATACAGATACAGTGGGCCCTCCATATAAATGACCCATGCATCTGCAAATTTAAGTGTTCGCAGAGCATCATGTCCTATACCTAAAACAGAGACGAAACGCACTCAGATGCGCTGAAATGTCCACAAGTATGTTTAATAATATGGGAAATGAACATCTGCAATTTCCCCATTCATGGGTGGTTCACTGAATGGAACCCCTGCAGACACAGACTGTCAACTGTAAAATGGATAGGTGTTGCATTTTACTTTAAAATAGAATTTTATGATACACAAAACTTGTTGGTTTTATAGTGAAGCTAACCATGTGAAGATTTTTAGTCTTAGGCACTATGTAAAGGAATCCAAACTAGGAAAATCAGAATATTCCATGATCATCAATTAGTTTTGAAAATGGATGGAATTCTAACTCAATGAATATGACTGGTTGGCAATTTCTGGCTTGAGAACATAGAAAACCAAAGAACTGAGAAGCTGCTGAAATGAGAGGAGCAGCAGCTTAGAGGAGTCCATATCAGTGGCTACAACCACTCAACAGGGGGTAAGGAGTCCACAGTCAGCCCTATAGGAGGAGATGAGGGCAGACTATCAATGGAAAGCAATGAACGTGAAACAACAGCAGGTGCTGGACCAACAGAATTAAGTCTAATATCATATACACAAGCATTTAATAGCTCAGCTAAAGAGAGAATTGTCATCTGGGTGCTCCTAGACAATCACCCAGTTAACTGGGGGAAGCTTACAATAAAGAGAAAAAGATTGAGGAAGAATTTAATATACTTAGTTTACTGGGAGCTATAGTCACATAGTAATAATTGCTCATATATATTTAATAATCCCTAGTTGGTTAATGTCATGCAAACATTCTTCACAACTTAATTGCTCTTTAATTTTAAGTACTGAAATCTCTATGGTTTTTTTACTTCATGCCTCATCCCAACTACTGAAAGAGGAATAAATGAAAAAAAGATATGTTGACAAAGTAGCAAAGACCTTAAAAATAAGGACTCTAACCTTCTTTTAATGTAAGTTAGTAGTCCTCAGTGAGGTGGTGTTCCAAACAACCTGGGAGAGTGGGGCTGAGATCCATCTGTAACACTGACAAATAATATATAGTATTGCAATAAAGGAATACTGTCGTTGTGTGCCTTCAAGTCGTTTCCAATTTACGATGACCCTACGGCAAACCTATCATGGAGTTTGCTGAGACTGAGAGTGTGTGACTTACCCAAAGCCACCCAGTGGTTTTTCAGGGTCAAGCTGGGAATCAAACTCTGCTCTCTAGAGCTTGAGTCCAACACTCAAACTGCTATGCCACACAGGGATATCTATCTATGAGTTTTCTTGGATTTCAGAGTAGAGCATCAGAACAGGGATAATAGGAGGTGAGACAAGAGTTGTACCAATTCTATCCACCAATAAAATACAGAACAAGGCTCCTAAAGACAAATGTTAAATCTTATAAATTACAGTGACTGAAGAGGTCTCTGAACTTGAATTCGATGTATATGGATTTGTACATTTCGGTACAGTACAAGAATTCTTTTAATAACCATAAGAAATCTGAGTTTCCAAAACAGAAGGTTTTTTTAATTAAACCCAACCAAAATGAGCAACTATTCTAATAAAAGTTTGTTACCCCTCTTTAGATGATCACACTTATTCAGTTAAGCATAAGCTACCAATTTTGTCAAGGGACCTTCAATGAGATAAATTCCACTTCCCATATGTTTATGGTTATATAATAATGAAAATGAGCTTTATAGTTAATTCTTAACAACCAGCAACATAAACCAAGTTTACACAACACACTTCAGAGTGGAATGTATTTATGTGGCCACCTCTCATTAATAGCTATAGGCTTCCATTGCTTCCTTTACCTTGTTTGATGAAATAAATGGTTTTACCAGAGGCCAAAATCTTCCAGCAATATCAGCTCTCTTTAGTAACTTTGCATGATGATTTCCAAGAATATTTCAAATAGCAGAGCAGCCATTCACCATGGGTACAAATCCATTCCACAATCCCCAGAGCTGAAGCCTCACATAAGGCAATAAATAATCCTGCTAAGAAAAGATGTTCAACAGGAGAAGCAAATGGTTGAGTTCGCGCGAGTAAGACAAAACGGATACAAACACTCCAGATTTCACTTCTCTTCCTATTTAATCCTGATCCACAGGTCTTTTAGACGCCGAGATGAAAGAAACATAAAGATAAAAAAAAAACCCAGCTTTCAGTGCCTCTGGGCCAACCATCAACAATGCGCCATAGAGAAACCTTACTTTAGGTCATGAGGGCATGACTACAAAAAACAAAGATGCAAATATACTGAGGCTACTGATCTCCCCTCCAAGAAGTGGGCAGGCACTGCTCTTTTTCGCCTCTTGATGGGCAGCGTAGGGTCTTTGCCTTCCTTCAGCTTCCCCTGTCTTCTCTCACACATTTATAATTCCTCTTTATGCGGTTGCTGGTATTTGCTGGGTGTCGCCGAGGGGCTGCTTCAAGAGACGAGGGGCGACTCGGGAGCTGCTTGGGGGACTGTGGCACCAACCGCCACCCTTTTCTACCGAAGAGGAGGAGGAAAAGGGACTTCTCTTCTCCCCGCCCCCCTTCCTAATTCTACAGAAGGCGGACAACGCAACTTTTAAAGACCGGAGAAGTTGGAGGAAAGGGAGAGAGTATCTGAAGACGGGCTCCTTCAGAGCCTCCCCGCTCCTCGCCCGAGAGCCAAGGGGAGAAGGCGGGTGGCGTTTCCCTTCCCGAAGGGAAGAGAGGCAGCGCGAGGAAGGGGGCCGGTGGGCTGGTTATATATCCCCCGCTTTTCGCCCCCCAAGTTCGGCCTTCCCTGGCCAGGTCGTCGCTCCGCCTCCTCTTGCCGCCGCCGCCACCTCCACATCCGAGGCGCCAGGTCCCGAAGCGGTCTCAAGTCCCGCTCATTCAGGGCTTCTCCTTCCCCCGACGGCGGCTTGGGCCCGGTAGAGCCCCGCGGCAGCACTGAGAAGATGGTTCCGCCGCTGGAAGTGAGCGGTCCCGCCGTCTCTCCCTCCAGCCGGGCCCTCAGCCGCCGCCGCCGCCACTCTTGAGTTTCCTCGCCGCCGCCTCTTGTTATTCCCGGCAGCCCTTGCGGCCCCTGCACACAACAGTGCGTGGCCCACAATGCATCACGGCTCCCTCTCTCTCCGACGAGGTCGAACCAAGCCTCTCAGGCAGTGTTTGGTTTAACGCGCTCCCAGTGCGGGCTTACAGTTCCTCCTGAGGGGAATGTAAATAGGAATGCGTAGAAACCCCCTTTCTTTCCCCTTCGGGGAGGAGGAGAGGGGGCAAGGCTGAAAGTAATCCTGTGTTCTGCTCTTCGCTGTGGAAAAGAAGGCTTCTGAGGGCATCTCCGCACTAGACTGTTATGGCGCTATTATTCCGCTTTCAACACCCTATGGAATCCTGGGCCATTTCCGCACTAGCCTGTTCTAGCGCGATGATTCCACTTTCAACCTCCTCTGGAATCCTGGGGTTTGCAGTTTCGGGAGGGGCCGTCCGGCCCCTCCCGAAACTGCAAACCCCAGGATTCCAGAGGAGGTTGAAAGTGGAATCATCGCGCTAGAACAGGCTAGTGCGGAAATGGCCCTGGTGTGAGGGAAACAGCCAAACCCCGGGATTCCATAGGATGTTGAAAGTGGAATAATGGTAGTATAATAGTCTAGTGCGGAAATGGCCTGAGTTAAGAGGTATGCCGTTGAAACAGCGACCCGTCTCGTGTGAAGGCGAGCACGTCTTGTTTGACAGAAGCTTTCGTGGCATGAAAAAAAAAATACTCTTTCCAGGGTGCCACGAGACCCCCCCCCACACCGTTGTTTTCCTGTCACAGGCTAACCCTGAAGGAAGAAGTCACGTCACGCAGCTCGTATTCCCCGACTGTGCGGTTCCGGCCTTGGGGTGTCGGGTCCGTTCTCTCTTTCCCTTTGCCGTCGGGCACGGGGTGGAGAGGGCACAGGGTTGTCCTGCCAATACTATTATTCCTCCGGTGAGACGTTAAGACGGACAGGGGTGGGGAGAGGAGCAGGCGTCTGGGCCGAGAGGAGGAGGAAAGAAAACATGCTCCGTAGCGGGAGTTTCTGAGAGCTTAGCCGTAGGGGATTAACATTTTTGAGAAGAGGAGCCGGGCGGGGGGAGGAGGAGGAGGGAATTTCGCCAGCTAATGAGTTACAGAGTGAGCAATGCTGAGCTCTTCGTGTCCTGCCCTCCCGTTGTTTACTTGAAATAACTAGTTTTACCGTTGCAGATAATGCGCCTAAAGGTGTAACCTTTGTATGTGGTGCAACCGCCTAAAAAGAATCCAAAAAGAAAGGATGACAGTTGTTCATCCCGCTCCACTGGAACAGAGGATAACATTGGAAGCCATGGTAGCCCTTATGAGAAAACATCATGAGATCCTGCTGTTCAAGGACTCCAAGCGGTAGTTTATGGCTCATAGGTTTGGTATT
Organism: Ctenosaura bakeri; assembly: GCA_948474755.1. Taxonomy (NCBI): domain Eukaryota; kingdom Metazoa; phylum Chordata; class Lepidosauria; order Squamata; family Iguanidae; genus Ctenosaura; species Ctenosaura bakeri. The sequence continues at coordinate 182,546 of CAOLHI010003240.1, read as the reverse complement.
CTTGTTTTTGCCTTCAGATTCCTGAGTATTTTGAAACTGGTTTCATGAATGGAGGCTAGTTGTAGTACTCCAATTGCTTCTGTTGCTTTATAACATTCATATAGGACTAAGTAGCACTAGTGGCTACAGAAGAGTTTCACATCCAGACTAGGTGGAGAAGATTTAGAGCATGTAATTTAAAAAAAAACTGATTGGCACGAGCACAGCTACTACTAGACTAGTAGGGACATTGCCCTTGGATTTGCAGTTCAGAGAGTGAAGGGAGGGTGATCTCATCCCCCACACTCTGCTCCCTGCTGCTGCAGGCACAATTGCACCCAGGGCGGGTGGGAGAGTGAACTGCGCGGTGATCTTGCCCCCCGTGCTCTCCTCCCAACCTCTGCAGGCGCGATCACATCCCGGGCAGGTGGAATAGTGAAGTAGGGGGAGATCTTGTCCCTTGTGCTGTCCTGGGCACAATTCCCAGGGAAGGGGAATGCTCACTGGGGGGAGTTACTTGCAGTTTTTTTTACTTTTGCAGGGGTTCTGTGCACCTGTCCGCCACAAATGTGGAGGGTCTACTGTATTTGAGGACACATGTTTGCTTTATGCGAGACAACAAGAAAAGCCAACATTCCTGTTCATAATCTTGCTTTTATTGATCATGTGCTCTAGAAGAATACCAAAAATCTTCCAGAGTAGTTCCTTCCATTTGGGATCAGTGTGGCCTGGGATTTGCCTAGACCCACACCGTGGCAGGAACAGCACCAACAGGACGTCTACCTTCTACCACTTCATTTTATCACTGCTACCACCTGCCTGCTCAATCAGCCTTCTCTCACTAGCCAAGAAGAGGTGAGCAGACCCACAGTGACAGTAACAAAAGCAACTGTGGCCCCTGCCACTACCACCTGCTAATTGGGTTGCCTTGTGTCTCTCTGGATAGTGGAGCAGATGATATCTAAGAAGTGTTGAGTGCTCCCATGTCCAAGAGAGAAATAGAGGTAACAGCAAAAAAGGAATAGTGTGTCGTATTTGCAGCCAGCACCATTCCCTTGCTTGCCTGTTCACTTCCTTGGGAGAAAGCAGTGGCAACAGCAAAAGATGACAAGCCTAATTCATTCACTCACCAACTGCTCTTTCCTTCACATGTAAACAACGGATGAGTAAGGTAGCAAGAGTAATAGAGTGGCAAAGGTGACTCTGCACAGAAAGAAGGGCTGCTATTAACAGCATTTTGTCCAAGGTATCTGTTATCTCTCCTCCTCCTTCAAAAACAAAATGGTGGTAGGAATCTTAACTAGACACATTGATAATAAAAGGATCCTGTGAAAGTCCATTTAAATAAATGGCCAGCACAATATCAACTATTTCCCAAATCACACAAGCAGCAGCCCTTCATAATGATCCATAATTTTGAAAAGCATTCACAGATGCCTTTTTAAAAATGTGTGTAAAGACGTTTGTTGAACTGTACTGTATCATCACAGTGTCCATTTATGTACATACATACACGCACACACATATACAAGTATTTTGAATTAGAGAAACAAAAAGTGAAGACTTTTGGTTTTGATGTGAGAAAAAGAGAATTGGTGAGAAGGAAAAGAGAGGACGACAGCTACCCAGGTTAAGATCTAAAAGCATCATTACAAAAAGAGGATTTGTGAAAACACCAGATTTCATCTGGGGATTTGCACAAATGACAGAAGGGGGGGAAAAAACCTAAGGTAGAAATGTGTCTAAGCTAACAGTTGCTGTAGAAGGAGATTTTATCAGAAACACAACTTCAGGCTATTCTGATTTAAAGGAAAGATAACAAGCTGTCATAAGAAAGCCAGCTAGATGAATAAGGAGCTGTCGGATGTCCTGAAAACCAGATAGGAAACATGCAGGAAACAGCTGGACACACAATTAATGTAGTACATAAAGAAAGGCTTTTGAGACAGTAGCACTAAGAATTCCTTTAAATAATATTGTATTGCTTCTATGAAGTGTTTGAGAGTTGACTGGATTTTTTTTCCTCAAAAGAATCAGTCCAAAAAAATTTGGCTACTATCTTGGCTACAAGCTTCTTTTGAAAATAAGCTTTTACTATTTGTTGTCACAGTAAAAGTAACTGCATGTTCATTGGGGATGTGCAACTGAAGCTTCATCAATTCTCAGATGAATTGAGATATCCTTGAGTGGTGACAGATTCACGGAAAATGTGTGTACGTATTGGAACTTCAACATCTATAAAAAATTAATAGGGTCAGGTGTACTGTGAATCCACATTTATCTGCCAAAATTTGGGAATCAAATGGCATTTCACACAGTTTTGCTATTCAGTACCTGTATTAATAACTCTAGTCACTTACTTGGTTCCATTTGTGTATATTGTGTTTTGGAAAGAAGTTACTACTCCAAGAAGGTTGCAGTAAAACATTCAGCACATGAGAAATAGAAGATGAATGTGAAAACAGGGTGAGAAAGGGAGGTGTATGCAGTGCTTAATCTTAGTTACAGGCTAGGTTACAGTCAGGAATGGGAAAGTGCACATATTCATACATTGTGCAAACAAAGCAAGGCAAAAACTGTACAGTAGAAGTTTAAAAAAATCAACATGACCTTGAAAAAATTCACAGAAAACTGTAAAATGAAAAATAATCGAGAAAAATCGAAGTATTTGTAAGCCAGAAAGGATATAGATATAGGAACAAATGAATGAATAAATGAGTGAATAAATACACATGGAGAGACCAGAACAAAATAGATAGCCAGTCTTTACTGCGCTCAAGAGGATTTATGAATCCTCTGCCATGAGCTCAGCAGGGGTTGGAATGTCTGAAATCACTGTAATACTCCCTCCAAAGAACCAATGCATCAACTTACTTATTCTTATCAATGGAACAGCATTGGCACACTTTTTCTTGTTATGTGCCTTCATGTTGACTCTGGCTTATGACAACTCTATCCTAAGTGTTTCTTGACAAGATTTATTCAGAGGAAATTTGCTGGTGCCTTCATCTAAGGGTGAGAGTGTGTGTGTCTTGCCCGGGGTCTCTTAGTGGGGATCCATAGCTGAGTATGGATTCAAACCTTGGTCTCCCAGACTCCTAATCCAGCATTGAATCCACTATACTGCATTGACTCACTGGCATACTGTGGAGTGTATGTTTGTATACGCACACACACACACACACCCCACACATGCATACGTAAGAACTACTGAAGTAAGTCCAAATATAGATGCAAATAATGTTTGTCTAACATGAGATGGATCAATAATTTCATACAGAATTTATTTTGATAAGTCTCAGAACAGTTTTGCTTTTCTAGAGCAGTAGACTTTCCTGTACTACTGTTCTTCTGGCAAGCTAAAATGTTTAGACTTCTGATATATATGCGTTTTTCTAGTATGTTAACTTCACAGTGGCATTCCAAGGATGTATTCCTTAATACCCCCAAGCATGCCTCTGTGTTTTAATTGATTCCTTGCAGTAAAACAAAATCTGGCATGAAGAGTTCTGGTAAGTATTATGTTATGAGCTCAGATAATAAAACTTAGGAGAAAGATTACAACTCAATGGCAAAGCACATGCTTTGGATGTAAAATGTCCCAATTTCAGTTACCACTTCTCCAGGTGAGACTAGCAAAGATCCTGTTGACAGCAAAGCAGCGTCTTGAAATCATTTGGCCTTATAGGAGTTGGGTCTCTTGGCTTTTTTTCCACTCAGTGTTTTCAGCAGAAAAATCTCAATAAGGCATAAGACATCATTATTACAACTGGAACAGTCTGCTGTGATTCAAACAGAGAATTGTACATATAGACAGTAGAAGAATTTGGGCTGTTTATAGGAATGAAGTGAGAAAAAAAGTACAGAGAATGGTGGATAACTTCTGAAGTTCCAGAGGCCACTTGTCAGATTGGTCAAATAATCAAGTGCCACATGTGAAAAGGGAGTGTTGAAGTTTAGTAGCTCTTTAAAATGGTATAAAATAATAAGATAGATTAAAATATATGGCTTTACCATGTAGATTTTATTATATGTTTCTACTAACAGTCATGTATTAACAAATACAATCCCCACATTATTAATAATCACTTCTGCTCTATTAGATTAATTAAGGTTTGGAAATTTTGTCTGCATTATTAACAAATAAATCCCCTATCCACACTTGATGTTATATTTATATTAATGTTATATTTATATATAAATGATCCTAAAGTGGACTAAATGAGCATAAAGTTAAATTGACTTACTATTTAATATGATATTGACTATCCCATTGACAATACCCATTGGTGTAGTTCTTGTCACAGTCAATGGTATCTCTTTCCACATTATAGTATCCCCATTATATCACATTTACTGTTTTGCCACTGTCTCTAGCAGCATATCATGATACCAGTGGGGGACATTTTGGGGGCCATATGGAATACCATTACTTTGGTGCTGGGGAATACTCTGCCTATCTACAATAACATCTGAGGAACAGGTGATTTCTACTGATCTATACAGCTCTCTCACAAACAACTTTTTAATTGTCTTTTTTTTTTTACTTTGAGTTTTTTCTTTTGTTGTTATTTCTGTGTCTTTGTTTATATAAACAAAAACTCAGTAAAATATTAAGGGGAATAGTTCCCCCCTTTATAGAATCTTCTGTGGTAGTATTACAGAAGCCGAAAAAGGAAGTCTTAGTAATAGTTTCCTAACCTGTAACAGGTTTTACAATGATTTGTTATTGTTCTCATTTTTGCAACACAAGTTCATTAAGGGATTGTATTTGTATACAGATTGTACTTTGTATGCAGTTTTATAAGATGTGATATTTTTAGCAGCAGTCACATGTAGGCACACTCTGTCATGGGCAGAAGCACCACAAGAGCCATTGGATAAATATCTAATGCAACAACCCAACCATAGACTCACATTCAAATAAGTTGAAATGTACAAAAGCTTCTTTTCTTGAGCTCTTGATGTGTTATATCTCACATTTTTAAAGCCTGGGAAAAGATAATAGCCTTTTTACTGCCCCCCTCCCACACACATTGCTTGTTTTATGCAGTCTTGGGAGTGAACCATATTCAGCTGCATCCATGTGATTCTCTAACACACAATATGTACCCACCCTTCCTGCTTTCTTTATTTAACAATCATGCATGCTGTGGGAGGAGATGTACTTGTTAGAAATAGGATTTTCATTATTGTATCGATCTGGGTTTTAACACTGACGCATTCCTTACCAGATTACGTAGAAAAAAATATAGTAGCTACACTTGATCTTAGCCAAAAGGGCAAGAAGTGAAATAACCCTATCAGTTGCTAAATTTCTGTCATCGGCTATTAAGATCAGAGAGAGAGGTATCAAAATTATGCTGGTAACATACTATGAGATCAATCCAATTGTACTATGTTAATGAGATGGTATTAATGAATCCCTATCTATATTTTATTTAATAATCCATATTGTTTATAATTTTAATTTATTTTATGCATTTATATCCTATTTTCATTAGGTGTACCTTTCTTATACTTAATATCGTAGAATTCAGAGGGTTCATTATGTTGAGTCTACAGACTGTAAGATAAAGTTTGCTGTTTGCTTGCTATAACATACGAGTTAATAGAAATGTTCGCAATATGAGGGGGGGGGTATCCCAGTTCTGAATTTGCCTTATAGTTTTTGGCAAGTAATTATTGTCTCAGCTTCCTTTCTGTCAAATGGGGATAATGATGCTGTTCTACTATAAAAATTCACTTGGAGAATGTATGCTCAGAAAAAAAGAAAAACCTACAACAATTTGTTTGAAAAAAAATTGCCATAATACTAGTCTCTGTCCTAGTATTATTTCAGATATCTCCTATGTATTGTTTTTTGTTATCTTTCTTGCTTTCTTTTTGTATCTAACACTTGTTTTCTATTGCTGAAAACTATCTCAACCATCGTATTCAAATCTTCAAGGGAAAATGAATTGCTTACGCAGTTCTTCCTTCTCTTCCTTCTTATGTGTGTATGCATGTATTCAGGCGTCTCCAGTGACTTAAACATGTATTTCATATGGTTTTCTTAGGCAAGAAATACTCAGAGGTGGTTTGCCATTGCCTTCCGCTGAAATAGAGCCTGCCCTGCTTAGCTTCCAAGATTGACAAGATCTGCAGAGTATTTAGGTCACTTCCTTCCTATACCTGTTCATAAACTTCTTATTTCCACTTGGTCCTTGGTCCTATATGTCAGTTGTGATCTGCAGTGTATTTGTTGCATGCAGACTTGAATAATTTCAGAAGAACAAGAACAAAAGGGGTGCTTCAATTTCAGTTTTGCTTGTGTTCTTTAGCTAGCCAGTACTGACTTTTCTTTTCATATTACAAAGAGGTGACCTAAATGCTGCCCTTCCGCAGATTGAAAGATGCAGGTTAAAAGAGAGATCAAATTCTACGAAGATATAAGAGCACCCTGAAGCTAATCTACACACAAGCGAACATAAATTGGAAGCATAATGCCCATCTCTTTTATATATGTGCATTTAAATGTATATCATCCCCTTGGTCATGGAAGCAAACATTTATAGAACCTACAGTATGAACCTCTTGTCAGTTTGATCCTATGTTATATAGTACAATTCTCTCTGTGTTTACTTTTTATTTAGTAGAACTTAGTCCAAGGTAAGCATCTATACGTGTGTGACCTTAGTTCTGCCTTTATAAAATAGAGATAAATAAAGCAACTGGATTAGTGCTACATTTATTAGATTAGGTGAAAAAGGAGCAAAGCAAGTAACTGATCATTGTTATTGGTGTTGTTTTCCAAAATACATACAGTTGCCCTTCCACATTTGCAACTTTGGCTTTTATGGAGTTGATTATTTGTGAGTTTCTCCAATACCTGCCCCCTAGCCTCAGGTGCTTCTTTCTGGGGGAACTTTCCCTCTTTGCAGCTCCAATCAGGCTGTGCAACCCTTTAATAACCTCCCTCTGGTCCTCCTCGTCCTCCTCCACCACCACCATTGCCACCAGCTGTCTGGCCAACTAAGGGTGGCTTGCAGCCCAGTTTCTCAGCACCACAACCCTTGTCCAATGGCCCCCTATACCCAAGGAAGGAGATGGGCAAAAGGGAAGACATATAAGGCCACCACACTGACCCACCCATTCTTTCTCCTTTCCTGCCCTAGTTTGGACTGGATGCCCATTCTCCCCACCATGCCTTAGCCCCCTTTCCACAGACAGACAAATTTTGATATTTGTGATTTTTCTACTTCTGAGAGGATCCTGCACCCCTAAGCCTAGAAAGTGTGGAGGGCCAACTGCGGTAGAAGCCATCTATCAAAGCTTAGTGACAGAAGATTCAGGACAGACGATAGGATGTACGTCTCCATGAAGCTCATAGTTTAACAATGAAAATTGCTTCAACAGAGTCTGCTAATAGCTGTCACAAACTTTAAAAGAGTTTAGTACAAATGAATGGGTAACATATCAATAACTGCACATTAGGAGGCAGCCACACAGCCATGCACTCTTCAGGATCAGGGACAGCAAACCTCAGGATTCCATAGGATGCAGCCATAGCAGTTAAAGTGGAATTATAGTGCTATTATTGGCCCTTTCCACACGGGGGTTAAAAAACAGTGTAGAGCGACCTCTGATGGAGGTCGTCTACACCGTAAAGTGGATTGGGGCGGACTACTTTTGCATAGTTCCACACCCCAATCCGCGCTAGGGCGACTGGAAGTGGCGGCACCGCGTGCTTTTTGAAAACCACTTTTTATGTGGTTTTTAAAAGGCACGGGGTGTGTAGCCCTGTGCAGCCGCGTCGCAGCACCCGGTGTGGATTTGCAGACATGTGCAAGGGCGTGCCTGCAGATCTGCCGGGGGCGGGATTTCCAGCTGGTGAGGTTCTTCGGTTGGTGGAGGGCCTCCGCCAATCGTAAGCCACCATTTTGGGTGCTGCAGGATGCAGTGGGACGCCGACGAGTGTGGAGCAGCGAAAACGCGCTCCTCCACTGGCGACGGACTTACCCGGTTTAAGGTAAGCTCCGTTTCAGTGTGTTTCCGGCCGTTTCTTCGCCCGCGTGTGAAAATAGTGCAGTGTGAAACAGTCCTAGCTTGCAGACAAATACAGAAAACTGGTTTTATTACATTGATAGTTAATATGCAGCTTTGTACATGACTGTATTCCATTCAAACTGAGAAATCAGAATTAAGCAGTATTCCTCACAGCAGCATCCACTAATAGCCTAGTGGCAGTACACAGCGTGGTTTATCTCTTAAAGTAGATTGGTCCACTGATTTCATTTACACGTCAACAATTTAAGGGCAGCTAACAGACTAAATTATAGCTTTATTTTTTCACTTTTCTTAATGATGAAGAAAATGCACAATCACTAAGCGACTTTTCTAGTATCTTAATATTTAAATAATACAAGTGAAAGTATTTTTATTTGCAACAGGGCTAATGTTCTTGTTTGGGAGTGATATGTTTGAAGCAGTGCAGGCACTCATGTTGATGTACCCATGGTATCTCCCAATATCAACAAAATCAAAATCTCCCAGTATCAACAATAAATTGATATTATTAGTTTTGTAAAGTTAATGAGTCTTAGTTGCTCTTACAAGACCAAACCACCCCTCAACACGGAGATCATTTGGCACACAATATATTGTTGCTAGGAAGACCAGCCCACCTTCCAATTACTCTTAGGGTAAACTTGTATGAAAGACTGAAGGGAATGATAGTGTCAAATAATGTCACGATCCTTGCTAATCAAAAAGTCTCAGTGCTAACTGTGTGAGCTCTGGCTCCCAGTACATTGCTAAATCCAGATCTCCCTAAAGTTCCTAAGAAAATTAACAGACAAAATTAATTATATTTAATTTAATTACACTTAGATTCATGTAAAGTTGGAAAGGACCCAAAGGCCATCTGTTTCCTAGCAGTGCAGGGATCCATAGGTGAGACATCTCTGGAGTAGGTCATCCAACCTCTGTTTAAATCTTTCCAACAAAAGATTTTGTTGGACTTGCCACCTGCCAAAACAGTCTCTTCCTGAAAGGTTACTAATCAACCTCTGTTTAAGTCCTTCCAACAAAGAAGAGAATCTACCACCTGCCAAGGCAGTGTCTCCCATTGTTGAGGAGTTTGTACAATCAGGAAGCTCTTTCTAATGTGCAGCTGAAATATACTTCTTTGTAATTTGAATCCATTGGTTCAGGTGCAGCAGAAGCTGCAGAAAACAAGCTTGCTCCATCCTTGACAGTTCTTCAGATATTTGATGATGGTTATCATATCCTTAAACTAGCTTGGTGTGGCTATAAAGGCTCACTTTTTTTCCCTTTCTTCCTTGCATTCGTTTCTTTTTTTTTCTTTTTTCTTGCCTTATTGTTTTATACTATTTTGCTTAACTTAAGCTGTAGGTTTTGCCTTTGAATATATACTTTGGCTTGGGCAATGTGACCAAAAAAGGGGTAGAAATATGTCAGGTTCACGTGAAGAACTAATAAGAGTTATATCCATATGAAAATGAACAGTTAGGTCTATCTAACAATTACCGCAAGAAGAAATGTACACCTTTTAAAAGTGGTTCAAACCTGCAGAAGAGACAACTGAAAACTGATGAAACAAGCGACTGATAGTCATAAGAACAAGTGAGAATTTTGGGAATGTTGATGTCCATGTGAAGCACTTATGAGAAGAAAAAGAAAACACTTTTGCAAAGCCAAAATGTAGCAACCCGCCAGTCCCAGGAAATTCCTGTATGTACTAGAGCCCGGCAATTTAACCACCAAACAGAAACTTAAAATTCCTCAAATGCCTCTAAGAGCAGTGCTTTTCAAGTATACGCAGTGGCGTGCCAAAAACCTAATACTGCACATGGCAGAAGCTGCTAGTCATAGGCAGGGACCTGACATGAACACGTTTCAAGACTTCCCAGGTGTACTACACAACCAGGGTTGAGTTCATGCACATGCATGCTTGCATGATGATTTGTCGTCCTCCTCCAGATTTTCCTGTTGGCTGTAAATGTTGCTGTGTTTGTCTCACTCCTCATTTTCCTCATGCACTGTTGTCCTTTACTGGATATTATTACATTTATATCCTGTGTCTCTTCCAAGAAGCCCAGGGTGGTATACATAGTTCTTTACCATTTCTGTCCTCATAACTACTCTGTGCTATAAGCTAAGATGAGAAAGAGAGAAATAATAACTGACCTAAGATCAGCCAGTGAACATAAGGCTGAGTAAGGATTTGAAGCTTGGTCTTTCCAGTCTGAGGTAATCACACCAACCACCATATCACACTGGCTCTCTTTGTGTAAAGAAATGTTCTTAATTTAATGAATTAGCCAGAAGCAGGTTTTTTTTTGGTTTTTTTTTGGCATGCCACACGTTTTTCAAGAAATGGCTAAAATTTGCAGACTTACTGTAAAAGCTGTATGGTATCCATGGTGGCCCACTGGTGTCTAAATACACAATATAAACATATTGTATATTTGTATATTGGCCATATTGTGTTGTATCATTTGGAGCAGATAAGTTTTGACATATTACAGTGGGATTTTAATTTAGTTGAAAGGGGTAAATCATGAATACATTTAATAATAAGGCACGCAAATATTTCTTTTGGCTGTTGTACACAGATGGGAAATATCTGGATGAGCTCTAGGGAACAAATAGACAAGACCACAAGTCAGCTTTCCGCAAACAGCTGCCTTCCAGATGTGTGGAACTACACCTCCCACCACCTGCAGCCATTGTGCCTAGAAGTGGTGAGAGTTTTAGTCCAACACATTTGACTAGGCACTATGTTTTAGAGATGGCTGGCATAAACAAAGTAATATCTATACCTTTCTGTGCACAAAGTCTACAAAGCAGCAACATCCCAGTCAGCTGCTTGCCTGTTTTTAAATATTTGCTATATCTAAGAACTCAATAAAGCTGATTGTTGATTTAAGTCAGTGGTGAACAACTTGTGGTCTTCTAGATGTTGGATTGCAGCAACTGGTAGTAAAGCAAACAGTGAGAGATAAGGGAGCACCATACAACCACAAGTTGTCCAGCATGATTCAGACTTTAAGTATTCTTGTACAAGGCCACACTCCACACGGCAGGCATTAATATATCCCCCTTTATATTGGATTAGGCCATTCAAGCAAGTCTGAGAGTCAATTTTATGCTACTTAGATCTCTGAGGAGGGGGCGAAAGGACTGCCTCAAATGCCAAAATACAAAATCAGTGCAAAACATGAAATGTCCTTGAGTCTACTTCTGGATTTGTAAAATGGGTATTTGCTATGTTGAACCCTTTGGACCTAATTCCAACATGAATCACCATTCCTGAAGGCATCCAGGGAGGCTGTTCTTCTTTTCTGGATATACTGTAAGGAAAAGGGTGGTTTGGGTGAATCTTGGAGGAGCAGGACACTGTCAAAAAAGCCTTGAGGGGGTACCAGTTTGCAGCAGTTGAAATAAGCTGGGTACCAAGGAGGGAAGACAGAGAAAATGGGACATTTTCAAAGCACGTAAAAATATGAGATGACAGGATTAATTGGGACCATTCCTGATAAATTGGTACAGTGGGAGGGTATGATATGGATGTTGTGATCACTGGGAGGAATGCCACTATAAAGACTGGTATTTATTTGGCATTCACCTGTGGCAATAGCAGTTAATTTATCCCTGACCCAGCAGATACAGCTTAGATCTTTTCAATGGCATGAATTAAATAATATTTTTAGTGCCACAAGGAACCTGATCTATTTATCGACATCAAGATCTAGCATTTACCCTGCTATCCCTAAAAATATTTTTAAAATGTATTTCCATGTGTGTGCTTTTAGATTGCCCTTAGGGGAAAAAAATAAAAAATAAAATGAGATGTGTGTATCATTTCTCTTTTCTTTGGGTTAAGTATTTTAAAGGGACAATGGCCATTTCCGCCCTAGACTGTTATAGTGCTATTATTCCACTTTCAACATCCTATGGAATCCTAGGGTTTGCAGTTTAAGGAGGGGCCTTAAATGGCACTATAACAGTCTAGGGCGGAAATAGCCAATGATTGCTGTTTCCTTAAAGGGAACACATCATCCAGCTGCAGTCAGAATAAGAGAAAAAGTTGAAACTCTGTTCCCTCTTTTCCTGCTTGACACAAGAAACTCACTGTATTGAAGAAGAGGCACGGGCTTTGAGAAATCCGTTAGCTCAGACCTATTGGCTTTCTTACTACTATAAATAATGCTGCAGCAGTACATTGACTGTAAAGTTAATATTGGTCCTGCCACAAAATCATGTCAGGTGCAGCGTAGAAGGAAAAGGAAACAGACAGCAGCAGTCATGCACATGACAGGAAATAAATATTCAGGATGGAAAGAATAATTATTGCAATAAACAAGGAAGTGTAAATATTCTTGTGGGAAGGGAGGGACTGGTGTTGGTAGGTGTGATGGAGTTCTGGGGATATGGCTATCTGGACTGCCAAAGCATTCTAGAAACAGGTTGCTAGGCAACCAGAATAGCACATTGGGAGAGAAACCCAGTCCAGTAATACGTGGGAGGGACTGATGGCAGAGAGGAAAAGATATAGAAAGGTAAACACTGATTCTCATTTGCAGTTCTTCAGTGAGCGTTCTTGCCAGAGAGAGCTGGGGAAAAAGTCCCTCAGTCAGCCAGGGAGGATTACTGTGTGGGAAGGGTTTAATTCTCAGTAGAGGCCTCGTGAGAGGTAGAAGAGTAATTAAAGAGTAATTAAACAATCATAAAATCTGATCAGAATGTGTGATCTAGATTGGGGATTGAGATATTGGTGAGAGTTTAGCCAAAGGGCTGTTTATGATATTTGTGTTTATCATAGAATCATAGAATTGGAAGAGACCACAGAGACCATCCAGTCCAACACCTTGCTATGCAGGAACGTACATCAAAGCATTCCCAACAGATGGCCATCCAGCCTCTGCTTAAAAACCTCCAAAGAAGGAGACTCCACCACACTCCGAGGCAGCACATTCCACTGCTGGATAGCTCTGACCACCAGGAAGTTCTTCCTGAGGTTCAGGTGAAATCTCCTATCCTTCAGTTTGAATGCATTGCTGCTTGTCTTAGTCTTTGGAGCAGTGGAAACAAGCCCGCTCCCTCCTGGACATGACATCCCTTCAAATATTTAAACATGGCTATCATGTCCCCTCTTAACCTTCTCTACTGCAGACTAAACATACCCGGCTCCCTCAGCCGTTCCTCATAGGGCATGACTTCCAGACCCTTCACCATTTTGGTTGCCTTCCTCTGGACACATTCCAGCTTGTCGATATCCTTCTAGAGCTGAGGTGCCCAGAACTGGACACAGTATTCCAAATGAGGCCTAACCAATGCAGAACAGAGTGGTACCGTTACCTCCCTCGAACTAGACATCATACTCCTATTGATGCAACCAAGAATTGCATTGGCTTTCTTGGCTGCCCTATCACACTGCTGACTCATGTTCAGCTTGTGATCTACCAAGACTCCTAGATCCCTTTCACATGTAGTGCTATCCAGCCACATGTCCCCCATCCTATATTTATGCATTCCACTTTTTCTGCCTAAGTGTAGGACCTTACATTTCTCTTTGTTGAAATTCATTTTGTTAGCTTTGGCCCAGCTTTCCAACCTGTCAAGGTCATTTTGAAATTTGATCCTGTCCTCTGGAGTATTAGCAACCCCTTCCAATTTGGTGTCATCTACAAATTTGTTCAGTGTGCCCTCTACTCCTTCATCCAAGTCATTGATGAAGATGTTAAATAGCACTGCTTATATGAGAGTTTAAAGATATAAGGGAACGGTCTAAATGTACTCTGATGAACTGTATTAATTTTGACCTGCCTATGAATTCTAATACTTTAATTTACCTGAATAAATATTTTTATAAATACTGACTCGGCTGAGTTGTATACAGTATTTAAAGACATTCAGAAAACACTCTACCATAGAACTATAAAAAAGTTCTAAATAACCATTGAAAGGCCTCACCCTTTTATACAAAGGTGGTGTTATAAGTGGGAAAGCAGAGCTGTGTGGAAAAGATAGGGTGCTTTATCAGATTGGGGAACTGCCATACCAATCTGGGAGAGAAAGAAGTAAGCCCCTGTCACGGTAGGGTATTTAGTTGGGGGCTTAGGCACAGTAAGAACCTTGTTGGGACAGGTGAAAAGTCTGTATAGTCAAGCATTCCATTTTCTTCAGTGAGTGATTAGATTGCTATGGAAAGTTCACAAACATGAGGCATGAGGACAATAACTCTTACTCTTATTCTCCAGCAGCTGATATTCAGAGGCATACCAGCTCTGATACTGGTGAGAACAGCTGAAATTATGTAGGTGCACCATGCTAACAGCAGCACTTTTTCATGAGTGGCACAGTGGTGACAAGAGAAGATAAGCAAAATCTCTGAGCAGTCTGTTTCTCCTGTGCCTTACTTCCTTCACTCCCGCCACACCTGGAACCTTTTTCCTCTGGCAGATATGGCCTCCACTGATGTACTTACACCAATGTGTAGTCATCATGACAAATAGTGATTGATAGCTTTATCCTCCGTTTGGTGTTGTTGTGTGCTTTCAAGTTGTTTCTGAATTATGGTGACCCTAAGGTGAGCCTATTGTGGGAGTTTCTGGGGCTGAGTATGTGTGACATGCCTAAAGTCACCCAGTGGTTTTCCATGGCCAACTGAACTTTAGTCTCCAGGATCATAGGCTAATGCTCAGACTACTACACCACACTGGCTCTCTTACCTTTCACATATTTGTCTAATCCTGCATTAAAGTCATTTTAGTTGGTGGCTACCTGAGTTGTTTTAGTTGTTTCCGTTCTTGAAACTACTACTGCACAAAGAACATCTATTTGACTGTCTTAAATCTCCCAGAAATTCAGCTTCATTATATAACTATATAACCTGGGTTCAAGTACTATGAGAGAAGAACTCTCATCTGCTTTCTTCACACAATGCACATCTTAACCCCCTCATCATATTCACTTTGTTATTCGCATTTTCTATTAATTCACAAGCCCCAAACACTGTGACTTTGCAGGGAAATTGCTTTAGCTCCTGCATCCATTTGATTCCTTTCTTCCTCCCCCACAACTTTCTGAGCTCTACATTAGCCTAGTTGAACTGTGGCTTGTAAACCTGACAGATGCAACAAAGGTTACTGAATTGCTTCATTGCCTCCAGGCTAGACTACTGTGATGTGCTCTACATATGGTTGCACTTGACATGCAGTTATTTCAAGGTAGAATTAAAACAAACCTCTGTGAAAAGAAAAGAAGGAAAAGAGCACCACCACACCACAACCACAATTATAACAATTGGATCCAGATATAGGCATGTGCTGGTGAAAAAGGGACTTCACTATGACAAACCTTCCAGCCCCCTAACAATTCTGTGTGTATGTGTCTATAAGTCACCTGCCAACTTATGGTGATCCCCATGAATTTCATAGGTTTTTCTTAGGCAAGAAATACTCAGAGGTGGTTTTGTCAGTTCTTTCTTCTGAAAAATAGCCTATAGCACCTAGCATTTGTTGGCAGTCTCCCATCCAAGTACTAACTAGGGTTGACCCTGCTTAGCTTCTAAGATAAGGTGGGATCTGATGCTTTTAGGTTATTTAGGCAGAGGGGCAAATGGGTGAGTTGTGATGTGGATGAGTGGGTGCAGGAATGTTTCCTGAGAACTGGGAGGGGAAGAGGCCTTCTGCCAGAAGAAGGTAGGTCAAGGATCCAACTCACTCAGTTTTCCAATGTTGCTATTCAGATTTAGGAGTTGTAATATGATTTCAAAATTGAGGCAGTTTCAGAATAAAGGTCTAATTTTTCAGTTTAAAACCACCTGTTCTTTGTCACTAATGTGTACGGTTTTTTATTAATTAATTAATTAATTAATTAATTAATGTATATCCTGCCTTTCTCCCAGCATGAGATCCAAGGCGGCGTACAACCTTTTAAAAACACAATACAACTAAAAACTCTTAGTAATAATAATAGTACAAGATTAAAAACAGAATTAAGTTAAAAACAAAAGTTAAAAATAGTTTTAAAAAACATATCAAACATAATAAAATAGAAACACAACACCTCCCAATAAAATGTCCATCTGGTGCAACATATTAAAATCCAAATGCCTCCATAAATAAAAAGGTCTTTACTTGCTGGCTGAAAGACAGCACAGAGGGGGTCAACCAGATCTCCTAAAGAAGGCATGGTAGCAGCCATACGTGTTGACATAGTTTAATTGGTGATGTATGATTTAATTGGCAAGATACATTATTTGGCTTTGATATAACAATGTACTCTGATGTGACTGGAAGGCCCAACTGGACAAGAGGAAGACACTGGCTGAACATGTGCACTGCAAAGGTAGGTCAGAGATCCCCTCTGGGCAGCCAGGTCATCAGGAAGTCACCAGGTACCTGTAGAAGTGATAGGCTTAAGCTAAGCGGTAACAGCTCTGCTATCAGATAATAGTGATTAATGGTTTCAACCTTTGTCCCATCAGCCTGGAAATTTTCCTCATTGCACTCAAGCCTGTCCACTATTACAGAGCTACCATGATGTCTATTAAGTCCCTGCAACTAAGAGTAAGACAATTAATTCATTCTGCACCCTATTGTGTCTGTTGCAAACTCTTTTGTTTACTCGGCCAGAGAGTCATTTACACACGTACCCTCCAGGCAGATTTTGGGTATAAAAATCCTTCATTCTGACCAGTTGGTTGCAGTACATCAGAGTTGAAAACCACTATGTCACTTTGAACTCCAGTTTGTACTGTCCTTAGATGCAAGTCTAAGCCACATTGCTGTTTCTTTGCTACTTTTCTGGATACATAATTATCACCCCAAACCCTGAAACTTTGCTATCAGCCTTTCTTCCCCTTCCTTCATTAAGCTCTTGTGTGAGTGCATGACTGTCTGAATTTTGTGTGCATGCATGGTTGAACTCCCCTCAATAAACACATTTGAGTTTGCTTTTGACTCTCTGGCTTTTTTCCTGCAAGGACTGCATAAATACTGGTGGAAAGATCTTGCCAGGTTACCTGCCTCTCTCAGCTTTTCCTAATTAGAACTAATTAATTCCCCATTTTTGCAAGGCATTGCAGGTATTGATGGAGGAGCTATAAGGTCCCCCACCTTTTGGGGTAACAGAGTTCCCCAACTTTGGAACAGTCATTGAAAAAAGTTTCTCCAGTGTCTTCACCAGGTGTGCCTGTGAAGGTGAGGGGACCGAGATAAACCCTCCCTGTAGATTTTAGAATTTGAACAGGTTCATATATATAGAGAGGTTTTTTTCAAATACCCTTTCCCCCCCCCCCCAGAAGAACACACTGCATATACCATACGTGCTTAAAAGATTGTTTTCAATTAGTTTGCTACCATTTATACATTAATAACAGTACATATAGAGCCAGTGTGATGTAGTGGTTAGAATGCTGGACTAGAACTCCAGGAGACTAGGGTCTGAATCCCTGCTCACCCATGGAAACCTACTGGGTGACTATGGTCAAGTCATACTCTCTCAGCCTCAGAAAAAGGCAATGACAAATTTCCTCTGAACAAATCTTGCCAAGAAAACACTGTGATAGGGTCACTTTAGGGTCACTATAGGTCAGAAATGACTTGAAGGCACACAATAACAATAACAACAGAATATTAAGTCCCAGTAAGTTCAGAGGCAATGGCAAATTATCTCTGTGTATTCATTGCCCAAGAAAACCTTACGAATTCATGGGTAAGTCAACAGATTACTTGAAGGCATATACAAACACACATACACCAAGCAATGGCAAATACAGACAATGGCCTTGGTTTCAAGCAGCTGTTAGAGGCTGTCAAACACCAACTACTACTGTATTATAATCAGATGCCCATTTCTAATTCTTCCTATCAAATGTCTGGCAAATATGCATGCACTCAAGGAGTATTTGGAAAATCTTAAGACAACTTGCACTTGGGAATATCAATTTGAACCAGTTTGGGCCATTTCCACAATAGACTGTTATAGTGCTATTATTCCACTTTCAACATCCTATGAGGTTTGCAGGATTGCAAACCCCAGGATTCCATAGGATGTTGAAAGTGGAATAATAACACTACTGGCCTTGGTTTCAGTTCTGTTTCAAAGCAACAGCTGGTTCTGAAAGCTAGTGTCCTGCCTGCTTAGGAGACTGAGCTGATGGCAGTGCACTGCCTCAGTCCCCCAATATTTCTACTACTGGTTCCTTTGAAATACCAGTTCAGCGATGTACTTGATGGCATTCTTAGTCTCCAGGGGAGTGCATAGGTTACAGTTCCAGCCTGACTGAAAGATAAATGAAATCAAGTGCTCCCTCTGGAGGTTGCTATAAAAGGCACCCTTTTTAAGAAAGGCAGTACAATGCAAGGACATCCTCCTTGGTCGTTAATTTGGAACAAAGGCCATAATGAACAAGTGATGGAGGGCTATCAGCCTATACTCAGCTGATTCATTTGTTCTTTCATGAGGAAGTAAAAACATCCTTAACTTTCTTGGGACCAAAACCTGCACTACAAAGAACAACAATTATGAAGCTGAGGGTGTTGGTAGTAATGAAGATGAATTTATTTTCATCCCACCTGTCTCCCAATACAGAAACTCGAGATGGCTTACAAAAATCAAAACGCACACAGTTGAAAGCAAGAAGATAATCCTTGTGATATCACAGGGAGTGGGGTCTTGTTGATTTTACAAGTATGGTATCACAAGAGGCACTTCCCTGGTGATGTCATTAAGCATTGTAGATTTAGCACCAACAACTGTCTGGTATTTAAATCAAAAACACGAAGTCTAAGTAGTGAGGATTCTTGCTTCTTGTTCTGCGGACCAGAGAAGAAGGTCCAGGCCCAGACACTGAAGGTTAGGCACCGTAATCTTGGAAATCTAGAACTCGCGCATCCTCCAAATTCTCCTGCGAGGTGCTGAGATCCTCCTGTAGCAGAGATGTTGAGCAACATTCTGTTACGGAGATAAAAATCTCCCCATTGCAGTGAAGCTACCATAGATACTTTAGGTAGGAGAGAGGCTTCAACACTGCCCCATCCCAGGAATACTGTATATCAATAGCTCTGTGGTGCAGGAGAACTAGCATGATGTAGCTGAGTGTTGGGACTAGGAGTCTGGAGACCAGGGATTGAATCCCCACTTGGCCATGGAAACCCAATAGGTTGGGTAAGTCAGCCTCAGATGACAAGGACAAACCCACTCTGAATAAATTTTGCCAAGAAAAACCTGTGATACGTTTGCCTTAGGGTCACCATCAGTTGGAAATGCCTTGAAGGTGCACAATGCAAGCAGTAACAAGAACAAAATGGTTGAGGAGACTATGGCCATTTCCACACTACACTGTTATAGTGCTATTATTCCAGTGTCAATATCCTATGGAATCCTGGGTTTGCAGTTTAGGGAGGAGCATTTAGAATTCTCAGCCAGAGAGCTCTTTTGCCTCAGTAGACTACAAACCCCAGAATTCCACAGGATGTTGAAAGTGGAATAATAGCATTATAACAGTGTAGTGTGGAAATGGCCTATGAGAGAGCATCTCTGCTTGGGAGGCAGGAGGTACAGGAAGAAAGTGAACAGCTCCAGCAGGAAGTAGAACATGTTTAAAATATATATGTTTAAAAATAGAATGGCTCCCTCTCTCAGCATAAGAAGAGGACATTTTGCTGGCAGTGCAGCAGCACCCCAGGCATTTGACATCCCACAGAAAATGCTGGGGTGGGGGGTGGCAAGTGGCATGCAGGCTGCACGTTCCTCACTCTGGTAATAAAGTGTGCCTTTGCTGGCAATGGATTAAAACTCACAGAATTCCATTTGCCTGTTTTATATTTTAAGAATGTATCTGAATATACTCCAGTATCATGGTAATGGTTTCTATCAGTGTCCCTATACCACCAGCTACAACCATTAACTGATGGAGTACAGTAGAAGCTTTCCCATGGAACAGCACTAGGTAGAGAGGGGATGTGAAAGAGGAAACATTCCAGTCAACCTGAGTATCAGTCAACTTGAGGTATTGTTTAACTGTACTATAATTTCTGCTATGAATTGTCTGTCCTTTATTTTTATTGGAATAAGTTTTTTTTCCATCTTGGACAAACTTGTAGGCTGATCCAAAAGTTTGCTACATGGGAAATATATATTTAAGCTGTGCTGAGATAGCTCGCATATCTGGCAGCTTGTAAAGCAGTCACTCACAGTGGCACTGTGCAGAGAGCTGCTGGTAAAAGTGTTTGGTTATATGATGACTGGCTATGTTGACGTGTGTACTGCAGAAACAGTCATCATCTGTTATCTGTTGACAATGGAATGGAAAATACAGGTGAGTCTCAATTTGTGTTGCTCTAATTTACACCATTTCAAATTAATTACAATGAACCACAGAGCATAGCTCTCCCAGCGTGCTTGTGCAGTCGAGCAAGGTGGGATACGTGAGAGAGTGAAGCTGTTTGGAGGTTTGGTGTGGAGCTTTCAGTAGCCAGAAAAGGTGACTGAACTACCGTAGTTTTCTTTTACCATCCTAGGCTGGGATAGTAGAGAGACTCGAGACACTACAGTCATGGAACTGTGGGGAATGGGGAGAGAGAACTGGTGGAAGGAAGGGTTTGGTTTTTTTGCAGGGGGGGCTTAGAAAGAGGAGGGAGAAAGAAACTCAGATATCCTGTTGTCATTTGGGAGATGTACTTAGATAAAGCATTAGCAACTAGAGTCTAGTTTCTTTTTTGCTGAGAGAAAGAGAGAGAGAGTACAGCAAGAGATGTACTCTCTCTTTATGAGCTTTCTCAACTTAAAAAGCTTGCTGAAGAAGACACAGCAAAATAATACAGTTCTTACCAGTTGCTCTATCTGCTCCTCTGAGAAGGAACTGTCGTCTAAGAGCAAGCCAGCTCACTCCAGCTAAGCCATTTAGGGAACAGGAGTTGCATCTTCTTTTGGTCCCTCTGGAGGACAATTACAAAATTTATCTAGTGTAGAAAAGATCAGCTCTGATACTTTATCCTTCAAATGACTTTCAAATTGGTGGTAGTTTGAGTAAAGTCATTTTGTGGTTACTTCACCTCCATCAGAACACATCCCTCTGGTCTTCAA
Source organism: Ctenosaura bakeri (assembly GCA_948474755.1). Classification (NCBI taxonomy): domain Eukaryota; kingdom Metazoa; phylum Chordata; class Lepidosauria; order Squamata; family Iguanidae; genus Ctenosaura; species Ctenosaura bakeri. The sequence goes on along the minus strand of CAOLHI010003240.1, from coordinate 161,465 downwards.
TGATTCCTGATGGAACTTGCTCCCCCAATTTATGTCAGTCTCAATTTACCTTGCTAGTCCAGGAACACAACCCTGATGTGAATTGAGACCCACTTGTACCAGAAACACAAGACTCTGGTAGGTCATAGGAGACCATTCAAGATATTGCCACATTGTTTCTCTCCTTCTCTAGGGCAACATTACTAATTCATTTCTCCCCATTTTAGGTGTAGGATTTGATTTGTTTGGGGCATAATGTTTCTGTATCATGATACAGACAGAACTAACATTATGATGTCTCTTCTCCAGTTGTGGCTTGTGCCTTCTATGTCACCAGGTCACCGAACCTGCAGTCCAAATTATCTAAGGTCCTGAGATCAATACTCTAAATAGTATAACTGTGACCATTTCCCCTTTGGTTTTCTATTACCGGTATAGTTTTCTGGAAAAGAGAGGAAAAGAGGTTGATGCTGCCTGTAGGGGTAAGAATAATATTTACAAAACAAAATGAATTGTCTTGAGAGCAGGTATATTGACAACTGTGGTTACAGAACATGTTATAAACAGCAAATCAGCAGTTTATTTGACATGTAATTTTAATGGAGTACCTTATGCTTAGAAAGCTCCTTCAGTCAAATGTGAAAACTTTTGCAAACCCAGAAGGCTAATTACAAAAGCCATATGGGTCTTGCAATTTCACTTCAGTTCTTTAACAGTCACTGAAGCAAATAAGACAATGCCATCAACTCTTTCTAGTTAAACTGGCAGTCATTATGCATGTCATGTCCCTTCACTCCTACACTTTGTGATGAAACATTCCTTCCCAGTTTGATTTGAAGGATATATAAATGTATACATTGGGTTTCAAATTTTGAGGCATGCCTCCCAAGAGAAATGCAAGTTCCACTTCTAAAACCATTTGTTATGTTTATTTATGGGATTAAAAGATATACTGCTGCCTTACCATCTCGAATCAAAGAAGCACAGTCGGCAGTGCTTTGTTTTCATTTCCTGAACCCTGTTGGTCACTTGCCACCTGTTCAGTATTGCCCAGCATCACCTTTCCACTTTTGCCTTTCAGTACTAGTAATGCTAAGCAGTTATTATTTACCTTTCCACTAAATTGTACACACAAGATCAATGGGAAATTGCAATGGTACTATTCTCCCAGACCTGTCAATCTTGCTGTGCCTTTGGCCAAGCTGAAGGTTGGCTTTTTTTCTCCACCATCTTCAAAACATGCTTAATTAATCCATATTGTAAATAAAAGTGTTATGCAGTTTAATTATTCATTCTTAATAATGGTCATCCTATTGCAAGGTCTTTGATATTCATTTTGTGCCCTTTCATAGTTACACTCCAGATAGGTGCCACAGTTGATTCACCTTGGTTAGACTACTGCTTTGTAGTTCAGAAAGCTGGAATACCAAGGCTGTTGCATTTCCATTTGAAGTAACAGATGCACTGTGTGGAAACGAAGAGCACAACTTTAGCTCTTGATCAAGTTAAACTTTTAGACTGCATTGCAGTAGCTACAAGAGGTTCTTACTTATCCACTGAGAAAATTTTTCATGCTATCCTTGTAGCAATCACAGGTATTCTCTGAAGTTCCAACGAGCTCAAAGGCTTTTATTTCCCAGTAAGTAGGTTGCAATTAGGCAATGTGATCCAAACTCAAAGAAATACTGGCTCTAATGGTCTAAAGCAATATTTCTCAACATTTTTCCAACTGTGACCTCTAGCGGAGGTAATTTTTTCTTCCATTTCCTTGCCTCTGAAAAATGTCACAACTGAGTCCCACAAAGTAACAAAATGATAAAGGCAGTTTCCTTTGGACAGCTAACAGACTTCTGTATGCAATGATAAGCATGTGAAGTCTTCGTTACTGTCCTCGCAAAGCTATTGAAACAAGTGGTCTTGAAGTACATTTGATTTAATGTAATTTACTGCTTTTATTACAGTCTGTAGAGACTCATGTAAGGACACTGCTAGTGTTTCTGAAACCAAGTGTTATCGGTGAACTATGTTGTGAAAACAGAATACTTCTGGCACAACATCTTTCAAATATGCAATAAATCCTCTGTATCTACCTGTGAAGCAGCACCATCAGTAGCACAGGCCAGAATGTTCTTGAGAGGGATATCTTTCTCATTGAAGTACCTCTTTACTTCTTCAAAACTTGTTTCACCTTTAGTATCTTTTTAAGCTTTCAAGCAAATAGCATTTCTTCTTTCAATTTGCCGTTGAGCAAATATCTAACATAAGCCATCAGTATTGCTGTGTTATCTGGTAAACACGATTCATCAATTTGCAAAGCAAACTTCTGAACTTTTAACTGTGAGACTAGTTGGTTTTCAACATCTTCTGCCATTTCGTCAATGTGCTTAAACACTGATGAATTGCTCAAAGGAATGGATTTGATAATTTCATGAGCATGTTGGTTCATGACAGTTGAAATAACAACAGACACTGTTGGCAAAATCAAGGATTCCCCTGCAGTGTGTGATTTTCCTTCCTTGGCTATCAGTTTGATTATCTTAAAAGATATGTGATTAAACCTTTGCCATTTAAAACCGATTTCTAAACAAACATTTTCTTCAGTGTAGGTCTAGTTTCAAATTTATATAGCCCCATTCGAAAATATTCCAGTGGTTTATCCTTCTTGTCTTTATGAGACATTTCCAAATGCTTCTGCAGCTTACATGGATGCATACTTTCATTGGAAAGTGTGGTCATAATATCAAACACATAGGTATTGTGCGGTCTTGTGGTGACGGAATAAATCTGTAGCCAAGATACTCAACTGAGTATTCTCAACATTTTTTGTGTGTGCAGGTAGTCACAGGGTATCTAAAAATAAAAAAAATGAATTTCGATGTTACTGCAGTTTAGGCCTCCTTGGAGATACCCCTAGGTATCTTTTTGATATCACTAATTTGGCTCTCTTCCATCACCCCTCTCCACGTGTTTGTGAGGCCCCCGGATAAGCACAGAACTAGGCTCGGCCACTAATTGCTGAACATTCCATTCTCCACCCAGGCAGGCCAGAAATAACCAGATCACCGCTTTAGGAGACCTCTCTGCAAACACCTTCATTATGTATGCACGCTGTTTACAAAGGACTCCCTGCCCCGAGCAGGCAACCTGGCAAGCTGAATACTCAACTGCCAAGCAGTCTGTATTTGCATACTGGCTAACTCTTTGTCAATTCGGACTTAACTTAATCATGCTAAATTCTGACCTTTCCAAAGCTTTGTCCCGCTCCTAAAACGCATTGTTTTCCCCAAGTACGGCATAGTCTGCAGTTACATTTCCCTCTATAAAAATCCCTGATTCCGAGACCTTCCTCGGATCGCTCCCGAGTTCCAGACTGCCTTGCTGCCGCTTTGCTTAGCGAGCTTCCCCTCAGCTCCACGTGCTGAGCCACATCAAACCCCAGCATTGCTCTCTATTCTTTCCGGGCTTCAGGAACTGGTTTCATATCACCCGAATCAACTACCCCTCTGAAAATCATGCTATCATACTCACACCTTTATTTTCCTTAGTTATCTGTGTGTGTGTGTTGCTTACATTGTGTGCCTGTATTTAATAAAGATCATTCATTATTTCCAACACGGTTTGCTTCTTGACTTGGCCTGACCCTGTAAACATTGGGTTACAAGATTCTGCTGTGTTACCCTGCCTCGCGTAGTGTCAACCAGTGCTCTTGACTAATTTCCCCATCTTGTGTAATTGTAAGGTTATTTGGGTGTCCCTCCTGGGACCCCCAGTAAACAGGGTAACATCGATACAGATTCAGATTAATTTTACATATGCTTGCAACTACAAAATAATAAGATCACTTCTCAGAAATAAAATAGCATTAGAACATCTGAACAAAGACAAATGAAAAATTATGTCTGATCCTGATAGATCTTTACAACAAGAAGCAACTGAACACAGCAACCGCAAAAGGAATGGATAACACAACAGCTAAAAATACCTGACAATTACAAGCAGAATTCTTGCATGCAGCAATATATCTCGTTTCGCAGTAACACTTGCACAAAGAAACAGCATCCTACACACTAACACTGCTGCAGTCACACACCTTGCCCATTACAAACGAGATGCAGACAGCTTGGTGTGATCAGCGGTGGAGTGCGGAAGTGGGTGGGAGAAGGAAGTGGAAGCAATGTTGCTGCAGAGCGTGTGTGGCGATCCATTCACTGGGAAGCAAGGTCACTTCTCTGTTTTCTTCACTTCTCACGTCCCCCTGTGACTGCCTAGTCTCATGCCGTGCCCCCTCCATTTATGTGATTTTCACCCGTAGTCCCCTTGGAATATCCTGGGGGCCCCCAGTTGAGAAATGCTAGTCTAAAGCACAGATATCTTCTGCTAGGAGAAATTCCTTTCTGTCAGCTTTGTTGTTATCTGCTGCCAAGTCAACTTTGACTTATGCCAATCTTATGAATAAGAGATGGCCAAGGGTTTCAGTCATCCTGCTCAGGTCTTGCAGATTCAGAGTTCTGGCTTATTTGATTGAGTCATCCACCTGTGTTCTGGCCTTCTTCTTTTCCTACTGCTTCCATCAAGCATTATGATACTAAGGGCTACAAAAAAGCTTTTAATGCTATGCTTATCTATTGACTTGTATCTTTTGTCTCTAATGGAATTCTTTAGGTAGTTTTAATTCAATGGATATTTAATTGCATTTTAACAATAGCTTCTTAGTATGCTTTATGTCTTTTTATGTGCTTTTATCCCTATTTGTTTTAATTTTTGTCAGCCACTTTGAATCTCAGTTTTGGGGAAAAGGCAGGATCTAAATGAATAAAAAAGTGAAATAAATAATCTCAGAGATCTATGGACAGAGTAATTCCCAGCGGAACCGCTCAACTAGCTAAGATCTACGATGGAATACCACCCCCCCCCGGAAGGAGGTAGAAAGGGACTGTGTGAAGGGGAACCAATCTGTGACAGATTCAAACCTCCTCTTAGCCATGGATACAGTTACAAAGTCAGATCAGAATGAGGATTTTTGTTGCTATGTGCCCTCAAGTCAACTCTGATTCTATCATATGGTTTTCTTGATATGATTTCTTCAGAGGAGGTTTGCCATTACCTTCCTTTAAGGCTGGGAAAAAAAAGTCCAAGGTCACTCAGTGAGTTTCCATGGCTTATCATATCAGTGATATCACAAAGTCCTAGCCCAATACTTAAGTTACACTAGGTCTTGCAGGGGGGATGAGACTAGCCCTAAGTATTTTCCAACACTCCTAGGTGGGGAATTGTGTTGGCTGGATTCAGCACAGCTTCCTCTGGCCTATTATCAGCTCAGCTGGCCCTCAGTTAATTTGGCCAGTTAGAACTGGACTCTCAGGCTGCAAACTGAGGCATACTGACTTGCAAGTAAGCCTCACTGAACTCAGTGAGATTACATTCTGAGCAGGCATGCATGTTCTTACATGCCTTCAAGTCATTTCTGATTTATGGTGAACAAGATTTTCTTGGCAAGATTTCATCAGAGTTTGCAATTGTCTTCCTCTGAGGCTGAGAGGATGTGACTTTCCCAAGGTTTCCCAGTGGGTGCCCATGGCCCAACAGGAACCCTGGTCTCCAGAGCCTTAGTCCAAAACCCAAACTACTGTACCATGTTAGGTCTCATGGCATGCATAAGGTAGTGCAATACAACATTGTACGAGAGTAAGAAACCCGTAGCACTCAAGATGTTAGTGGGCTGCAGCTTTCACTGTCCCTCTGCATGGACTATGCTAATTCAGATGGATCGGAGTTGCAGTCCAAGATCTGGAGAACCATAAACTGTTCTGCATCAAGAAAAGGGCACCAACAATAACCTCTCCAATGACACTAGGTATTTTCCAAGCTTCTTCCCAAAAGTTACTTTCTGTCTATTTGGAATTTGGCAAGCAAGATAATCTGCAAGTTGATCCTTAACTTCAGTTAAAATTTAATAATGTGTAAATTACATGAGACTTGATTTTGTCTTTGAACAGATGATTCATGGAATTCTAAGCCTGTCTGTCTGTTAGTCATTATGAAAATAAAGTATCATAAAAGGAATTTTGTGTAATTAACAATGTGGTGTAAAGCCTTAAGGGATGCCATAAAGAATACAAGATTTTGTGCCAGCATTTGTAGATGTTAGTATTCATATCCACATTATTCACATGCACAAACATGCACTACTGTACACCAAACATGGCTTATATGCACACATCTGTAAAACCTGAAGGAAGTGTTATCAAATATTTAATATTCAACACTGCCATTTTTTATCATTCTGTTGGCAATTTCAAATAAAAGGAGGTCAAGACAGTAGAGTATTTCCATACTATCAAGTATGGTTTGCATTAATGCAGAACAAAAAATAATTTTAAAAAGCGTTTTTAAATTACTGTTTGATACCACACAGATTGCATATAGTATTTAAAGAATGTAACCAAAAATTTGAAGAATTCTTACACTTACTTCCACACACACACACACATTTGGGGAATTTGTGAGTATGGTTCTATTTTTTTTTAAAAAAAATCACTTGGAGAAATGGGTCATTTCTGAAGTTTATTACACCTTGTTTTGTTATAAAACTTCTTCTGTAGCAAGAAAACAAGAAAGAATGATAGCCAAGATTTAATTCCTATCCATTCTCTTAACATAACAAAACCCAGAGCCTTGTTTTCAGTAAAGCATTAAGAAAAGAAGAGAACAAGGAAAAGTTGAGGTACTTTAATTGATCTCCTGTATATAAAAAGTTACTTAAAATAGAATGAGGGGTGAAATATTCACCATAGCTTATGGAGCATCACAGAAGACGTCACTGATTTAATGTGACAGCTCTGGAAACAAAGAAGGGCAAGAAATTAGCAAATGCTGTGGATACCCCTTTCAGCCAGCTTCTAAAACAGGCTTTTGTGAGAGATACTCTGTGTGTAGTGTGTTGGTGGCAATCACAGCTTTCATTATGTATCAAATGCCCTTCTAGCTTCACAATTTTATCTGAGAATTTCCCAACTCCCCCCGCCCCAGACCATCTATACCTGTAACAGCCTGACAAGCATAAATACTCACTGGTATGAACCAGCTCTCAACATGGACAGCTAACATACGGTCTTAATGGTTTATGTTCTTCATCAGCCAGTCATGCTTTCAGTGTAGTTTTAGTAGTTTGCACAAATGGTTTAGAACAAACAGTCCCCAAACTAAAAATAGCATATTTTCACAGTGATTCAAACATACGCCATTTCCAGCATTAAAATATGCCTGTTTCAGCATAAAAACATATAAAGGGATCCAGTAGCCCCCCTGAGATTGAAATGAAACTGCAAACCCCAGGATTCCATAGGATGTTGAAAGTGGAATAAGAGCACTATACCAGCTTAGTGTGGAAGCGGCCTGAGAAAAAGAAATTTCTTGGTAAGTTTTTGTGGACTTCAGTTCGTGCTGCAGCTGATTAAGGTGTCTGAAGTTCAGAGAAGCTTTGCTGGAAATTTCTTTTTCTCAGTTAGCTTAAAGATCTCTTTATTCCTTTTACAGTCATTCTAATCCACATTGATTCAATGTTTTGTTGAACTTTAGTTACAAACATTTTATACCAATAATCCCTCCCATCCCTTGCACTGATCTTTTAAAATCCCTCCAAGTGCTTAAATTGGGCACCTAAATATCAGATAACTTATAATTATGTTTGATTTAATTTCATTCATTCTTTGTGTGATGGCTGTCTTTAGTTACCCAGATCACTCCTTGTTTCTGCTCAGCCCAACAGTCTTGCAGTTCTCTATTTAATTATTACAAACTGTACATGGAAGTCAAAGCAAATGCCATGGCTTGCTTTTTCTCTCATGTAGTTCCTCTGTATTTGAGGATTTCATATCATTCATGTAAAACTGTGGACTCATTTTCCACAGCTCAGTAATCCAGTAATTAAAATGTGGCAGAGTCTGGAAATATGCATTAATTGAAAAAGTCTTGTAGCTGCTGAATTCAAGTGTTAACACATCATTTTACATAACAAGTCAGCTGCAGGGAAGTTAGCAGAATGCATGTCAGCTACACAATACTGTCTTGTAATATTATTTGGTAAATTTAATACTAGGCTCATGGGCTGCTGGTTCCCTCCTAGTGCCAGGCATGATGACAGTTCCACCTGACTGGCAATTTGGTTTCCACATGCAAGCTTGAAAAATAAAAAAGCAGCACCAGTGGGCTGGGATTCATCCTTATTTTCTTCTGTAAAGCACATCACACACAATGGTGATTACATATAAAAGTAAGTTCAAATAACATCACCAGAATCATGTTAGAGCCTTATGTCTTCATAATTAGATTTACACCTGCGAGAATTAGAATTGTTGTTGCTGTTGCTGTGGTTTGCCTTTAAGTCACTTCCAACTTATGGAGACCCTAAGGCAACACTAGAGTGCGTCATATGAACCCACAGTTAGCATTTCACATACAGCAACAAGATTTAAAAAAATGAATGAAAAACAATGAAATTCTGCTGCCCTATGTGCAGATGTCTCAAAAACAGGAAAATATTACACATTCAAGAAAAAAAAATGACTAAACTTGTACTTCTTACTCAATGGTTTTCCCTGATGTATTAAATTTTCAACATTTATGGAGATTTTGGCATGGGCATCAAATTGGTGCAGAGGCCAAATTAAAGAGGCCTAACTTCTCCCATGTGCACTTGCGGGAATTATATGGTCTCCATCTGCTATTTTATGCTGAGAAAGTGACTCCACTCTTTCACTACTCAGTTTTTAAAATTTCCCAAGGCATCTGAGCACTTTCACTGCTTCCAGGGGGTCCCACAAAGTTTAGAGTGTATATACATGTGCGTGCATGAACACAACATACACACAAAATATAACTGTACAATAGTAATATTATAGTATAGTAATATTATTCAATATATTACCACATATCTGCTTCCTTGTTATCTCTTGCCTCACTCAGAAAAGTGATTTCATCATGAAAACCACACTCCCAGGCTCCTACTGGATTCTGGATGTAGTTGTGAATTGAATTATGTGTTTGGAGTGGAGGAACAAGGAAAAGTTTTCCAACCTCAGGAAAAGAAGTAACTTGAGTTTCCCAGTTCCACTCTCCAGGACATGTAATAGCTCTTCGACCTCCTCAGTGCCATTCTATGTATTATGAACCATAATGTGAAGTAAGATTTAAGACAAATATACCTCAGTATTTATAGAGCACCTCTGTCTCATCACCACAACCACTACAAATTTCACTGCCACCAAGCCATTAAAATAATTGTAGTCACTCTGTGTTCCAGTCTGTGTTCCACGTTCTGTTTTGAATCTTTGAGAGCAGGATTAAATCCTTGACAGTTTGAGACAAAGATCTTTCATATTGGAAATTAAGCTCCGAATGCAAGGCCCTCTGCATTTGAAGAAATATTCTTTGGAACTGAAGAAATCAACAAGCAGTTGGTTGAAGGAGAGAGAAGAAGCAAACGTAGGCAGAAAAACTGATAACAATAAGAACTAGGGAGGAACCAGTACTGCTTCTAAATTTACAGGCCCCAAAAAGACTGTGAGCACATAAACTCTCTCAATTTACAAGTTTATAAACCTACCAGAGCTTTATACCCATGAGATTTTGATAAAAATCCTTTCAGAATTTTGGCTACTTTTAAAGCTATGTTTCTGATATAATTATACAGTATGTGACAATACTCACATTACCTTATCTTACTGAAATAAACTGGTATTTTAAAAAATGTCCCAGGGACATCTCCTCTCAAAAGAAATTATTTGGGTGCTCTACTGTATTTGCCCCTTTTCCCTTCTTTTAGTATTATACGATCAAAACAATGCTTACAAGCAGCCTGCTTGCGAATGGCAGAAGGCAGAGCTTTCCAAACTGTGTGTCATGACACATTAGTGTGTCAGCTGCAGTGTGTAGTACAAATGTAATGGGTGGTGGGGTTGCCTCTCCTGCCGCTGGAGCGGTCCAGGCCCAGGTAGAGGGGCTGCCTTTCCTGCCATCACCACTGCTACTCTTGGCCACGGAAGACCCTGGTGAGGACAACGGCAGGGAGCCAGGCTCAGGTGGAGGGGCTACCTCCACTTACTGAATTACTCACTGAATTATTCTGTTGTGAAATGATTCGTGTCTAAAAACTGTGTCGCCAACATGAAAATTTTAGAAAGCTCTGGCATAAAGAGATTTGAATCCTCTGAGCTTTCTGAAGACTTGCAGTCACTAGGCTCTGGCTGCGCTGCAGGGGCTCATGCTATGGTAGATCAGGTGATGTTTATGCAAAGCGGGATAATGTGCAAACAGAGTCATGTTGGCTGGGGAGTTCTGGGAGGTGTAGTCTAGAAAAGGACATTTTCCTAGCTTTAGATGAAAATCATAAGAATTATCTCACTGGTTTAGGGTTACTGTTGGCTTATAGTGAGTGGGAGTTGGTGAACTGGTACAGGTGGTGGGGGAGCGTCTACTAGTATATATTGTTCTGTGTATCTCAGAGTGCTTTGATTTCTCCTTAGCTCTTTAGCTGAGAGTGCAGAAGGTCCCCAGTTAGTCATGCTGACATTTAAATGGAATCAGATAGTCCCTGTCCTTTCCCACACTTAAGTCAATCTCTGAGCAAGGCAGAAGATAGGAAATTGCATAAGCAGCAAGAATTAACACACCAAGCCAGTTTGTATGCAATACAGTTCAGTAGGTCCCCTGTAGTCACTGGACTGGTATTCAGAGTTTCACTTACCCATGATGCAAAAAAATATTCCCCACCACTGCTTATCTGCAGAAGGGAGAATACGTGAAACGAAGACTCACATGATGGGGTGCAGCTTGTTCCCCTTGAGTGCCAGGGCCTGCTAGAGGGCAAAGAGCCACACAGTGAATGTCCAGAGCTCCAGGGCCATGGCTACCACCACTGCCCAGCACCTTTTCTTAGCTATTCCTTGCATTCTTTATCACACCAGGCTGCTTGCCCCTGCACAGTCTCCATGCTGGCTACTCCATGAACAAAACTGAGGGCAGAGGGGGACTAAGTTGTCTGCACTAAGCTTCTGAAGGCAGCCCCCTCCTTTTGGTACCCAATTCCAGCAGGAGGCTCTGTTGCACAGAACCACACACCTCTCTCAGCGGCGGAAGGAGTGTCCATCTCCTTCCTTGGCCAAGAAAGCTGTGTGGCTTGGCATAGTTGGGATTCCTGTGCCTGTCTCAACTAAGGAAGGAGTGCCTGTCTCCTTCCTCAGTTGAGAGCGGCGTGTGGCTCTGCACAGCCAGGCTTCTTGCCCTTCTCTCAGCTGAGGAAGGAGGGAGACGCCTTCCTTGACTGAGAAAGGATTGTGGCTCCATGCAGCCAGGCTTCCTGCATCTCTCTCAGCTGGGAGACTCCTTCCTTGACCAAGAGAGGTGTAAGAGGCCTGGCTCCATGAGGGGGAGTGAGGGAGACTCCTTTTTTAGCCAAGAGCCCAAGCAGACAGAGTCCGACAAGCCTTGTGCACTCTCTGCATTCTGTGCAAAGAGAGCACCTGGGACCAGTGGATAGAAGGGGGCACACAGGGAATTCACCAAGCCCTGCTGGGAAGACATGCAGGCAGGAAAAAGGAGGACTCAGGCAGTGGCACTGCCTCCCACCCTCTCCACCCGGTGTGGGGGTCAAAATACAGCACTTGCTATTTTTTATGTTTTTCATTATCCATGGTAAGTCCAGGAACATATCCCCAACAGATACAGGGAAATTACTGTTATTCTAAGTGGTTTTGACAACTAAAAAGTTACTTTTTAGAAGAATACTGAATTTTAATTTCACGTTAATGGTCTTCTTCCACTGATTTTTTTCCTAAAGTTTCAGCTTTCCCGTTGCAAACCTTCTTCGACATGGTCTGCTACGAGGTTCATGCGACAATCCCTGAGGGCTTTTATGAGATCATCAACTTTGGCTTCTTTCCCTTTCAGTTTATGCCACTCTAAAAGTGACTGCATCAATTGTTCCTGCAAGTTGTATGGATTGGCTGCCACTATCCTCTCTATTTTAGCATCTGAAATTCCAAGTTTTCGAACAAGTGTTTTCCAGTGTTTTCCAACGCTGTCACATATGATTTCAAAAGCTCTGTCAAGATTACCTAGAAAGGAAATGACAATTTTTCAGATCAATGATTTGCAGTGGGGCATTGCTCCAGAAAGTGTTCCAGGTTCTCTATCTGTCTTTATCTGAAGCACCTGGATGCTACAATTTAACATTCATTATTCTAGAATCTGCCACCACCCAGCCCATTTCTGTGTATTGAAGACCAAACTAGATGTTTAAAGAAATGCACACTTCCTATATTTATATAATTTCTATCTCACAACATAGTTTTGCAAATTAAGCTTGTGTTTACCTTCTAGTGGCCAACCACAAAAGAAAGCATGATCAATACAGGATATATTAGTTAACAAAAATCATGTACTATGACAAACAGACATCTTTCACTACTTGAGGGACCATTTCTGCTAAAAAAAGGTGCTAAGCATATGATTTGGTTTGAGCTTGAGGTAGCAAGGTTACTGGTTATACATACATCCCATGAGAATTTAACCAGGGCCAGCCTACATTTAAGGGGTGGCATACTGCATCCTATCAGCTATCTTCAGTTCCCAAGCAGGTGCCAACTCTCTCTCCCAGACAGGTATACTCTTTGGCCCCTCTTCCTTCTCTATTTCCCTCTTAGGCAACCTGCTGCAGAGAAGAGGGAAATCCAAAGTGGATTAGCTGGAAGAAAATTTACTCCTTTCTCAAGCTTCTTTTCCACCAACTTGTTTCATGAAGCTCAAGAGGATTATTAACAGCCTCCTAATTTATCAGCACAGATCCTATCTGTTCTTATTCTTATATCATTTTTCCTGGCAGGATCCTCATAACTTTAAGGTCTTACAGAAATCCAACAAATGAGGATTTTTTAAAAATCCGAATGCAGATGATGCCTGTGATAAATAAACTCCCTACATATTGTCGTCTTTATCAGCACTTGCTCCTGTGCCTTTTTCAGTAGGTGGATGTATCCTCAACCTACATAACAAGACAAAATTGAGGCTGACAGACCTGAACTCTAATTCAGCCATGCCATACAACAAGTTGAAGCAATCTGATTTAGGTGGCACTGTAAGGTGGAGAAACATAAAGATGGGGATTCAGTATCTAAATAGTGCAGCAAGATGTTCTTTTTTTAAAGTGACACCTCTAGTTTGGGAGCAGGTGGTGTTTGAACTCTGCTTCAGGGAGGAAAATGTACCAAACCAGCCCTGCACAGAATAAGAATATTCATCTAATATAAATTTCTGTAAGCACAAATTTAGACCAGGATGGGGAAGCTTTGGTAAGTTTTGGATTACAACTCCTACCAACCTTTACCATGCAGAAGGGTGCATCTCTGGAAACTGACATTTGAAATATCTGGAAGGCCAAAGGGTCTCTACCCTTGTCAGATTATAATTTTGTGCGCACTTGTTGGGAGTCAAATCCAGATGGTACAGGAAAACTTTCTTTAGCTTGTACTGTGAGAGTAAAGAGGAGTACAAGATATTTGAAGGACTGTACCTTCCTATATGTACCTACTTGAACTCTAAGATCTTTGGAGAAGCAGCATTTCACAATCCCACCACCTTTAGGGGCACACTTTTGTGGGAATGTAGGGAGAGCCTTCTCCATACCTGCTCCTGCATTTTGAAACCTTCCTAGGGAGGTTAGGCTGACTGTCCTTGATGCCCTTTTGCCAACAAGTGATTTTTTTTTCTGTTTCAAATGACTTTTGGGAACTGATTGTTTTATAAAATGGGTTTTGTTTTAGTGCTGTACATTGCTTTTAAATTGACATTTTATATGGTTTTTACACAGTTTAATATTATTTTAATCTTAATTTTTGTTTTTTTTTAACCTATATATGTTTTTTCATGTACCTCTTCTGTAAGATGCTCTGAATCCCACTCTTGGGGAAAAGGCAGGATACAATCCATGTGGATGATTCACATTCACATTCCTCCTCTTCCTTCCCCAATGCTTCCCATTACTTTTATTCTCCCCATTATCCAAGTATTGGACAGTGAGAGTACAGCTTCATTTGCAACATGGAACCTTCACATTCTTCTTCCTCCCCACAGTTCCTGGCAGTCTGAGGGATCATCCAGTATAGCAATAGTTTGGGGTACAGAGTGGGAGGGGTGTGTCTTCACTTGGCCAAGGCATTCCTATCTCACAGTGAAAAATCTCCTTCGTACCAAGTGTGTACCAAGCTATTATTTTGTCACACAAGAAAATAAAATAAAAACTAAGCTTAAAAATTTAACAGAGCTACATATATTTTTGAATGCTCAGGGATGACTCTATTATTTTTCAGTTAGATGATCATGTCAGGCAGCAAATATGGAGGGGGAGCAATGACAACCTGCCAAAGTTGTTGTCATTGCCTTCCCCTCCATATCTGCTGTTCTCATTAACTGCTAAGCTGTTCCCCTCTGTCAGCGGGCAGAGTAGAAAACACCAAAACCTGTCCTAGACTCTCTAAGCTAGGGCTGCTGCCTCAGATATGATTATTTATTATTATTATTTATTTGTATCCCGCCTCTCCATATGGATCGAGGCGGCGAACAACTTACAAATAGCATGTATTTCGAAACAGTTCTATACATGCCCCCAACAAGCTGGGTACTCATTTTACTGACCTGCGAAAGGATGGAAGGCTGAGTCAACCTTGGAGCCGGGCAGGATCGAACTCACAACCTTGTGGCTTGCAGTACTGGGATGCTACTTCACTACTAGTCTTGAAGTTTAAATACTACAGTCTCTGAGGCAGAGGAAAAAATGGTCCCTGCACCTTCTGCACCTGAAGGCACAATTTTGTCCTCTGCAATAGGTGGTCCAGCCCTCACAAGCTCCCTTGTTTCATTACTGCCAAAGAGACTGCAATCCTCTGACTGGCTATTGTAACAACAGATTCCAAGGACCAAAACCCACACCTACTGTTTCAAACCAAAAAAAATAAACAAAAAGCCAACTATCCACCTACTTTTTTCTCGAATGCTCAGCTGGTGAAAGGAGTCACCAGGGGTACCTTCACGAAACTGTTCTACCTGCGTCAGCAGATCTTCTCTTTTCAGGCTCTGCAACAGGGATTTTAAGAATTCCACATCCTGATGCATAATTTTTTCCTGTTCAAGGAGATGGTTGAAGAGGTCCTTGCCACTTTTCACTGCCTGGAGCTTTTTTTTACCAATATAGTCCTTGCACAGAAATTTGAGACTATCCAGTTCGTCCGGAGAGAGAGCGCTTGAAATTGAATCCAGCAGAACCAAAAAGGGATCCATGACAACTGAAAAGAGCCAGGGAGAGGAAGGGGTTAGAAACACGGGGATTCGGGAAATGTCTTCGTTTTGGTGCTGGTTTTCTCTCTTATCTAAATAAGCAAACTCCTTCAAATTGATAAGAGAAACCTCGCCAATCTATAGACCAGAAATCCTGATTCTAAAAGAGCTTGGAAAAGTTAGCCCTTGGGCCACAATTTCCAAAATCAAGACAAGGAGATAAAAAGCCTTTCTGTGCTACACTCTTATAGCACTATTATTCCTCTTTCAACCTCCCATGGAATCCTGGGGTTTGCAGTTTAGGGAGGGAAATTTTGAATTCTCAGCCAGAGAGCTCTTGGGCCTCAGAAAACTACAAACCCCAGAATTCTACAGGATGTTGAACGTGGAATAATAGCACCATAACACGGTAGTGCGGAGAGGCTCTTTCCGCACTAGACTGTTATAGCGCTTTGATTCCACTTTCAATATCCTATGGAATCCTGGGGTTTGCAGTTTAGGGAGGGAAATTTTGAATTCTTAGCCAGAGAGATCTTTGGCCTCAGAAAACTGCAAACCCCAGAATTCTACAGGATGTTGAACGTGGAATAATAGCACTATATCCTGGGGTTTGCAGTTCAGGGAGAGGCCTTTAGAATTCTCAGCCTGAGCATTTTTGGGGCTCAGTAAACGACAAACCCCAGAATTCTACAGGATGTTTGAACGTGGAATAACAGCACTATAACAGGGTAGTGCGGAGAGGCCCTTTCCGCATGAGACTGTTATAGCGCTTTGATTCCACTTTCAACATCCCATGGAATCCTGGGGTTTGCAGTTTAGGGAGGGAAATTTTGAATTCTCAGCCAGAGAGCTCTTTGGCCTCAGAAAACTGCAAACCCCAGAATTCTACAGGATGTTGAATGTGGAATAACAGCACTATAACAGTGTAAGGAGGAAAGGCTCTTAGTCCCCAGCTTATCAGCTCTGCCTTACAGCTTCTCCCCCAAGGTTTGACTTTCAGTTTCACAATGCACCCGACATATTAACAAGTTCCTTTGTCTTTGAAACCTTTCCAGAAAAGCTCCAAAGGACCCATTCCGTGATTCTTCTGAATCACTGTCAGGCATCGGAAGCACAGAAATTTTTTAAAAAAGTTTTAATAAACTTTTACTCACTTCCCGGTCTCAGCCTTGTCCTCTCCGGAAGCGCCGTCGCTCGTCCTCCAGGAGGCGGCCAGGCCCACTCCCCGCCCCGCTGGGCTTGCCTTGCCCCTCCCTGCGGAAATCACTTGCAAAGGCGAGCGCTCTCTGGACACCAGGTGGCGCTGTTTGCCCACATCGTAGCCCCAATAGAGCTCTCAGGAAACACGGAAAAGCCCTGAAAGTTCTGCTAGCGCTTAGCACGCGGCAGTTGCCATTTCCGCACTAGCCTGTTCTAGCGCGACGATTCCACTTTCAACCTCCTCTGGAATCCTGGGGTTTGCAGTTTCGGGAGGGGCCGGACGGCCCCTCCCGAAACTGCAAACCCCAGGTTCCGAGGAGGTTGAAAGTGGAATCGTCGCGCTAGAACAGGCTAGTGCGGAAATGGTTCATAAAAGGAAGGGAAAAAGCGTATTGCTTTTGAATGCCACATCCGCACTAGACTGTTAGAACGCTATCATTCCACTTGCAACCTCCTATGGAATCCTGGGGTTTGCAGCTTGGGGAGGGGCCGGCTGGTTTAGAGGCCCTCCCTAAACTGCAAACCTTAATATTCCATAGGATGTTGAAAGTGGAATAATAGCGCTCTAAAGTCTAGTGCAGAAATGGCCACTGCTCCAGGCCTGATCTAGGCCATATCTGCACTGCATTGTTATAGTGCTCTTATTCCACTTTCAACATCCTGTGGAATTCTGGGGTTTGTAGTTTTCTGAGGCCAAAGAGCTCTCTGGCTAATGCCCCTTCCTAAACTGCAAACTCCAGGATTCCATAGGAAGTTGAAAGTGGAATAATAGCATTACAACAGTGTAGTGCGGAAAGGCCCTCAAAAGATTAGCACTTTGAGGTGCGCCGTCTTGAGAAGTAAGTAAGATTGTGGGCCGGAACTCTTGATTTCCGTACCGGATTGGTTTAAATGTATGTTCATCGCCGGAGCAGTAAAATGAAGTTCATGCAATGTAATTTTAAAAAACAACAAAATATTATTTATTTATAATACTTAACTAGAGCTTAATATAAGAACGGTTTAGAAGCAACTTATACGCAGTGCAGCAGTTTGCACAGTGAACCAATGCGGCCAAAATAATTTGTTGTTTACATGGGCAGGATCACCACCCCCACCCCAGCTTCTGGGGAAAAGGTTAAAAAAAATAAAACCGCTCCAAAGAGTTTCCCAAACTTCCAGAGCAGGTTTTTTCACAACGAACAGAAAGGGGAGGTCACTGATTTCGACATAATTGATCTGAATTTCAGCAAAGTTTCCCCATGGTGTTTTGATTGGCAAACTCACTAAATATGGCATATGGGCACGCCATCACATGGTTCCCTAATTATTTGGAAAACCGTGGGCCAAGAGCTGTCATCAGTGGCTGCACTTCATATTGGAAGGAGGTCTCGAGTGCTTCTGTTATTGGTCTGATCCTTTTCAATATTTTTATCAGTGACTTAGATTATGGGGTGGAGGGAATCCTTAACACATTTGCAGACGATACAAAACTGGAAGGAGTAGCTAACACATTGGAAAATAAGAATAGAATTCCAAAGGGCCTTAGTAAGTTAGAAAAGTGGACTGAAATTAATCAAATGAAATTCAACAAATGCAAAATTCTGCATTTAGGCCACAAAAAACCAAATGCACAGGAATAGGATGGGATACTTGGCTCAGCAGTACTACATGCAAAAAGGACCTTGGGATTATTGTTGATGATAAGTTGAATGCGATCCAGCAGTGTTACACTGCAGCAAAGAAGGCAAATACTATCTGGTTGTTGTGTACCTTCAAGTCATTTCCAATTTATGGCAACCCCAAGACTGATGCACGCTAAACAGATCTTGGGCTTTTTGATGTCTGTGTTTGTGTGACACACCCAAGGTCACTCAGTGGGTTTCCATGACCTAGCAGGGAATTAAACTCTTGTCTGTAGGATCATAGTCCAGTGCTTAAGCAACTCCACCTCGCTGGCTCTCTATATGCTATCTTAACCGGCATTAATAGAAGCACTATTTCCAAGTTGACAGAAATAATATTGCTCCATCTTCTGTGCTGCTCAGGCTTCTTCTAGAATAATACATTCAGTTCTGGGTGCCTCATTTAAAAAAAAAGATACTGACAAGTTGGAGCAAGTTCAGAAAAGGGCAATGAGGAAGATAGGTATGGAGAACAAAACATAGGAGGATAGGTTGAAGTAACTGGGCATGTTCAGCTTAGTGAGGAGAACATTGAGGGTTGACATGATTATTTTTATTTTTTATTTATTTATTTGTATCCCACCTCTCCATATGGATCGAGGCGGCGAACAACTTACAAATAGCATGTATTTCGAAACAGTTCTATACATGCCCCCAACAAGCTGGGTACTTATTTTACAGACCTGCGAAAGGATGGAAGGCTGAGTCAACCTTGGAGCCGGGCAGGATCGAACTCACAACCTTGTGGCTTGCAGTACTGGCATTTAACCACTGCGCCACCAGGGCTCCTTGACATGATCACACTCTTTAAATATCTCAGGGGTCACCACAGAGAAGAGAGTTCAGGCTTGTTCTCTGCTGCCTGAGGGTAGAACTAAGTGTACTGGTATTAACTGACAGGAGGGTAGATTTCGATTAAACATTAGAAGGAGCTTCTTCACAGTGAGAGCGGTTTGGCAATGGAACCAATTGCCTAGAGAGGTGGCACAGTCTCTTTTTCTGGATATATTCTCCAGATGTCTTCAAAAAGAGGCTACCTGCTGAGAATGGTCTAGCTGCAGATCCTGCATTGAGCAGTGGGGTTGGACCTGGTGGCCCATAGCATCCCTTCCAGCTCTATGATTCTGTGACAAACAGCAGGATCCAGTGGATCCTAGATGTATACATTTTAGAACAAAAGGTGTTTTATCATTTTGATATACGGCTTTTCCAGACTGGTCTAAAGAATCTTGATTTCTCAGTATCTTTCCTCATTTCAGTATCTGTCCCTGGGTTTTGGCAGGTTTTCTCATCAGGGTGGAACTACAGGAGCAAGAGAGCATAAGAACATTAACCCCAATAAAAAAAATTCTCCCCCAAATGAAATATTTTTTCAGTCTCCAAATTCCTAGCATTACATTCCTGGTGTTTCAGTCCAGCATTTAGAACAGTTTAGGCATCCAAAGAAAAGGGGCAGAAAAAGTGACCATGGGAAGGAAAATCGCTGAGGATGTTTTTTCAGCTTCATTTTTCTCTCACCAGTTTTTAACTTAAATAAATAAAATAAGTGTAAAATAAGTGTAATTTTTACCACTTCTAATGTAAAAAGTAATTAAATCTGAACTAACATGATGCTATTTTCAAAACAAAATAACTTTGTCCTGAGAGCAGGTATATTGACAACTATGCTTATAGAACATGTTATAAACAGCAAGTCAGTCGTTTGTCTGATGTGTAATTTTAATGCAGTAACTAATGCCTAGAGCTTCTTCAGTCAAATGTGAGCAAACCCAGAAGGCTAATTGCAAAAGCCATATGAGTCTTGCAATTTCACTGCAGTTTTTAACAGCCACTGAAGCAAATATGACAATGCCGTCAACTCTTTCCAGTTATATTGGTGATCATTATGCATGTCATGTCCCTTCACTCTTCCATTTTGTAATGAAACATTCCTGATTGAAGGATATGTAGATTTACACATTTGAGCACACCTCCCAAGAGATATGCAAGTTCCACTCTTGAAACCATTTCTTATGTTTCTTTATTGGATTAAAAGATATACTACTTCCTTACCATCTCAAATCAGAGAAGCATAGTAGGCAGTGCTTTGTTTCTTGTTTCCTGAACCCTGTTGGTCATCTTGCCACCTGTTCAGTATTGCCCAGAATTACATGTTTCCACTTTTGCCTTTCAGCACTAGTAATGCTTAGCAGTTATATCTACCTTTGTGCTAAAAATTGTACACACAAGTTTCATTAAGATTGGTGCTATTCTCTGAGGCCTGTCAGCCTTGCTATGCCTCTGCCATTGGCTTTTTCTTCCCCGATCTTAAAAACATGACTAATTGTCCCATACCCTTAATAAAAGTATTTTGCAGTTTAATTATTCAGTCTTAACAATGATCATCCTATTTCATGGTCTTTCATATCTGTTTTGTCCCCTTTCATAATTACATTCCAGATATGTGACACAATTGATTCACCTTGGTTAGACTCCTTTTTGCAGTTTGGAAAGCTAGAACTCCAAGGCTGTTACATTTCCATTTGAAGTAACAGATACACTGTGTGGAAATGAAGAGCACAACTTTAGAACTTGATCAAGTTTAACCTTTATCACAGAATCATAGAATCATAGAAATGTAGAGTTGGAAGAGACCACAGGGGTCATCCAGTCCAACCCCCTGCATGCAGGAACACCCTCAAAGCACTCCCGACAGATGACCATCAAGCCTCTGCTTAAAAACCTCCAAGGAAGGAGACTCCACTACACTCCGAGGCAGCAGATTCCACTGCCGGACAGCCCTGACTGTCAGGAAGTTCTTCCTGAGGTTCAAGTGGAATCTCCTTTCCTGCAGCTTGAATCCATTGCTCCTTGTCCTGGTCTCTGGAGCAGCAGAAAACAAGCCCTCTCCTTCCTCTACATGGCATCCCTTCAAGTATTTAAACATGGCTATCATGTCCCCTCTTAACCTTCTCTTCTGCAGACTAAACATCTCCAGCTCTCTAAGTCTATCCCCATAGGGCATGGCTTCCAGGCTTCTCAACATTTTGGTCACCCTCCTCTGGACTTGCTCCAGCTTGTCAATATCCTTCTTGAATTGGGGTGCCCAGAACTGGACACAGTATTCAAGATGGGGTCTAACCAAAGCAGAGTAGAGTGGTACCAGTACCTCCCTCGATCTAGACACCATACTCCTATTGATGCAGCCGAGAATTGCATTGGCTTTCTTGGCTTTCTTTATAGTGGAGTTCCAGTTTCTAGTGTGGGCATTTCTGGATGCAATCTAGCATTTGTTGGCAAAGATGGACGTGATTGCTTACCCCAAGGCTTTGTACTTGACAGGAGGGAAGGAAGGGGTTCTCTGATATACAGGGAATGTGAAGATCTTCATTTCAGCCAAGATCAGGGACCTGCAAGTGGCTGCTGAGGAACAAAGCAGCTAAAGCAGAGGCCCTGGCCTGTCAGAAGAAATCACAAGCTTCAGAGGAGCAGAGAATTGAGAGGCTTTCACACTCATTACAGACCTTACATTTCTTGAAACTAGACCCCTTGGATTTTTAGATTTTCATAAGTAAGAAACTCAACGAGCCTCTGTTTCGAACAGCCGGAGAATCTACTTTAACATTACTTTCTTTCTCGTGATTTGATGATTTGAAGAGATAATACCTTTTTAAACTAGCTATCAATATTATTGTAATTGAAATAGATTTTTGTGGTTATTAAACTACATCATTTTCACCCTGGTATTTTTTTTTTGAGAGGATTAAAAATATAAACTTTAAATTCTTGTTGAGTTATTTTTGTTATTTTTTCCTGTGTATAACCCTGAATACTGGATTTCTTATATAATCTGGAATTTAAATGCTAATGAATGAATTTAAATTTATTTTGCTCTTCTTTTTTAATGGCTTAATTTCAATTTGAGTTTGTAACTAATATTTTTGAAAAACCTCTTCCTTGTTTCCTGCTGCCTTCCATCTTGCTAAACATTATGTCACTAAGGGTTGCAAAAAAAAAACCTTTTAATACTATGCTTACCTATTGACTTGTATCTTTTGTCTCTTTCATGGATTTCTTTCAGACTCTCTTAATTTAATAGATGTTTAATTGCATTTCAACAGTAACTTCTTTGTATGCTTTTATTTATGTCTTTGAATATGCTTTTATCTCTGTTTGTTTTAATTTTTTGTCAGCCACCTTGAGTCTCAGTCTTGGGGAAAAAGACAGGATCTAAATGAATAAAACAGAGAAATAAATAATCTCAGAGATCTATTGACAGAGTGATTGCTATTAGAGAACCCTGGTCTCCAGAGCCTTAGGCCAACACACAAACTACTGTACCTTGTTAGCTCTCACAGCATGTGTAGGGTCACACAATACAACTTTGTACAAGAGTAAGAAACCTGTGGCGCTCAAGATGTTAGTGGCCTACAGCTTTCACCATCCCTCTGCATGGGCTATGCTAATTCAGACAGATCTGAGTTGCAATCCAACAACATCTGGAGAACCACAAATTGTCCATCCCTGTTCTGCATGAAGAAAAGGGCAGCAACAATAAGCTCTTCAATGACAAAGGGTATTTTCCAGCCTTCTTCCTGAAAGTTACCTTGGGATTTGAGAAGAAAGCCTAGGTAATCTGCAAGCTAGTCTTTAAATTCAGTTAAAATTTTAGTTATGTGTCAATTACATGGAATTCAATTTTGTCTTTGAGCAGATGATGCATGGAATTCTAATCCAGGCTGCTTGTTACTGATTAAAATAAAGAAAATAGAAAAATAAAGTATCATAGAAAGAATTCTCATGTAATTAACAATATGATGTGCAGCCTTAAGTGATAGATAAAGTAAGATTTTGTGCCAGCATTTGTGCCAGCATGTGGTGCAACAGACAAGAAGTCACTGATTTAATATGGCAGTTCTGGGAACAAAGTGTGGCAAGAAATAACTAGCAAATGCTGTGATTGCCCCTTTCAGCAAGCTTATAAAACAGGCTTTTGTGAGAGATACTGTATGTATATTTGTGGAGATCACAGCTTTTCATTATGTGTCCTTCCAGTTTCACAGTTGTATCTGAGAATTTATTTCCTCCCTGCTGAAACATTATACCTTTAATAGCCTGGTAAGCACAAATACTCACAGATATTGATCTGCTCTCAACATGGTATGAATGGTTTATGTTCTTCATCAGCCAGTCAGGTTTTCAGTGTAGTTTTAGCAATTTGTGCTAATGGTTTCGAGCAAAAGGTTCCCCAAACTAAAGATGGGATACTTTCACAGTGATTCAAACATACTCAATTTCCAACACTATGTTTCATCATAAAAACATATAAAGGAATCTAGTAGCACCTTTGAGACTACCTGAGAAACAGAAATTTCTTGCATAAGCTTTTGTGGATTCGAGTTCATGAGGTATCTGATTAAGGGGCCTGGAAGCTTATGTTGGGAATTTCTTAGTTAGTTCAAAGGGAGTACAGGATCCTCTTATGTCTTTCATAGTCATCCTAATTTGTATTGATTTAAATTTTTGTTGAAATTTATTTATAAACATTCCATATCTATAATCCCTCCCATCCCTCCAGTGCAAGGTGCTGGTATTTTAAAATCCCTCCAAGTGCTAGAATTGGGCACCTAAATATCAGAAAACGTATGTTCGATCTAATTTCATTTATTCTTCTTTCTGATGGCTTTCTTTAGCAACCTAGATCACTCCATAGTGGCAGTTGCATAATGTCCATATCACGTAGAGGGCTGCCGCTAGGTTACTATATGGCAGAGCCATCAAAGTGCTAGATACTCATTGGTGCACAATGAGCATCAGGTGCTCTTGCCCATTAGGCATCTTTGCATTTCAGTAATGGGGCTTCTAAGCACCTCTGCTATATAGCTAGATATATATAAAGTTATAGAATCATAGAGTTGGAAGAGACCAGAAAGGCCATCAAGTCCAACTCCCTGCTATGCAGGCATACACCATCAAACCTAACTATCAATCATATGCAACATAACATAGAATCATAGAGTTGGAAGAGACCCCAGGGGTCATCGAGTCGAAACCCCTGCTGTGCAGGAACATCCATCAAAGCATTCCCAACAGATGACTATCCAGCCTCTGCTTAAAACCCTCCAAAGAAGGAGACTGTACCACACTCTGAGGCAGCATATTTCACTGCCAGACAGCTCTGATCATTAGAAAGTTCTTCCTGAGGTTCAAGTGGAATATCCTTTCCTGCAGCTTGAATCAATTGCTCCTTGTCCTAGTCTCTGGAACAGCGGAAAACAAGCTCACTCCCTCCTCAACATGACATCCCTTCAAATATTTAAACATGGCTATCATGTCCCCTCTTAACCTTCTCTTCTGCAGACTAAACATACCCAGCTCCCTAAGCCAAGTCTAGAGCATGGCTTCTAGACCATTCACCATTTTGATTGCCCTCTGGACACATTCCAGCTTGTTGATATCCTTCTTGAATTGAGGTGCCCAGAACTGGACACAGTATTCCAAATGAGGCCTAACCAATGCAGAACAGAGTGGTACCAGTACCTCCCTCGATCTAGACACCATACTTCTATTGATCCAACCAAGAATCACATTGGCTTTCTTGGCTGCCTCATCACCCTGCTGACTCATGTTCAGCTTGTGATCTACCAAGACTCCTAGATCCCTTTCACATGTACTGCTATCCAGCCACACGTCCCCCATCCTATATTTGTGCATTCCATTTTTTCTGCCTAAGTGTAGGACTTTACATTTCTCCCTGTTGAAATTCATTTTGTTAGCTTTGGCTCAGTTTTCCAATCTGTCAAGGTCATTTTGAATTTTGATCCTGTCCTCTGGGGTATTAGCAACCTCTTCCAATTTGGCTTCACCTGCAAATTTGATCAGCATGCCCCCTACTCCTTCATCGAAGTCATTGATGAAGATGTTGAATAGCACTGGGCCCAAGACAGAACCCTGTGGCACCCCACTAGTCACTTTTCTCCAGGATGAAAAGCAGCCATTGGTGAGCACCCTTTGGGTTTGGTCAGTCAACCAATTACCAATCCACCTAACAGCAAACCTGTCCAGCCTGCATTTTACTAGCTTTTTTGCGAGAATGTCATGGGGAACTTTGACAAAGGCCTTACTGAAGTCAAGATATGCTACGTCTACAGCATTCCCTTCATCTATCAAGCTTGTAACCTTGTCATAAAAAGAGATAAGATTGGCCTGGAATGACTTATTTCTGAGAAATCCATGTTGACTTTGAGTGAATATGGCATTGCTTTCTAAGTTATTACAAACTGACTGTTTAATGATCTGCTCTAGGATCTTTCCTGGTATTGATGTCAAGCTGACTGGGCGATAATTATTAGGCTCCTCTTTTTCTCCTTCTTGAAGATGGGGATGACATTAGCCCTTCTCCAGTCTGCTGAGACTTCTCCTGTCCTCCAAGAGTTTTGAAAGATTATGGCAAGTGGTTCAGAAATGACTTCTGCCAATTTTAATATCCTTGGATGTAACTCATCTGGCCCTGGAGACTTGAATTCATCTAGTTAAGCCAAATATATTTGATTCCAGTGAATGTCTTTGATATTTCAGGTCCTTCCTAGAATGTGTAATATGAACCCACAGTTAGCATTTAATATACTGCAAAAAGATTTTTTTAAAAATGAGTGAAAAACAGAACAAAATTTTGCTGCATTACCTGCAAACGTCTCAAGAACAGGAAAATATTACACCTTCAAGAAAAAAAAAACATGGCTAAACCTGTACTTCTTACTCAGTGGTTTTCCCTGATGTATTAAACTGTCAACATTTAGATAAATTTCAGTGTGGAGGGCAAATTAAAGAGGCCTAATTTCTCCCATGTGCACTTGAAGGAAGTATAGGGCCTCCATCTGTCATTTTATGCAGTGAAAGTGACCCCATTGTGAAAGTGACTCAACTTCTCCACTACTGTTTCTATTTTAAAATTTCCCAAGATATCTTTTGAGCACTTTCACTACCTCCAGAGGGCCTCACAAAGTTTAGAGTGTGCATGCACGTGCACACATATAAATATAATATAGTAATATATGTAAGATATATTACTATCTATCCACTTCCTTGTTATCTCTTGCCTCACCCAGAAAAGTGAGTTCACCATGAAAACCATGCTCCCAGACTCTTACTGGATTCTGGTTGTTCAGTCCTCCCTATACATTCATGGGTTTGACCTTTGTGAATTTGATTATTCATGAGGCACGTCCTTGCTGCCCCCACCCCTTTCCTCCTTGCATTCTTCAACTCAGGCTTGCCAGGCTTGTGCTTAAAATGGATGTTTTTCCCTTTTAAGCGAGCAAAGTCCTTTCCCACTGCTGAAGGTGTGGGCTCTCTGACATGTGGTTGCACATTTTGCTGATTGATCAGGTTCTTTCTCAATATGGCTGCTGGAAGTCATTAGAAGTCCAGAACTCCCCTCTTCTCTGTCTAAGGGGAAAGAAACAGTAAACTTTTTAGTTTGGTTTTTTTTTTGTCCTCCCTCCCAATGCTGGGCCAGAGGCAAAGGAATGGGAGAGGGGAAGCTCTGGAGGGGAATGGGAAGGGAATCGCTTGGGGGAAGGTATTTGTGGTTTTTCCACTTTTGTGGGGGTTCTGTGCCCGAACTCCACAAATGTGAAGGGGCTACTGTAGTTGTGAATTGAATTATTTGTTTGGAGTAGAGGGGTAAGGGAAAGTTGTCCACCCTTAGGAATAATAACTTGAGTTTTCCAGCTCCATTCTCCAAGACACTTAATAATGGTTCTTCTGCCCCCTCAGTGCTAAGCTATGTATTATGAACCATAATATGAAATAAGATTGAAGACAGAGGGCTACATCTGAGCATCTACAGAACGCCTTTGTCTCATCACCACAGTCACTACAAATTTCACTACCACTAAGCCATTAAAATAAATCCAGCCACTCTGTGTTCCAGCCACCACACCCCTTTTTGAATCTTGAGAGCAGGAGTAATTCTTGACAGTTTGAGACACAAATCTTTCACATTGAAAATGAAGCTCCAGAGAAGTAAGGCCCTCTTAGTAGACGCAGACATGTTCTGTGAATCAGAAGTCTTCAAAGTAGGCAGGTGATTGAAGAAGAGGGAAGAAGCAAACACAGGCAGAAATACTGATTATTGTAAGAATGGGACAGGGGAGCCATTTTTGTTTCTAAGTTTACAGTGAGCATATAAGCTCTCTAGATTTACAAGTTTATAAAACTACCAGAGCTTTACACAAATGGGATTTTGTGATAAAAATCATTTCAGAGTTTTGGATACCTTTAAAGCTAAGTTTCTGATATATTAATACAGTATGTGATGACAATACTAGTGTTTTAAAACTAGTGTTTTAAAAAATGTTCCAAGGACACTTCCTTTCAAAAGAAGTTATTTGGGTGCTCTACTGTACTTGCCTCCTTTTCCCTTCTCTTAGTATTGTACAATCAAAACAATGCTTGCAAGCAGCCTGACCGTGAATGGCATAAGGGGATTTGAATCCCATGAGATTTCTGAAGACTTGCAGTCACTGTGCTCCTGCTGAGCTGCAGCGGCTCATGCTATGGTAGATCAGGTGATGTTTGTGCGAAGTGGGATAACATGCAAACAGAGTGATGCTGAGTGAGGAGTTCCGGGAGGCATAGTTTAGAAAAGGATGTTTTCCTAGCTTTGGGCGAAAATCATAAGATTTATTATAGGAAATTGCATAAATAGCCTTAATTCCAAAGAACTGAGACAGCAAACCAATTTGCATGCAATACAGTTCAGTAGGTCCCCTGTAGCCACTGGACTGGTATCCATAGTTTCACTTACCCATGATGCAAAAAAATATTTCCCACCATTGCTCACCTGCAGAGTGGAAAGTAGCTGAAGGAAAGACTCATATGTTAGGGTGCAGCTTGTTCCCCTTGAGTGCCAGGGCCAGCTGGTGGGCGACAAGCTACACAGCAAATGCCCATGGCTACAGTGCCATGACTACCACTGCCACCCAAGTTCCTACCTCAGCTTTTCTTTGCATTCTTCCTCACATTAGGTTGATAAGTCCCCACAGTCGTCACACTGGCTACTTCACGGACAAGAATGAGGGGAGAAGGGGACCAGCCTGTCTGCCTAAGCTTCTGAAAGCAGCCCCCTCCCTTTGGCATCCAAATCCAGTGGGAGGCCACACTTTTCAGGACCATGTGCCTTTCTCAGCAGAGGAAGGAGTGTCCATCTCCTTCCTTGGCCAAAAGAGGTATATGGCTCTGCATAGTTGGGTTTCCTGTGCCTGTTCCAGCGAAGGAAGGAGTATCAATCTCCTTTCTCAGCTGATAGAAGTGTGTGGCTGTGCACACGCGGGCTTCTTGCACTTCTCTCAGCTGAGGAAGGAGGGAGACTACTTCTTTGGCTGAGAAAAGATCATGGCTTCAAGCAGCAAGGCTTCCTGTGTCTCTCTCAGCTGGGTGACTACTTCTTTGACCAAGAAAGGTATAATTGGCCTGGCTGCAGGGAGGCATGCACCTCTCTCAGCCGGGGAGTGAGAGAGACTTCTTCCTCAGCCAAGATCCTTAGCAGACAGAGCCTGACAAACCTTGTGCACCCACTGCATCCTATGCAAGGTGAGCACTGGGGACTGGCGAGGATGGAAAGGGATGAGCAGGGAGTTCACCAAGCCCTGCCAGAAAAACAGGTAGGCAGGAAGAAAGGAGGAGTTGGGCACCAGTATTGCCACATACCATCTCCACATCACCTGGCTTGGGGATCAAAATATAACATTTGCTATTATTTATGTTCTTCATTATCCACGGTAAGTCCAGGAACATATCCCCCATGGATACAGGGGAACTACTGTATTGTAAATGGTTTTGACAACTGAAGAGTTGTTTTTCAGAAAAAAATGGAATTTGAATGTCACATTAATGGTCTTCTTCCACTGATTTTATTTTTTTAAGTTTCAATTTTCACATTGCAAGCTTTCTTCAATACCGTCTGCTACAAGGTTCATGCCACAACCCCTGAGGGCTTTTATGAGACCATCAATACTGGCTTCTTTCCCTTTCAGTTTATGCCACTCTAAAAGTGACTGCATCAATTGCTCTCGCAAGTTCTTTGAATTGGCTTCTTCTATCCCATCTATTTTGGCTTCTGAAATTCCAAGTTTTCGAACAAGCCTTTTCCAATCTTTTCCAACGTTGTCACATATAATTTCAAAAGCTCTGTCAAGTTTACCTAGAAATGAAATGGCAGTTTTTGAGATCAATGATTTGCAGTGGGGAATTACAATCATGCTACAGAGAGTCTTCCAGGGTCTTTATCTGTCCTTGTCTGAAGCAGCTGGATGCTACAATTTAACATTCATTTATTCTAGTATCTGCCACCACCCAACCTATTTCTGTATACTGAAGTGTTAGATGTTAAAAGAAATGCACACTTCCCATATTTATACACTTTCTATCTCACAGTGTGGTTTTGTGAGAAATATGTGGCTTTAACAACCAGACTTGCAAATTAAACTTGTGTTTACCTTCTAAAAGCCAACTATTAGAAAGCATGAAAGAAAGCATGATAAATACAGGATATAATAGTTAAGGAAAATCACATAGTATGACACACACATCTTTCACTGCTTGAGGGACCATTTCTGCTAAAAAAAAGTGCTAAGCGTACGATTTGGTTTGACCTTGAGGTAGCAAAAGTTACTGGTTATACATACATCCCACGAGAATTTAACCAGGGCCAGCCTATGTTTAAGGGGTGGCAACTTGCATCCTATTGGCTATCTTCAGTTCCCAAGCAGGTGCCAACTCTCTCTCCCAGACAAGTATACTCTTTGGCCCCTCTTCCTTTTCTACCGTGTTTCCCCGAAAATAAGACACCGTCTTATATTTATTTTTCCTCAAGAAGACACAGTATGGCTTATTTTCAGGGGATGTCTTATTTTTTATTAAGTATGGTACAACTTTGCGAGGCTGCATAGCCACGCCTATCACTATGTCTTATTTTCGGGGTATGGCTTATATTGCACAAATGCTTAGAAATCCTGCTACGGCTTATTTTATGGGTATGTCTTATTTTCGGGGAAACAGGGTAGTTCCCTCCTAGGCAATCTGTTGCAGGGAAGAGGGTAATCCAAAATGGATTAGTTGGAAGAAAATTGACTCCCTTCTCAAGTTTCTTTTCTACCAAGTTATTTCATGCAGCTCAAGAGGCTTTTTACACAGCCGTCCTATTTATCAAAATATATTCTATTTATTCTTATACCATTTTTCCTGGCAGGATCCTCATAACTTTAAAGTCCTACAGAAATCCAACAAATAGAGGACTTTAAAAAAAGAAAAAGAAAATCTCAATGGAGATGACAGTGTGGTAAATAAACTGCCTACATATTGCTCTCTTTATCAGGTGGTCAGAGGACCACGGCAGGCACCAGATATGGAGGGGGTAAAGTCAATCTGCCAAAGCTCTTGTCCTTGCCTTCCCCTCCATATCTGCTGTTCTCATTAACTGCCAAGATGTTCCCTTGTGTTGGAAGGTAGAGTAGAAAACACCAAAACCTGTTCTGGGCTGCTGCCTCAGACCTGATGATGGAGGATGCTACCTCACTACAAGTGTTAAAAGTCAAATTTCTACAGCCTCTGAGGCCGAGGACAAAAAGGTCCCTGCAGCTTCTGCACCTGAAGGCACCATTTTGAGATCTGCAATATGTGGTCCAGCCCTGCATGTTTTACTCAAAAGCAAGCTCCGCTATGTTTCCTTACTGCCCAAGAGGCTGCAGTCCTTTGACTGCTTATTGTGACACCGCATTCCAAGGACCAAAACCCATGCTTACACAGGCCATTTCCGCACTGGCCTGTTATAGCGCGATGATTCCACTTTCAACCTCCTCTGGAATCCTGGGGTTTGCAGTTTCGGGAGAGGCCGGCTGGCCCCTCCCGAAACTGCAAACCCCAGGATTCCAGAGGAGGTTGAAAGTGGAATCATCGCGCTATAACAGGCCAGTGCGGAAATGGCCTGTTTCAAACAAATTAAGAACTATCCACCTACCTTTTTCCTGAACATTCAGCTGGTGAACACGGTTGCCACCGGCACCATTAAGAAACTGGTCTACCTGCGTCAGCAGATCTTCTCTTTTCAGGCTCTGCAACAGGGATCCTAAGAAGTCCACATCCTGATGCGTAATTTTTTCCTGTTCAAGGAGATGGTTGAAGAGGTCCCTGCCGTTTTTCACATCCTTCAGCGTTCTTTTCCCAATATAGTCCTTGCACAGAAATTTGAGTCTATCCAGTTCGTCTGGAGAGAGGGCGCTTGAAATTGAATCCAGCAGAACCAAAAAGGGATCCATGAGAACTGAAAAGAGCCAGGGAGAGGAAGGGGTTAGAGACACGGGGATTCGGGAAATGTCTTCGTTTTGGCGCTGCTTGTCTCTTTTTTTCTATTGTATCTACAAACTCTTTCAAATGGATAGAGAAACTTCGCCCACCTGTAGTAAGAATTCTCCCCAAAAAGGGGATGCTAACCAAAGGAAACCCGATTTTAAAAGAGCCCTCGGACCCCATAACCAGGGCACAGGGATTCCGGGAAATGCAGTCCCGAAAGGTAACTTTGTCAGGACTGCCTTATAACTTCTCCCCAAGGTTTGCGTTTCGGTTTCGAAATGCATCCTCCACCGAATGTGAACAGGTTCCGTTTTTTTTCCAACGATGTCAGAAAAACTCCAGGCGACATATTTCGTGGTGGTTCTGAATGACTGTTAGGAATCGGAAGCCCAGAAAAAAACTTTTAAAAGTTTTAATCAAACTTTTACTTACTTCCCGGTTTAAACTTGCCTCCGGAAGCCCGTCCTCCACGAAGTGCCAGCCTGCGCGGGCGCCTCTCCGCCCTGGTGTCTCTTCGGAAATCACTCGCAAAGGCGAGAGGACTGTAGGTGGCGGTGTTGGCGCACGTTGTCTCCCCGAGAGACACATCAAGGAACTTGGAAAGCATGAGAAGATCTTTAAAAAACTGAGGCCATTTCCGCACTAGACTGTTATCGCGCTATTATCCCACTTTCAACATCCTATGGAATCCTGGGGTTTGCAGTGCCCCTCCCGAAACGGCAAACCCCAGGATTCATAGGATGTTGAAAGTGGGATAATAGCGCGATAACAGTCTAGTGCGGAAATGGCCTATAGCTGGCGCTTAAAACGCTGCATTTAGAAAGCAGAAAAAGAGGGGGAAAAGCATATTGCTTTTATGGTAAGTTAAGTCCAAATTCTTTCGCGAGAAAAAATAATGACGATTTTACACCACATACAGGTGTTTTTTTTCCATCATACTCAGCGACTGCTGTGGAAAACTAGTGGATAAATGATGTTGGTAAATTGCAATCAATAAAAATGGTTAGAATTACACTGCTCAGGGCCTGGTGTAGTCAGAGGGCTTTCCCACACTAATATACTGTTCTAGTGCTATTATTCCACTTTTAGCATCCTATGAAATCCTGGGGTTTGCAGTTTAGGGAGAGGCATTTAGAATTCTCAGCCAGAGACCTCTTTGGCCCAGAATTCCACACGATGTGGAATAATAGTACTACAACGGTATAGGGCAGAAAGGTGCAAAGAAGAACACTTTCACATGCGCCCTCTTAAGAAATAGGATGGGGCAATTGTGAGTCGGAACTCTTGATTTCCTTATGGGATTGGTTTAAATGTGTGTTCATCACTGGAGCAGTAAAAGGAAGTTCATGAAATGTAATTTTTTTAAAAAAATTAACATCATTTATTTATAATACTTAACTAGCATTTAATATAATAATGGTTTAGAAGCAACTTATATGCAATG
This sequence comes from Ctenosaura bakeri, assembly GCA_948474755.1. Lineage (NCBI taxonomy): Eukaryota > Metazoa > Chordata > Lepidosauria > Squamata > Iguanidae > Ctenosaura > Ctenosaura bakeri. The sequence continues at coordinate 128,519 of CAOLHI010003240.1, read as the reverse complement.
CAGGAGTTTGCACAGTGAACCAATTCTGCCCAATATAATTTGTCAATAATTCATTGTTCACATAGCCAGGATCATCTCTCCCACTCCAACTTCTAGGGTAAAAAAAACCCTGCTATAAAGAGTTTCCCAAACTTCCAGACCAGGTTTTTTCACAGTGCACAGAAAGGATGAGAAGTCACTGATTTTGGGAGAACTGATCTGAGTTTCAACAAAGCAAGTTCCCCTATGGTATTTGATTGGCAAACTGACTAAATATGGTATAGATGGAAATGACATCACATGGTTTTGTAATTGGTTTGGAAAACCATGGGCAAAGAGTTTTCATCAGTGGCTGCACTGCATATTGGAAAGAGGTCTCAAGTGGAGTGCTTCATGGTTCTGTCACTGGCCTGATCCCTTTCAATATTTTTATCGGTGACTTAGATTATGGGGTGAAGGGAATCCATATCATATTTGCAGATGATATAAAACTGGAATGAGTACTAACTGATTGGAAGATAGGAACAGAATTCTAAAGGACCTTGGCAAGTTAGAAAAATCGACTGAAATTAATCAAATGAAATTCAACAAATGCAAAATTCTGCAGTTAGGCCACAAAAAACCAAATGCACAGGTATAGGATGGGATACTTGGCTCAGCAGTACTACATGCAAAAAGGACCTTGGGATTATTGTTGATGATAAGTTGAACATGATCCAGCAGTTTGTAGATTCCTGAGGCCACAGGGTTTCTGACTCAAAATTCTAAATGCCCCTCCCTAAACTGCAAACTGTGGGATTCCATGGGATGTTGAAAGTGGAATAATTGCATTATAACAGTGAATGGTCGAAATGGACTGTATATTTTCTCTGGATGTCTTCAAAAAGAAGCTGGACAGCTACCTGCTGGGGATGCACTAGCTGCAGTCTCTGCATTGCACAGTAGGGTTGGAGCGGGTGGCCCAAAGAGTCCCTACCAACTCTGTGCTACTATGAGAAGCAGCAAGATCCTGTGGATGCTAGATAAGTGGTATATATACAATTTTAGAACAAAAGTTGCTGTATCATCTTGATATTCAGTCTTCCCTCCACATTTGCTGGTTTGACATTTACAAATTTGATTATTCGAGAGCATGTGTGCTTCCCCTCCAAATCTCCTCCTCCCATTCCTATGTTTTCTGCACCTGGGTGAGTTCTTCACAGGGGAGGGGAGGCTCCCGTGAGCCTTTTTTTCCTCCTCTGGAGTTTCTTCCCTCCCCTTTCCATGCATTTTGCTCCAGTACAGAGAGCTTGTGCTGAGGCAAAATGGATGGGAATGAGGTGGGGGTGGGGAAAGGCTCCCAAGAGCCTTTTTTCCTCCCCCAGAGTTTTCCCCTTCCCCTTCCCCTTCCCATGCATTTTGTGCCAGCACTGAGAAAATGCACAGAAAGATGATGGGAGAAACTCCGGAGGAGAAAAGGAAGGCTCTTGGGAGCCTTCCCCCATTCCCTTTCATTCTGCATGGGAACAGGAAGGCGAGGGAGCCCTGGCAGGGAATGAGAGGGGGAGCAGACTGGGGAGTTATTTGTGATTTTTCCACTTTTGCGAGGGTTCTATGCAAGGATTGTAAGGCTTTTCCAGACTGGTCTGAAGAATCTTGACTTTTCAGTATCTCTCCTTATGTCAGTATCTGTCCTTGGGCTTTGGCAGGTTTTCTTATCAGGGGTGCAACTATGGGAGTGGGGGATCATAAGGATATTACCCCCAATAAAAAAATTCTCCTCACAATGAAATATTCTTTCAGTCCCCAAGTTCCTAGCGTTCAAGTAATTTCACTCCAGCATTCAGAACAATTTAGGCATCCAAAGAAAAGGGGCAGGATAAATGGGAAGGTAAACATAGTGAATGTAAGAGTTCTAGACACTAAAAATGACCAATGTCTCTCATTCTGGAATACTAGGGGAAAAAATTGAGAAGGGGCAGAAATCTTATTGCTAAACTATATCTCCATTTTGGCCCCCTTGTAGCTGTATCCCTATTATCAGTTGTTATTACTTTCATGTTCACTAGTTTCATTGTTTTGTAAGGATATCTTGGATCTGTGCTAGGGCTGTTTTTTAAACCCTGGAGTGTGGTTTGCTGAGGTGATTGTATAGTTGTTAGTTGCTGACAAATTGACTTCAGCTTACAGTGAGCCTGTGGATGAGCCTCCAGGTCACTCTTATGAACAACCTTGCTCAGCAGGTTGTGCCACTCAGGAAGAGATGGCTTCCTTAGCTGAGTCTGTCTGTCTATAATGCGGTTTTCCTCTTTTCTTCCTGCCTTCTGTTGTCTTTCCTGGTGTGCCTTCTCATGATACATCCAAAGTACCACAATCTCTTTTTAGTCATTTTGGTGCCTTGAGGGAGTTCAGGCTTGATTGGTTCTATGGTAGTCCACAGCATCCTTAGAACTCTCCTTCAGCATCACAATTCAAATGAGCTAACCTTTTTCTTTTCAGTTTTCTGAAAGGCAAGCTTTCTCCTCTCTGTTTTCTCTTTTTCAGGAGGAGTTACAGATTTACAGTGCAAAGGTATCATTACATTGATGCTTTATAGTACTATATAGAGGGAGCCGTGGTGGCGCAGTGGTTAAATGCCAGTACTGCAAGCCACAAGGTTGTGAGTTCGATCCTGCCTGGCTCCAAGGTTGACTCAGCCTTCCATTCTTTCGCAGGTCGGTAAAATGAGTACCCAGCTTGTTGGGGGCATGTATAGAAATGTTTCAAAATACATGCTATTTGTAAGTTGTTTGCCGCCTCGATCCATATGGAGAGGCGGGATACAAATAAAAAAATAAGTCTTTGAAAAGGTGCGGGGCAGGGGAATAGGGAATGTATTGTTCCAATACATTTCAAAGTAAAAGGAGACCTCCTTGAAGGTAGGAATAAAATGTTGCTTCTGGTGCTGGGAATTGCCAAACATACATATATTTGCTGGCGTATAAGACGCACCAGAATATAAGACGGAACCCATTTAAAAAAATTTTTTTCTGAAGAAAAAAAACCTAGTTTTAAAAAAACAGCATAACCCCTTCCCCTCTCTTTTGCAGAGGAAGGGAAAGGAGGGAGCACCAGAGGCAGGGAAAGAAAGTTCCCAGGATCTTTCTTTCCCCTCCTTTTCCTCTCTGGTTTGCAGGGGAAGGGAAAGGAAGGCACTCTGGAGGGGCAAGGAGAAAGCTGCATGAACTAACTCCCCCCCCCGAGCTATTTCTCTTCCCATTCAAAAAGGAAGGTAAAGTGGGGGTAGGGGAAGCCACAAGGGTTCCTTTCCCCCTCGGGAGCTTTCCTTTGCTTTCTAGTACATTTTGCCTCTGTGCTGAGAACTTGCACAGTGGCAAAATGCTTAGGAAAAAAAGACCCACCAGCATATAAGATGCACCCTATTTTTAAAAGTTATTTTTCAGGGAAAAAAGTGCGCCTTATACGCTGGCAAATACGGTATGTATGTTTGCAAAAGCTAAGAACCATAGCTACAAATACTGCTTACTCCTGACACAGTTGCCTTGTATAGAAGAACTATATATTGAAAATAGAAGCTAGTATGGTCACTGCACTCCAACCATATAGAACAGGCATATGGTAAAGCAGTCTTCTGCATGCATATCCTTAGCTCAAGGTTATTTTTAAAAAAAATTAATTTTTTTTAATTAATTGAGACTGTGCTGAAGGACCAGAAAATGTTACATATCCCAGCTGATTCTTTAATAAATGAAAATGGCTATGGGAATTTTTGTTTATTTCTGGTCATGATTGGATTATGATAGATTAGTTAATTCCAATATTAAAAGATTTTAAATGAAAAAGTAGAAAGGACATCTTGGAAGAGGGTTGTTCTATTTTGCATGCAGATAGTCCTCCTCTGTTCTATATCAGACACTACACAGAGACCCTTCATCTATTTCATGACATTAAATTTTGAAGCTCTTAGACCTGGGACTTTTTGGGGTCTATGCTGAAGGTTAAAACACTGGGAAGAGAAAGGAGGAGGTTGAGAAGAAGAGATTATAAATTAGGGAAAAAAAGGGAAGCAAGAGGAGGATTTTTGGTGGAGTGGATAAGAAATAGGATTTTCAAAAATCCATTCAGCTACTTCCTTCTCTCCCAAGCTCAAGGCAGGGATGAAGGGGAGAGGGCAGTAAAATCACTGATGACTTTTTTTCAGTTTCATTTTTCACTCACAGGTTTTTAATTTAAACAGCCAAAAAAATAAGCGTAATAGCTACATTTGTACCACTTCTAATGTAAAAAAGTAATTGAATCTGATTTGTAAAAGTTTTTTAATGATTGACCAAACAATTTAAGTCTTTCCCACCAACTTTCCTGAGCTTATTTTATCTTCAAGAATATGACATTTCACAAGAATACAATCAATATGTCTGCCAGTTAATACAAATTTAGTAGCCATATTAAATGGCTATACTGCATTAATAACCAAATATTTAAAAACAAAACTGATGTAGCGGTTTAGTGCGAGGAATGGGATGAATAGGATTCTTGTGATCTCTGGTTCATCAGAGAGATAACCACAGGTACTTCTTGAATAATTCTTCACTTTGAGAAAGCAGATAGGATTTAATATAGGCCATTTCCGCACTAGCCTGTTATAGCGCTATGAGTCCACTTTCAGCATCTTATGGAATCCTGGGGTTTTCAGTTTAGGGAGGGGCCACACGGCCCCTCCCGAAACTGCAAACCCCAGGATTCCATAGGATGTTGAAAGTGGAATCATAGCGCTATAACAGGCTAGTGCGGAAATGGCCACAGTCTGTCTCAAGCCACAGTGCAGTCCTCTTTCATTTACTTTCATAAAGCTTTATCTTCTGAAATCCAATAGAGGGAGCTCAAAGAATAAGAAATTGCTGCAAAAATAGGTGTTTCTATCTTCAGAGCAGCTGTAGTTAAACCTAGGCAAACTTTTGTGTCTCCACATGAAGGACGTACATTGTACAGTGTCTGTGTATCTATGGACCTGATAGTCTGTATCAGTGCTACTTAAAGAATTGGCCCATAGACCAGGGCCAGTCTGCAAGCCATTGGGTACTAGTCCACAGTGAATTTCAAGGAAAGAAAGAAACAGTCGTAGCCAATGGTCAGAAATATGGTATCAGCCCCTGGCACAGTTGTGGGGTAAAGCTGTCACTACATTACACCAAATATTTCAAAAGCATTGATCTATACCATCTGTATAAAATTTTCTGTGGAAAATATTTTTTGTGCAGAAAATGAGGTCCTTGAGAATTGTGCTATGGAGTCAGCTGGATGCACTGCCTTACGGAGGACACCACTCCATGGACCGTGGAAGAGAGGGGCAGGGGGAGCTTGAGCCTCCTTAAAGCTAGGGTAGAGTGGCTGATCCCTCTCCCCAAATGAAACCAAGGATCAGGACTACCAAGTATCCTCTGTAGTTCAGTCCCTTGAGGAATTACAGATCAGAAGTGTGCTAGATTATAATCATCATTGCAATAGCTAAATGGGATCTGATATATTTCCTCTTTCCTTAATATATTAATTTTATGCTTCAAGTAGTTTTATAACATTTCATTTACTCTTTTGTAATTATCATCATGGTAGTCACATTGTTGCAGCCTAAGGTATTATTATTATTCACTATGTTTTTGCTATTTTGTAAAAACATGCAAAAACATGCTTGCAAGCACACAAAATTCATAATAACTTTCCTGCCAGTTTTGAGTCTCCTGCCATTTACACCCAATGTCCATGCACCCTGCTGTTTGAAGGTACTCTGTATCTAAAGGGCTGTTCAGGACAAAAGAACCACAATATTTGCCCTTCAGCCATTAGCAGCTGGACAGCAATCTGAGCAAAAACTCAAATCACCCAGTCACACATGTTTAGATGATATATATTACATTTCTGTTTAAATCTATTATTGTTTCCTCTTAAAAAAGTATCTAGACATATAAATTAGAATATGCAAATTTTGTGCTTATATTATATTTTTGATAATGGCCATGTAGCCACCCTACTGCAGATTGTACATAAACAATTTTCAGATTTAATTGCACACATTTTGCTGCAAGGAAGAACTTTCCAAGTAAGAAAAACACAAGAGGAAAGAATTAAGCTGTGTTAAAATAAGGTGGTAAAGGCCAAGCTACTCCTAATAGGCAATGCTGTGATTTTCCCTTGTGACAAGATTTTTTAAAAGCTGTAAGCAAGAGTTGAGGAGTGCAGGTGGGTATATGTAACTTTTTCCCTCTCTGCCAGTTGTCAACACAAATTGCCCCTCCAGACTTCTTTCCCACTTCCAGAGAAAAGCAATGGCCCAGTTCAAGGGACCATGTTCTAGTTTATTTATTTGGGAGTGCCCAGCTTTTCCGCACCAGCAGTAGCCTCACTGCAGGAGCTTTGCTTTTCTCTTTGCATGAACAACAAAACAAATGAGGCAGCTGCTGCTCACATAGCTTCCCGTCAGTGCAAACTAGTAACTATAACTAGGGGATACCAGCCTTAGTTATTATTATATTTTAATTGGGTTTTTTAAAGGATAAAGGCAAGTGAAGGGGGAAAAAAAGAAGTGAGAATGGGGAATTACATAGGATATGAGTGGAGTCTGAACATATACACAGATATAAGCCAACCATTCCAAAAACACATTTCCTTCGCCTTTGCTGTGCCCCTCATTTCAGTTAAGAGTTGTGACACTGAGAAAAAGGAAGAACTCAGTGTATGGGATGGCAGTTTAAAACAACAGTCTTCTGGTGTGTTTAAGCAGTTTTTTTTTATTACACAGCCAGTTGTGGACACCATCCCCTTCAACAGATGTATGAAGTATAGATAGATTTGGTTGGGTGGATGGAACATTAGAAGTGAGTCATAAGGAACTGAGATGCATAAAATACAGGTAGAGATAATTGCCCCTAGTAAGTAGCTATGATCAAAATAGAACTTGAGTGGCATCACAGACGTCATTGCTGCTATTGATACTTGTAGGGCAGCATCTTGTTAGTGACTGTATGGTCATAAGTTGCACTACATCTGCAGTGATTTTTTTTTGACAATGTGTAATGGTTGGATCCAGCAAATGGTGATGTATGTGGAGTTACACAGGTGGGATTATTGCTTATACCAGTGGTTCTTAACCTTTTGTATTTACCATGGAACCCCTTTAAATATCTTTTGTTGCCATGGACCACTAATACTTAATTCAAGGCAGCTTCTGGCTGTATGTGTGTTAACAAGAAATGTCATGTGCTTTCTCTGAGCCAGTCACTGTTATTCACTTGCATGTTCTCACCATGTGCAAAAATAGCAAGGGATGAATACATTTTTTTGCCATCAAACAATTTCATAATTTTTGAACAGTTTGAGATATTGTAATGAAAATGTATACAGATGATGTCTATCATCATGTACATTACCTATCATGTAAAAGACTCTTGCTCTTTGAGATCAGTGTCTGTCTTCCTTCCTCCCTGCCTTCCTTCCTTTTATTTTACTTGCAAAAGGTGGTAATATTTCTTCAAGCTTTCGTGGACTCCTTGTGAAGACATAGCTGCCCCCTAGAGGTCCATGGAATCCAAATTAAGAACCACTAGCTTATACTATAATGCATCAAAATGCACATTGCAATAACACAATGAGTTGTTAGCCATCGATCCATATAAGTTGTGCTATATTAATATTTAGTAAAAGGTGGCATAACATAATTCCACTGGTGGATATTTATCCTGTGCTGAAGCAATGTAGGATCTTGGCCATTGTGTGATTAAATTCTCTCGTTTCTATTCAAGCCACAGAAAATAGAGTTGAACTTTTGATTAATTCTTGTCCAATTGTTTTGTGTAGGATAGCTGAGATGGAAGGAACCTCAATCAAATGTTAGTACTTCCTAGAATAGATCCCTGAAATTAATAGAACTTAAAATAATTGTGAAGGAAAAGTCCTGTTCATTTCAATGGGTTTACTTTAGGTAGGACTAACACTGGCTTTAGCCCAGACTAGTTTCTGCAGGCCTGATGCTCTGTCCATCTTGCACTGTATAGATATAATAGCAGGTACCCACAGAATCTCTGTTTTCCTCTCCTTTGCCATGAGTCATCAACACACCCTTCCCAGGAAATAGGAAGGTCCAAGCTCCATTAACAATTCTGTAAGAAAGGGAGTTGCCCTGTATGTTTGCAGGGTGGGTGTGCTCTTTCAGTCTTGTCAAAAACAGTACAGGATATGACGAGTCTGGCTACTCATACTGATTCAGAAAAAAATGGTTAAGAAAGCAATTCCTTTTTCAGACCGTATTTCCTTTTGAACTTTCTTTTTAAAAAAGGAAGATTTTTTTTTCTATTTTGCCAGCAACCCCAAATGACTTACTGAAATCCAGATGTAGGCAGCAGTGGCTGTGTTCCAAACTTCTCTTGCAAGCATATGTTTCAAGGAACCAGATATATGTCTGTTCACTAAATGCTATTACTGTCTGTACAACTAATCATAGTTATAACTGGAAGTGTATATGTGCATCTACAGCAGAGAAAAATCACTTCTTTCCACTACAACTCTCAGCATCAGCCAGCTAGAATAGCCCCTGGCCACCTAGGTGGGTGATTCAGAGACCGGCAGTCCAAAAAGGTAGCTTTTCCAAGGTCTGTGTGAGGCCTAAGGAAAGCAGTGACACATTAAAAGAAGCAGTAATAGATTATCCAAATAATGGCCATTTTACTGTGTGTACTTTGTTTATTTCATTTGTACCCACCTGTCCTCAGAGGAGGTTCTCCTTGAGCCATATAAATGGTCCCCCCCCCCGTAGCGTATCCTTCCAATAACCCTGACTGTGGGGTTGACTGAGGGGTTGAGTTTCTCCCACGAACTTCATAAATATACTAAATGGGAATTTTGAATCCCTAGACCACTCTTCTCACCACCATATCCCCCCTAAAGAACAAAAATTATGTTAACTGTAGCTGGCTCTATTGGTGTTCACAAGTGGACTGCTTGTCCAATTTAAATTTGCCCCAAATTACCTACTAAAATCCTCTCATTTGAGGTAGCCAGACCTAAGATTTTTCTCTGCATCTTTTTCAAAGGTGAGTTTGCTGGAAAGCTTCAGTGGAAAGCTGTGAGCATTTATTTATTTGTGTGTGTGTTCCATTTATGTTCTCTCTTTCTGTCAGAAAATGACACTCTGCGTTAGCACTAAGAAAAATAAATTAAAACAAAAAGAATTAAAACATATAAATAGATTGAAAACACAAGGGAAAGAGAAGTAACAGCAGAGCACCTAACTGGTTAAATCTGCTTTAATACAACAGCAAATGTTGCGCCAGATAAAAAAGTTGTGCCTGTTGACAGCAGGAGGCAGGTGGGTGGCCCAGGCCATTTCCGCACTAGACTGTTATAGCGCTATGATTCTACTTTCAACATCCTATGGAATCCTGGGGTTTGCAGTTTCGGGAGGGGCCAGCTGGCCAGAATTCCTTGGCAGGGAGGTACAGAGCTTGGGAGCAGACACAGACAAAACCCTCTCTTGTGTCCCAAGATTATGGTCTTTCATAGCTTGGTCTCAGGCTTTTTAGGACTTTATAGATCATGACTGGCACTTTGAACTTAATTGAAATACAAATGGCTAGTCAATAACTTTGTTATAAGAGTCACATGATCCTAACAATCACTTCTGGACAGCAGTTGGACTGTAGCATTCTGGTCCAGCTGAAATTTCCAAAGGTGTCACTGTGGCTGGTTCCAATAATCCCTGCTCTTGCAGTTCTTCCAGCAGGCATAGTTTTTTTTTTTTTAATTCAGACATGTCATTGGCATGTAAGTTGGATGGCCATTGTGTTGAAGGAGATTTAATTGCTTGAGTGCTGTTATTTGGTTCACTGGCAATCATATCTAGATGCTCAATAAGGTACACAGCATTCCAACTGTTTCCCTTCTTAAAATATTTGGAGGGGGGAAAGAGCCATGATGTACATTATGGCCATTTCTGCTCTACACTGCAAGGAGTTTTTCTATGCCTGTAACAACTTTAAATCAGTCAGGCTAAATTTAATCTTAGTTAAATGCTTTCTTGAGGTTACATTTTAAGGCAAATAGGCATATTGGGATGTTAGGCACTTTAGAAGGGACAGAATCCTGAAAGTTATAATGAGTATTTCAAGGGTGTCCTATAGGTATTTATAAAAAGTAAAATATTTCCTCTTTTAATGCTGTTTTGGCTAAAACCAATTTTGTAAGACAACATTCTTCTCATGTCCAAAACAAACTGCAAAATATGGCATGAGAAAGCATTACATATGGAAATAACTGAGGAAGAATGACAAGGATACATATGAATTTCTGAGTAAACACAGAAAAATATAAATTGTTTTCAAGTGTAATAATGATAACAACAACAACAACAACAACTAACAACAACGACAACAATAGTAATAAAGTAGTAGTAGTAGTAGTAGTAGTAGTAGTAGTAGTAGTGACAGAGACTTTCTTTGGAAGCTCCTTTAGAAAGAAGCAAACCTTACGGAAAACATCTAAAAATACTTCAGTGAACCCATTTCCTCGAGCTAGAGAAATTAAAAAATGTAGTTTTGTTTACAGCATAGATTCCTTGCTCTTAAAATACACCAAATATCCCCCCCCTTTATTCCCATGGCATTGGAATAATTATTATACAATAACTAGCAATCTCACTGCAATTTAAAACTTCTGGATTTGTTTTTCATACAGTGTCTGTTCTTTTGTGGATTGTTAAGATGCTAAGTGAACACTTTGGGCTAAGAAATTATCTAAACAAACAAACACTCCCTAGTGCGAAAGAAGGGTTAAAATAAGACATGTTTGTGTTGAATGGAGACATATTCTCCCTCAAACAATTTGAGGCTGCTAATTATTTGCAGAGCCGTTTCTTAGAAACACAGTGCTACAGAAATCAAATAGTCACAGAGTGTTAACAGAATGGGGTGTGTGAGTGATTTCCATGTCAAATGTACAAACAGAAGCCCACATCTTTCCCACAATGCTGGTGTAGGTTGGCAAAAGATGGCAAATATATATATATATACATTAAGTCAAATGTCTGAATGTTCCAGCTAGACATTTCCATCCACAACTTCCCCCACCTTCAAGCTCTGTTGGCCAAAGAAACCATAGTTTTGGTCTATCAAAGAAGCCAACATACTTATTCTTTCCATTTTGCGTACTCAGTTTTTGACTTGGACTCGTATTGTCTGAATTTGCCCCTATAGTTATGGTATGGGGTTGATAGCTCTAGACACAGCACACTTTAAATAAAGAGTACAAGATTCATTGCAGGTGAAACTACCAATGAGACTACAAGTTCTTCCATCTGTCACAGCTGTTAACTTTTTAGTACTATTGATCTTTACATCGAATTGGTTTCAATTGATTTTGTTGACTAAACTTCTATTATTATTTTTTAAAAAATAACCTTTCTTCAGAGCCAGTGCCTGAAAGGTGAAACAGCAAAACATGTCTTCACTTGCAAGGGGAATATTAATGGACATCTTATACCTGAAGAATACTTTTTGCTGCTTTGTCATCAGTCCTCTGATGTCAGCACAAACATCTGCTTATCGGAGCTTTGTTTGAGTGCCTGAACACTTGCCCAGCAAGGTGTTATTTTGATTACAGCATGAAACTGGGACAAAGCTGGCTCTGTTTGTAATCTTGATAATACCATTTTTTGTATACAGAAACTGTGAAGGCCATTGTGCTTTGGAAATGGGGAACCTCTGACCCCTCAGATGTTGTTGGACTTTAAATCATACTGACACTGATGGAAACTGGAATTCAGCATCTGGACTTCCACAGGTTTCCTGCCCAAGGCCTAGCTGCCCACAGTATTGAAAGTTCCCGCTTACTTAAACATGACTACTGTGATCCATGGATGCTCTTTCGGGGACATAGGAAACTGCCTTACACAGAGTTTGGCTGCTGTCCATTTGGTTCAGCATTGTCTACAGCAGAAGTGGGAATCATGTGGCCTTCTTGATGATAGTGGACTGAACACTAGCTAATATAGCCAATGGTGAGGAATGCTGGTAATGGTAGTCCAATTTCTGGACAGCTGCGTTACTCTCCACCTGGCTTACAATAACTGTTTATGACTCTTCGTGATTTCAGACAGGAATCTTTCTCAGTCTTACCTGCCAGTTTCAGAGAATGTCCTGGGGACCTTTTGTATGCAAAGCATTAGATGTTCTATCATTAACCTATGGTGCTTCCCCAAAGCCCTTTTTCTTTTTCATATCATGGAAGAGCAAGTGTTCTATGCTCATAACCAGAATCCTGTGCACAGATATGAATTCATTCTCTGCTTTATCTTCAGCATGAATCACATATACCACTCCACTGATGATGATGATGATGATGTGTTTGCACAAGCATGGACACAACAGTGTGTTAATGTGTAACTACATGAAACTACGTGCATTGCATGTGGTTTGCAATGCCCTTTTGTATATCAGTATATCTGGGCTTCAATGAGTGGTATAACATAAGAGGTTGTTAGCAATAAACAGCTAAATCAGTGATCCGAAACAGATTATTTACCTATCACAAGTGAAAGTGAGAAAGCTGAAACTTAATATTAGGGATTTTTTTTTAAAGAAAACAAGTTCTATCTAAATATGGTAAGTCTGATATAGGAATAACCGGAACAAAGGCAACAGTCATGTTGTATCCATAGGCAGGCTTTAGAGAATCATGTGCCAATTCTGATCAGGTAATGATAAATTATATTGTTCTTTTACTATTCATAACTAAACCATTTCCCTGCAAGGCTGTTCTAGTTGAATGGCTCCTACTACTACCAATAAAATGACATGACACATTTTTCCATCTTTATGAATTTTTTTTAAATATTCAAATTATATTTCTGTTGACCCAGACTATTTCTTGGCAATTCTTGGCACCTGCTGCAACATTCTATTCCTATCCTTGACTGGGTTTCTTTTTAATTCTGAGATGTATCAGAACAAAAAAGCATTCCTTTGTTCCTTTCTCCTTTTTTTTTTTTTAACATTGTAGTGCATCAGTGAAATGAAACTCTTGCACTATGTACTTGCACTGTGCCCCTGCTCCTGCAGTGAGAGATGTGGCTATGAGACAGCTGACACCCTCAGCTCACTTTTTCATAGCTGCATCTTTTTGTTCGTGGAGAGCAGGGCAAAGGAGGAGACATGCATAGCCACAGGCATCCATAGCGACCTCCATAGGTCCTTTGGCAGTCTCTGCTGATCATGCATTTGTTCTGTGTCCAACTACACAAAAATAGATATATGCTCGTTTGGGGAGGATCTGGGTCATTGCACTGTTGATAGAGAATTCCAACCTTTGCAGGGAACAAAAATGAGTCTAACTTACACCATTGTCATTCACTAGCAGGATGTGAGCTGCTACACTTTTTATAAAATAAATCAGAGAGGATAACAGCCCTTCAAACAATGGCTGCAATCCAACATTTCCTGTGCATACCATAAATATCTGCATGCAGAGATACACTGCACCAGCATGTAGAATAGCAACATTGCACGACACATGTGAATGGCTAGGTCCCATTGTGCAATGACAATGTGCAACTGCAAGCTACAATGCACAACCACAATGTGCACAGTGCATAAACACAATGTACACTGCTGCTGTGTGCACAACTCTGCTTCTGCAACTGTCAGCAGAATGTCCATTTCGGCACTACCCTGTTACAGTGCTATTAATCACTTTCAACATCTTATGGAATCCTGGGGTTTGCAGTTTAGGGAGGGACATTTAGAATTCTCAGCCAGAGAGCTCTTTGGCCTCAGTAAACTACAAACCCCAGAATTCCACAGGATGTTGAAAGTGGAATAATAACACTATAAGAGTGTAGTGCTGAAATGGCCTATGTCTATTGGCCATGGCAAATAGTTTGCATACTGTGACTTATGCATTTTATTTCACTAACAGAATGCCAGCCCAAAGGTCCACCTCAAAAAACTACATTCTAGTTGTAGATCCAAGAAATTACTACAAACAGCATCCCCAAAGAATATATCACGTAGATGAAGAGGGGACGAACAACTGGCAAAACCTAGCAAGACCCAAGACACTGTATTCTACTTGAGACCAACCTGGAAGAGCCAATTATCTGGATCCCCTGTAAAATTTGATGAGGTGAGGGGATTATACAATACAATTCTCATCTAGAAGCACTCTAGATGGCAAGAGAGAAATGAGATCACTTAGAATTCCAAAATCTACACAGAAGTACCATAATTCTCTTAAGCATACACATACAGTTAGTTTGAACTGACTTATATCTTTGAAGTCCAATAATGCTAATTCCCTCTTTAGATGCAAATAGTGTGGTGGAATAATATTTGTCTGAAACAGTAAATTAACAGGTATCAGTTATAGAAAGAAATATTCAACAAAAACTAAATCAGCTTTATATGCATTTACTTTTCTTTTAAAAAACATTCCATGAAAAGGAGCATTATATAATTTTCTAGGTAGCAATACAGCATGATATACAAACTCTTAAAAAAACTAGTACAAAAGAAACTATAAAACAAGCATAAGCATTTTTTATTATTTAATGATCTCAGAAAATCATAAACTTTTTTTATTTACAGGAATGTCAGCATTAGGATAATATTTTAAAATAATTAATTTCAATTTCCCCCTTTTTTATTTCAGAGTATATTATTAATTGGACCATCCATCCACTTTCAAAACTGAAATTTCATCAAGCATGAGATAAACCATTTTCTGTGGATGTGTGGTATATTTAGCTTATTTTCAAGTGAAAACAACTGGGTTATAATGCTCAATACACCTTTACACAAATGTAAACTACCTAGAGAGAACAACAGAAAGATGAAAATTATAAAGGGTTTAACTTTTTCTTGTACAAACAAAAGAGTGGTATTTTCTTTGCTTGCTATGACTGCTTGCCTTAGAGTTGTTCCAATGCAACAAACATGAACATAGAAACAGGTTGAAAACATGGACCTAGAAGCAAGCTCCCTTCTTTAGACCACACTTCTAAATACAGTCAGCCCTCCACATGTGCGGGTTTCACTTTTGCAGATTTGATTATTCATGGATTATCTGCTATCACCTCTGCTGCCTCCCTAAGTCATTTTTAATAGGGACTGCAAGCCTCATGAGACTGAGAAACTGAGAATGAGGCTTTTAAGCCCCTCTTAAAAATGGTGTGGGGCAGCAGCGGAGCAGCAGTAAGCCCCACCAGCCACCCATTTCTGCCTTGTGAAGGAACCCTGATGCCTCAAAGGAATCCATGGTGGGTTGAATAGGGTGATCATATTTCTGTGTGTTAAATATGCTTTGAGAGAATCTAGAGTTATTCATGGTTTTTCCACTTTCACAGGGGTCCTGTGTCCCTAACCTTAGTGAATGTGGAGGGATGACTGTATATTGTTTTTAAACATTGCTGGGATGTGGTAGCCTTCTCTACTAGCAAGAGGTTGGACTAGACAGCCCTACGAGTATCTTCTAACTCTATGACTCTATGATGCTGCTGCTTCTGTATTGTATATCACTGAATGCTATCAATAATTCTAAGTCTGCATACAGATGTCATTATAAACTGAAACTGGGCCAGGCTGATTTACCACAGGCTGAGTTCTCCCATCTTTGATCCTCAAAAAATGCGTTTTTTTTCTTACTTTAATACCATTTTCCTCTACCCAGCTTCTTGTTTCAGGAGTGCTTATGGCTTTATTTGTGTGTTTACTTCCTCATGCAGCTGTTTAATGTTTTACTATTGTTTATTCTTTTTCACTTTAAAAATTGGTCCAAGAATATTTGTGGCTGGGAGAGTGAATTGATTTTATAACTGACAGAAGAATAATCCAAACAGCACTGTGGAAATTTGGCTTCTGCTGATAGTCAGCAGTAGTTTGCCTTGAATCTAAGGCAGAGGGAAAAGCATATACATGTATCCATGATGCAGTAAGTGCATTTGGCTTACTCACCACTCAAATGTATACACTCCAAATGTACCATCCATATGTTGGGAGCTAACGAAATTGATTCTTAACGATTCCTTCTTAATCCAACCAATGATGAACACTGTCAAAGCTCATCTGCATGGTAAAGAATTCTTTGCATGTTGCTATCTGTAAGGATCTCTGGACTGGGGAGTTTTGAGTCTTGCCAGTGTTAGACTATTTATACTGTGTGGTCTACATGACAAGTTAGGTGGTAACTAGACAGAGGGCTTTACAGTATAAATTCAGAACATTTCTGACTTTAGTTCTGGATTGAAATACACATTGAAGAACTCTAGGAAGTGTCCTAAATGGCATACTGATTAATGAAAATATCAACTTTAGCCCATATTACACAATATCTTTGCATGGACGAGATCTACATCTGGTGCGTTATCAAGTTCTTGAATATTTACATTCAGATCCATGCATATAGGTTGGTTGAAGGATCCACAGTCAGCTTATATGTGCAGAAGCTATTCCATGTCATAAAAGTCTCCTACCTCTGCCAAAGGCAGTTGTTAGATCAGGTGAAACAAAAATATTTTTATTGTCCTGTATTAGTAAAAGCAGATAAGACTAACTAAAATTAGAATAAATGATGTATAATTATTATTTTTAATTAAAAATGTGTCATTCCTGCAATTCAATATATAAGAAGCCATTATAAACAAAAATAAGCCCTTTATTAAGAACAGTCTTTGGTTAGATTGATATTTTAAACATGTTTGGGTAATATTTTGTTAACATAATTCATTTCCACATACAGAGGTTTTGGGGACAAATCATATTAAAAATAACAGAATTCATTGCATATTTTATATTGAAACAAATATTACAAAACTATGCAGTGATTTTTATTTTAAAGCATTTTGCAACAAAAGCTTTTTATTGAAATATAACAGTCTTTGAAATTTGGTTTTGTAACTAACCATAGGGTAAGTGAGCTTGCAATATATATTCACACATTGGCTGTTCTAAGTGAAATGAAAATGAATTTGATTTCATTCACAATTAAAATTAAAATTTCATTCCTGACTTATACAATGGATAAATAATGTGATATATGACATAATGTTTGCAGTTTATAACTTGGCAGACCATATCATAAATG
Source organism: Ctenosaura bakeri (assembly GCA_948474755.1). Taxonomy (NCBI): domain Eukaryota; kingdom Metazoa; phylum Chordata; class Lepidosauria; order Squamata; family Iguanidae; genus Ctenosaura; species Ctenosaura bakeri. The sequence goes on along the minus strand of CAOLHI010003240.1, from coordinate 111,443 downwards.
AATTTTTGCATTGACTGAAGTAATAGTTTTTTGCCAAGGTCACAGGCTAGAAGTTGTATGTAAAATTGATTCGAAGCCTGGAAAAACATGCACAAATTGAAAACAAAAAACAAAACCCAAAATTTTTCTACTGTGCATGTGCCCAGACTGGGGCTTTTGCTTCTGTTTTCATCTGTGTGTCTACCAGCATGATTGGAGTTATCTACCTGTACAGTATCTTTGCAGCAGTTAGTAACTCCTATCCTAAGCAACAGGCCTGACACTGGATATAACTGGCAGGAGTGTTCTAGATCTAAGGTTTGTAATCCCCTGTTTGTTCCTGGGTTTTCCCTTGGATACTGTCACTGGAAGGAATGTTGTCATATGCTTGGCTGTATTTGTCACCAATGCCATTTGCTGCCAAATATTTGGCAATAGCGGGGAGAGTATGGGATGGTTGCCTAGTAAACACTACACTGATTTTTCTTGTTCTTTCTGTCCCTATCCTAAGAACTAAATATATATTCTATCAAAAAAAAAAAAAAAGGAAAAAAAAAGGTTTTTGTCCCTACAGCCCTGCCAGTCAAAGAGAATCAACAAACACTGCATGCTGGCTACTATCTGGAACATGTTGAGTGTTAGGGATTCCTTTCTATGTTTGCACGTGTACCTGTGAACAAAACAGACTCCATTCTCTTTGCAGAAGCATAATAAATCTGAAGAACACTGAATACTCTAAAGTGCTATATAAATGCTGAGCATTATAGTTGTTGTTTGAAAGCCTTCCTTGCCATTTCTAAATATTTTTTAAAGGCATGTTTAACATTTTTAAACACATTTGTCCTTCAGATTTAATGAGTAGCACATGTATTTTGCATTTGGCCACCTGTACTTCAGTATAGTGAACGGATACTTATGTTCTTCTAGCTAGGATTTTATTTCTGTTCACTTGGGCACTGATGTTATAGAGCTACACTACTATATTGTCTAAGCTACCGTAGCTCACTTTGGGGTAGAGTGGAAGTTGATTTTTATTTCATGTTATTCCATTGGGCCAAAAATTTCACACAAAAGGAAGGATTTTATATGTGTGTGTGATATTAATGTCTTCTATCCAAGATGAAGGAACTAGAGTACCTGGGGCTAAAGAAAAGGAAAAAAAGAACATATATCATGTATATCTAAAACTACTTGGAATGGATAAATGGTGGGTAGTTAATCCTGAATACTGAAAACTCTACCAAAAAGGCAGAGAGAATGTATTTGGTGTAATGTTCTCTGTGTCAAAGAGGCAACAGAAATCAACAGAGTTAGAGAGAGATAGAGAGAGAAGGAAATAAGCCACTTGGTAATCGCTTTGCCATTTTGTAATTCAAAATTGGAGACATAATCCTCCTCATTCACCAAACTCCAAACATGATCTTGATCTTTTGGTAAACAAGGAAACAAACTAACCTCAGTGATATTAAAATATCCAGGAATAACAGAGTTACTATAACAGAAACTATAATATATTTACAGATGGTGCATTCTCCATCCCCCAGAATGGCTTATTGAATCTTCCCAGAACTGACTATTTTTCTGCAACCTTTCTGTCATTCATTTCTTACTTCTTACATATTTCTCTTCTTTATTTCCACCTGCTGCTTTCTGAGCTGACATGGATTACAAACTGTCACTATATATACTCAGCACCTTCACTACCCTTCAAAAGCAGGCTTAAATGTCAATTTCATGCTATTTGCTCTAGATATTTTAAGAAGAGAGATAAATGCAAAACCAGGAAGAACCAGAAGTTCTTATGGCCTTTTATTGCCATGTCTGGCAACAGCTTCTGGAAACTTATCTGGAAGACAATTGTAAACAGCTCTTAATTCTACTAAAAATGTAAAATATGTGAAATTCAGACAAATGGGATTATAAAAACAGAGAAAGAAAGAGAAAGAAAGAAGGGGAGAGAAAGATGACACAATAAAGGGCTCTAGAAGTTTACTCTAACCTTGCTCTTACTCAGATTCTGTAAGTGTCTCTGAAAAGGTAAGTGCAGAACCCAATTACCTAGGTGATGGCTCTTCCTAGATCATACCGTAGCTTCCTAGTCCAGCATCCTGATTCCAGCAGAGACCAAACAGATTCACTCAAGAAGCCTACAAGAGTGTTCTCTAACTTAAAAGATAGCACTATTTGCAGATCAACTTGAAGCACAGCAAGGCAGGAAGCTCCATGACCTTTTCGCTTCCCTAGAGCCTACAAGGTTTTCATGGATTTCCTCCAAAGTTTCCTGAGAAAGAGCAGGAAAACTAGCTAATCAGGTTCAGTGTGGTTGGCTGACACACAAGACCAGGGAAGCTGAAAGCAGAGGTTTCAATCTAGTCTGGTTCTTGGCTAGATGTCAGACTCCAGTGCTCCCCTCACCAATCAACTTGGGAAATTAAGCCCTCCCTGACTCCCTTTATTTTCCTCTTCAAGGTCATGTGGCTTTGGATTATGTGATATTTGAATCTTTACTGAATCTTTTAATTTTTGTTACAAGTTTGAGTGGTTTTAGCACAGGCCCAGCTATAATTGGGGTGGGGGAAGCTGGGACCTGGGTGTCTGTCACACCCAACTGGGGGTCCCCTTGTGGCAGCTTGGGGAGCTATGGGCAACAGGGTCTTGCCCAGCTTGGGATCATATGGTTCTGTCATCCCCAGGTGGCAGGAGAAGCATGCAGTGGCTTCTGCCCTTGTGGAATCCCATGCCTGTCATTCAAGGAATCTCTTTAGCAGGCAGACTGGGTGTATTGGTTGCTACAGCTAACAAGCAGTCTGGGTGATTGGTTTCTATTGGCTGGCAGGCACGTTGTCCAATGCCTGGTTCCAAACCTGTGCTGATGTCAAGTCCCTCCAGCTGTACCCAATAAAAGCTGTGGTCTGTTTTATTCCAACAGATGCCGTTTGTGTTATTATTGCTAAGTGGAGCCTCAACTATTGCTAAGCCCTGCAAGTGGTGCATAGAGCAATAGGTCTTACCTCTTGCCATATCTCAAACACCCAGTATACTCTTTCCCTTGCATTACTCTTTTGGATTATAACTCGAAGAATCCTGCAGAAAACATAGCCAATGGTTATGCTGACTGGGAGATTCTGGGGGCTGTAGTCCAGAAAAGTAAAATTTCCTACCTCTATTAACTTGGATTTTCTGTTTATCATAGGTAATAGACACTGCTAAATCCATACTCTGTAGATGTTTAATAGTTAACCCAGCTAGTGGCCAGCACTGCATCTTTGGGCAGTGAGTTCAGTATATTCATTAGGAATTCTGCGAAACAGCACTTTCTTTTTTTTTGTCTGTTCCAAACTTACTGTAGTTCTGTTTCAAAATATGTGCCTGAATTCTAGTATTATAAAAGAGCATTTTCTCCTCTCTATTCACTCCTGTTGATAACTATTATAGATTTCATATTGTACTCTAATAAAAAGCAAACATCCCAAATGCTCATCAGGTTTCCTGACTGAACTTGGTTTCTGTATCATAATTGTTGAGCTAAAGGTAGCTGTGAGCCATGATGTTGTTCTGCTAGTGAAATGCTAAGAGATGCATGATTTTTGGAAGGAGGAAGTATGGGATTTTGAGGCACACTGAGCAGGGATGGCATATGAACACAGCTGCTTAGGGAACACATTTACTCAATGTATTTCTTTAGCAACAAGGTTTCTAGGTTTGTGGTGGGCAGTGCAGTTTGCTAGTAGATCTGTGTGTGTGCTCTTTAACTCAGGGCAGTTTTTTAAAAGGCCCCGCAATGCTTGGGGAAATTGTGCTGTTGCTAATATTCTTTCTTGTCCTCTGGACCCCCTCTGGAATGTGCACTAGACACTCTGGATTGTTAAACTAAATGCCCTTCCATCAATCCTTTGTTCTTTCACATAGGAGAAGACTATTCAAGTGAACTGCTCTCAGTAGTGCTGGGATGAAAGTAATGATGCTGCTACTCAGACCATTCTGGTCATTAGAGTGAGTGAAGTGCAGCTGAAGTGATGAATTCTATCTACCAAATGAAAACTAAAACATTCTTGCCACAGCTTTCATTTGAGAGAAAACACAGTGGGTTCAGCATACAGGCAAAGAAAACATCAGAGGATTTCTGCTCGCAAAAGTTAAAAAAACAAAATAAAAAAACAAAACATCAACAGCAGATTCAAGCCCAGACCTTTTCTGCCATAGTCCTGCAAGGAAGCGCTCTGTAGTACACTGTTTATTTTGTTTTGCATATTCTTAATCTCCCAAGAATAGAGAGTCCATAATAATTCCAATACTTGTTATCTGATTCTTACTTTCTGTCATTTTTTTTTAATAAATAAGCTAAAATAAAATTCTCAGAGAAGATCCTACAGAATCCTACCTGCTTTTTTTTAGAAATAAAAACAGTGGTAGTTATAAGCTAGTCATGTAATATATATATATATATATAATACCTATATATATATGTAAAAAAATCCCTGCATTACATTTTGTGCAAAAAAAAGAAAAAAATCTTGTCAGAAACAAAATATGGTCCTCCTTTTTTGTAAGAACATTATTTCTCACATAGATATAAGCAAAATGGTTGCATATGCTTAAACATGCACCAGGTTGTTAAAGGATCAAGTCCTATTATTTAAGTAATGGCTTGTTTAGGAATGGAATGCCCCCCAGCATAAGAATAACTTCCTCTTCTACACATCAACATGACATGAATGACAGGAAGATATACTCCCCCTATGGCTCATGGATGACCTGGGGCTATGGTTATTACAGTTTTCACCTTTCCTTTTATCCTTGTCCCTCCAGGTTTCTAGCAATTGCAGCTTTCCCTGTTCTTCCTTCATGAAGACTTCCACCATCAGAACTTTCTCCTTATGAATTTGTTGGCTGATGTCTTTGGGAATGTCTGGGATAATCCAGTCCACAAAATCACTCATAAACATTACTAAATTCTGAAAAATAAGAAATATTGAGAAAATGTTGGCAGAGTCAACTATTAAGGACAATAAGAATTAAAAACATTTGAACTCTCAATGGAGAGATAAGCACAGCCATACTTGTATTACCATATAATGGATGGATCTTTTTAGAAATGTAAGCATTTGGCTAGAAATTGTGTCTTAAATATATGTTTCTAAACATGTGAGAAGCAAACTTTTCTAAACTAAAGCTGTGTAAAATTAATGTGTGATTGATCTCTCTCTGCATAATGTACATAAGTAAAGATTTAAGAACTTTGACAAAAGCAGCTAATCATGGATTAGAGGCATTGATGCCAATTTTTATACAACTCTCATTTTATTATAGTTAACCTTTTCTTACATGAAAATTAATCTGGAAAACGTATACTGTGTTAAGAGCACAAATGACTTTCTGGCTGTATTAATGACATGGGAAACTGATGTAGCCTTTTCAATATATCTGACACAATGCATACATCTTTTCCACTTGACAGAGGAAGGGCGGGCAAGCTGGACAACGCCTTTTTGCCTTTTCTATCCTTCTACGTGCCATCCTACTTCACTCAGAGATGTGGTGCTTTCATGAGCCATTACGGGAAACATGGCTGATAATCACCCAACTGATCTTGTTTGCACTAGTATTACCCCTATGATGTTACTTTAACTGCCATGGTTCCATCCTATGGATTGGGATTTAAAGTTTACACAGCAGGGTTTAGAATTCTCAGTCAGAGATCTGTAGTGCCTAACAAAATTACAACTCCAGGAATTCAGAGTATGCTGCCGTGGCAGTTAAAATGGAACCATAGTGCTACAATTGTGAAAGGGCCTCTATGGTGCCTAGCAGAGGAAGATGACATGCCAGTCATTACAGGAAGTATGCCAGCCAGGCTTCCTAGCTGTAAGAGAAAGTTATGTTGCTGAGTAAAGTGATGTGGATTTCAGCACTGGAAGCAGCAACATAATGTTCAGCTACTTCTTCCCTGAATTGAAAAAGTCATTACCTTATTTATGAGCCAAACTGATTTCAGCTTATCAACTGCACTCCCAGTCCTCTAAGTGTACATTTATAGCAGTTTAAAGTGTTGAAATCCCTTCATGTGGCCCAATAATCCTGACAACCCTGTAAGATACTTCAAGATGCTAGAAGAGTTTCTTGTTTAAAAAGAGAATATGTAATTCCTGCTGCTCCATATCTGTTTGTCTTCTGTTCTTAGTAAGACTGCATATAAGCACTGACACCACTGTATTTGTACTCCTCATCCCAACCTTATAATATTGTCTATTGGCAGTGAAGCATAGAGATACACGGTACATAATGTGCTATGTTATGTTAGATGTTATGAAGAAGATGAAAGAAATTTACAGAGTGCCAGGTGTACTATATTGTGTTCTGTGGTAACCTGTAGAGTTCTTCTCAGTGTGTTCACCTGATCTAAACAATAAACTTTCTCTTTAAAGTTCCTTCTGGTAGACTCTATGCTACCCTAAATATGCCATTCTCTTTTTGTTAGTTTTGCTGCAATCATCTGTGTTATCAAAAGCCAAAACCATAGGTGTTAGTCTTGCTTTACCTGGAACACTATTACAAATGCTAATCTTGCGGCCAGCACAGCCCAGAAATCTTTTGCAATTTCATATTTATTTTCAGACCATGGGGGCTCTCTGTAATCTTTGTACCTGAAAAACAAGACACAATGGAGAATGAATAGGTTTCATTTGGTGAGAATCATGACTGAATATATATGATATGTTATTAATGTTTAATATCAATAGCTTTCTCTGTCTGGCTGTATACATGTAGCATGGATCTTCTAAAAAGCTTGAAGTCTGCCAGTATGAATAGTTTTGATGGATTTTTTTAAAAAATAAACATAAAATCATTTTGCTTTTTATGCAGGAGAAAAGAAAATGTCTGGTAATAGCCAGTCTGAATTTACTGTTGTTATATTAACTATATTGTTTTGCTACTTGCCTGTGTCCTTGTCATACCCACTTGTGGGTGTTTTCTTACATATAAATTGTAAAGAGACTCTCTGTGTGTGCATGTGGTACAGTATGTTCTTGAGCAGAAAGGGCTTACTCATAAAAGTTAGTGATGGGTTAAAGCTTCAAAGCACTGTTTATCATCTTTAAAGTTGCGCTTCTATGAACTGATCTAGGCCCCTTTCATAGGAAAAAAAATCAGTGTAAGGGTTTTTCAAAGAGGATTTGGATCTGTTTCCAAATCTAAAGGTAGCTTGGACATTAAGGCCCGAATCCTATCAGTTATTCCCAACCGCAGCAAACCTACTGAGTCAGTTACTGAATGGTGAGACAAGAAATAAGTAAAGTTCAGACTAACAGGATTCAGGCCTAAAGTTGCTTCCAAACATAGGGTTCCTATTTCCTAGTACTTCCAAAGAAAACACACTGTACAGCTGTCCTCTCATCTTTTTCTTGGAGGATTCTTTGTGGGGCAAAAAGATGGAAGAAACAGTAAAAACAAAAACAAAAAACAAAACCTGGATGGTATTATTCCTGGATCGTCCTGAGGTTGTTTTCTCTCTCTCTTCCTATCTCACAGTTACAGACACAGCTCTATAACATTGTGCCAAACTGCACACTGAATGAATACCAGAGCCCTGTTCAGGCTTATGCTCACCACATTTTTGTGAAAACAGAAGCAAGGGAGTTCCTTGCCCTGACTATCTTCACCACTGCTTTCCACATATAAAAAGAGATGTTTCTGAAGAGGAGAGATTCCTGAGTGCATGGCAGCTTTCCATAAAAACAAAATTCTTGGTTTCCCAGTGATCTTGGCCATATGGAAAGTCTCTATATGAATGGAATTCATCCTTTTCATATGCCTCACTTTCTGTATAGGGAAAGTAACAGTGGAGTATGGTGGGTTAGGTGCTCCCAGTTTCCTGTGTTCAAGAAAATGTGACAAAAATGAGAGATGGATGAAATAGGATGTTTTATCCTGTGGAATTTTGGGAATTATGTCAGTTCTCTGATCTGGTTATGAGATATTTTCCTATTCTTTTCCACTCATAACATAACCATTTTACTCCCAGCACGCTTCTAGACAGAAGTTAACAATCAAAAGACATGGAGTAACAATTCTGTCAGGGTTTTTTTGTTTTGTTTTGTTTTGTTTTTTGTGGAAACAGAAATAGATAGAAGTGGTAGCAAAACAGTAGAGGGTTCTAAGTGGAAGGGTATATTATTGTTGAATGAGGCAGGATGTTTAAGATTATGTTTAAGACTTGTCTGGAGAGAAGCATAAAGCTATATGCGTTACATCACCCTGGAGGTATAAGATTCTCTGAACAACTCCTTTTTGGGGGGTCAGGGGAAGCTGAATGAGCATTTCATTTATTCAGTTATTCCTTATAAAATATATGGCTGGCATCCTGTTAGTGATTAAGAGGCTGATGGTTGTGAAGGCTGGAATTCTCTACTGACCTCACCCAATGACCAAGCCTTGTTTCAGGATTCACACTGTAGTTGCCATGGCCTCACTCTGTAGTCATTTAGTCTTCTACAGATGACTAAGAAATGATCACATAAAGCAGGCCAATATAAGGCCCACCTCAAGTCTGGGCTCCCACAACATCTCAAATCTCACAGGTGCCTGGAAATCTCAGAGAGAGTCCTCCTCTCATGAAATTTGAAGTGGTCTTTATATAGGTCTGCATAATGTGTCTTGAGCTGGCTGAGCAACAGGGATGGTTATCCTGTATCGGGGTCAAAAAAACAAAACAAAACAAAACACCCAGCAGCCCTACCCTATAGCCAGATACAAAAAAATGACATTCACTGAGACTTCCGGGGGTGCTTTTATACTACGTCTCCCTGATGCAGAATCTTGGCCACATATTTATACCTGGTTCAGGAAGGGGTACTTAGAATTGCTTGTTGGAGAATTTTAGTGCCTCAAAACCCCAGGATTCCATAGGATGCAGCAATAACAGTTAAAGTGAAGTCACAGTGCTTAACTGTACAGTGTGAAAGGTCTTGGCCTTCCAACAAGGCTTAAGGTTTGTTATCATCTATATGAACTTGACAACTGATTAAGACTTTCCCAATTGTTGCCTGTACCAACCAATAGGACCCAGGAGGAATCTCAGCCAGGGGCCCCTTTTTAACCTGCATGCTGCATTCTGCCTAATTGTCTCTGTCAGGCACACAAGAGGTGAAGGTGCAGGCAGTGGCTGCCTTTTTATTTCTGGGGTCCGTTTCACACTGCACCACTGTAACACTATGGGCCATTTCTGCCTAGCATGGGGATGGGAGAGGAGCGGGACCACGACAATGCTTCTGCATGACATTATCACAGTCCCAACAGTTTTGACAGTTTTCCCTGTCAATGATTTGCAATTGCACCACCATCCTGCACTTACGTGTCCTGCAGAAGGGCAGGAAGCATGATGGTGGCGGTTCCTGCCCCAGCACAGCCTTGGAAAGTACCCGGCTGCACTGCGGAAGGAAGCTGCATGTCTGTGCTCCTTTCTACAGGGAGCCTGTCCTGTGTGGAGCGGAGCACTCCCATTGAGCTCCCTTCCTGGCAGAGCCACTGCTGGGATCGCCACTGGAGCATGATGGGACAAATAGGGTGCGGAAAGGGCCTATGATTCCACTTTAACTGCCACAGTTCCATCCTCTGGAATCCTGAGGTTCATAGATAAGGGGAGGGGTATATTGCCATGACAATTAAAGTGACAGTACACTAGTATAATTGGTAGTGTGAAAGGGCTCCCATTTCTAACATTAGGAAGTTCTGCCGTGAAAGGTTTTTAGTAACTTCAGTTATCCTCTTCCTACCTGGGGAACATGCTGGTGCTCTTCTTTGCCTCATTTAGTGGGGCCAAAAAGACTACGTAATAACGTAAACCCTATTTTGTAATAGGATAAGGTGGCTCACACTAGAAATCTTGTTTAGGGAAATACTTGCTTGGAGACTGAAGAAGTAATTCTTTTCCAGTATCGGGTGGGAAGATAGGGTAGCCTATAAAGTATGCCAGACTTTATAAGTGTTTCCTTTCCACCTTGGGCACCAAAGCATGGGTTATGATGAAAGACACCTTAGTTTACTTTCTACTAAAATGGTTGAGACCAGAGACAGAGGGAAGAAGGGACAGAAGAAGCACTTTTGTGAGAGGGAGGAAGGGTGCCACCTTTGATTTAGGGCCAAGGTGGGCAACTGCATGGGGACCAAAGACCAAGTCTTCCCCCACCATGGGCTAACCTTCCCAGCAAACCCAAATACCTTTGTTTCCCACTGCTGATCTTCTCAAAATGGTGACAGGAAATGAAGGCACAACTCTTCCTGTTGCATTTTGAGAGCGAGTGCAGAAGAAAAAGGAAGTATTTCCTCCGCAGACTTTGTTAAAATAGCAATAGGAAGTGCATGTTCATCTCTTCCTGTCACCATTTTGAGACTTACTACATAAGAAAATTTTTGGAGGTAGTATGGGGTTCTGAGTTGCTTGTAGGGAGTCGCTATTTTCACATGTTTTTATGTGTTTGAGGAGCTTTCTGAATGATATTAGGGCAAAAAATGTCTGCAAATCATGCCTAAAATTTTTTGGGCTGGGTTTTATGGGGATTGGTGGGGGGCTTCACGGACAACAAAAGTGGGATCTAGGGGCTGCACTTTGCCCACTGTGGTTTATAGAGTACTTTTAACTGAGCAGTTTGTTTTTAACATAAGATGGACAACAGGGAACTACTACAACTAAGATAATAGATCTAGGCCATTTCCACACTACACTATTATAATGCTATTATTCCACTTTTAATATCCTGTGGAATTCTGAGGATTGTAGTTTACTGAGGCCAAAGAGCTCCGTGGCTGAGAATTCTAAATACCCCTTCCTAAGCTGCAAACCTCAGGATTCCATAGATTGTTGAAAGTGGAATAGCACTATAACAGTGTAGTGTGGAAATGGCCATAGTCTCAGATTTAAATCTCCAGATTCCTGCCTCTTAGACAATAAGCAAACAGAAATCCAAACTTAAGGGTTATGGAGCATTGGAGGGTAGAAGTTGACTGGATTTATTCAGTAGTCTTATGAGGGATGAGTTGTCCTATGAAGCATTGGCAACGGCCACTGAGCCAATAGGTATTTTGGGCATTCTAGAATCAAATATGCTGACGCTTGGGTTATCTAACAGAGCCCACCATTATTGGCTGTATTGCATGTCTGAAAAGCCTGGGACAGAATGTTACTAAGGATGAAGGAGCGTAAGCAGCAGCAACAGCTTTCCATGCCAAAGTTTTGGGTAAGCAGATCTTTTTGTAGATTGCTGCATTAGGTGCCATAGAAATGGTCAACTGAACTTCTGCAGGTAATCATTGTTCATAGGTTGTGCCTCATTTGTTAATGTGTGTGCTAATGATAAATGAGCTTCCCAATGAAGTATGATGGTTCAGGACTGCTTTAGTAGACTTCCTGGTTTTTTGTGTTGACTTTGCAATCCTGTTTGGAAGTCTTAGGGAATGTCTTAAGGAAAGGAGCTTTTATGGAAGCTAGTGAATCCCAGAAGCACATTAAGGAAAGGAATCACTGGCTGAGAGTTAAATCAGGGATGGACAAAGTATAGCCAGCTGCCTTACATGCACCCCTTAAGGGCACCAGTCTACCCCACCATGCCCCACCCCTCTGTTTTCAAGAAATTAACTTAAAAAGTTCCCCTGTGCCCCCCTAGAGGCTGCAGGAGGCAATTTTGCCTGGTTTTCAGCCCTCCCCCTGCTGTTTTACTAAAAGTGATTAAAATAAACCAGGAAGTCGTGAAGCAAAAGCAGCTCCTAGAGGACGTTTAGACCAGTAAATTTTTTAAAATTTAAAAATGCTGGGAGGGCAAAGGCACATGCCTTCCAGGTCCAGTAAGATGTGCGTGCGGCCCCGGGGCAATTAAAGCAGAACTTAAAGCAAGGATGGATAAATTGTTGGAATGGCTAAGAACAGCAGAACTGTGAGATCATTTATAACTGGTGCAGAATGGGAGAAAGAAGAAAGCAACAACAATAAGTCTATACATAAATACACATAGCTAAAAACCACTACATGGAAACTAAATATGAAACTTTGTGGGATGTGTCATTATCCCTGGGAATAGCCTAAGGAAACGCTGTTGCAAAAAAATAACATTATGTACCTGCATATTTGGATTGGGTAGCCAAGCTCCATAGGCTCATTTGGAGCTGTTCCTTCTTGAAAATCGCTGACATTAAAATAGGATAGCGTATGGTTCACGAAGCCATGCATGGTGCCACTCTCACTGTACATATACAGGTACACGAGGCGTGGAATGAAGTCAGATGTGAATGAGATCACAAATGCCTAAGCCATAAGAGTAAAGAATGAGCACAATATTCAGGCAATGCTGGACTGATTACATAAGCAGATTCACCTGTCTCCCCACTTGTGCTACAGATCAGTCTCTTCAGCCACATCATTTAGGGACCTTTGAACTGGTTTTAATGTGGAAGTGGTGGTGGGAACAAGGCAGATCCAGGCATGTTTTAAAATTTCAGCCCCTAAGTATTTGTGATCCTTCTTATGAAAAACAAACATCCTGGTGTCCACCTCTCCAATTTCTATAATGATTTTGGTTGGTATTTGGTCTTACTTTTAGGAGAATTTAATGACAGTGTTAATCTTTTATGCACATGGTAGTTTGTAGTAAAAATTGGATTGATCATACCTTAGTTTGGACCACTGTGTGTTATCTGCTCAACCTACATTTCCCTAGCACTCCTCTCCCCTGACCTTGTTTCGGGGTCACTATATCATTAGATCTGAAGGCCATTTTTCATCATATTATATAATTTTATAATCAAACTACAGAACTGCAACAGATAATTAAGAATGAGCCACTACAACTGAATTAGGTAACACCACATAGGAAAATAGATAGTGACCCTTCAGGAAATGTGGGGATTAATTCTCTAATTGCAATACAGTATTAGTGGAAGTGCATTATATGGAATCCTACTGTCCCCTTTTTTGAGTTTATATGTTTTGTTTTGTTTTTACTGCCAATGAAATAAATCCACCTTGCTTTTGTTGACATCATTTTGAACCACCCTGCATCTATTGGCTTGACTCTGCTGATATAAATGCTTCAGTTAGAAGATTTTGTCAAGAGCACCACAATTTGTTCTAATTTTGCTTCTTATATACCACATGCTTGATCGTAACACAGAAGAGATGAGAAATCAACATAGCAGATGACAAGTAAAAAGACCTTCAGAGAAAGACACAAAAGGGTGAAAATTTTGCCTTTCACTCTCTTTTTTGCCTTTTGCCATTACAATAAACCTGAAGATTTGCTATAATGAGCAGGACAGGTACAACAAGTGAAGAGGCAATAATATCCCATGTTTGGATAACTTATAGTCATTTCTTTTTCCACAGGAATCCCATAAAATAGCTTTGGGGATCTTCTGGGGTTGTTGTGGGCCATACTGTCCCTCTTGATAATAGCATGGGGCTGTACCAAGTGCTGAATTTGTTAGCATTGTAATGCCATACTTTTTGGGTGTAGCAGAGGCATAAAAGCTTAATTTTCCTTTATAAAGATGTATGAGGAGCAGACAAATTGTTTTAAGGTAGAAACCAAGAGTGTATTCAGGCTGATTAAAAAGACTAGAAAGTCCCAAATTTTGTTCCTGGTCTTCCAATTTTATTTTGGAGATCCATGCATGTTTTGTCTGTCTCAGAATATTTTCTATCAGCTCCTGATACAATCAGAGACTTTTTATACCAGCACCCCAGGTCGGCTTATTTTAACCGAATATAAAATCAGAAAGAACAGGAATAAAATTGGGGATTTTCCCGTCAGTCTGGATATGCTTTAACTCAGGGCATACCCTTGTTTTTAAAGCGATTTACATTTTATTTTATTTTTTTGCTGCAGTTGCAATAACAAACTGGTGGCTGTAACATGTGGAGTTTATGACATCAACAGACAGTAGATCATTTCCAAATCTTATCTCATACCAAACTGCTACCTTAACAACAAATACACCTTACATTAAGGAAAACAACAACTAGATCACGCTTAAAAGGGCAGGATGCAAAACATCAAGAATGAATGTGAGTGTATAGAAGTAAGCAATAATGAACACTGAGAGGAAGTAAAGAAGCAGAGGGATATTCTTCATTACCTGGGGGCTCATCTATCTTTATTCCACATTTCCACAGTTTTTCCCATCATTTGGCGAGTGTTTTCCTAACATGACTGCAGGGATAGCAGCAATAGCAATAGCAGTTACATTTCTATACTGCTTATCAGTGCTAAGCACTCCCTAAGCAGTTTACAATGTGTTTAGTTAATTGCTCCCAACAAACTGGGTACTCATTTTCCTGACCTATGGAAGCACGGAAGGCTGAGTCAACCTGGAGGCCTGCAGGATCAAACTTCAATGTTGTAGCTGCAGTACTGGCATTTAACCACTGCGCCACCTGGGCACCACCCTCAAGCCTATGCTTGAGGGAAAAGGGAAGGATGCAAGAGACTTGGGTAAATGACGCAAATCAGACAGCAGACAGAGTCAAAGATCTTTGAGGAATCATAGAGAAGGAAGAAGCAGGAGGCAAGGGTGGGTGGGCAGAATGTAAAAACCAGAAGGAAAGGTTTGGGCTGCAAATTTGCTGCAGCCCATCTTTATTGGTACCTTCCCAAATACACTCTCTGGAATTCTGTTGGGGCAGTACCCTAACATAAAAATAGCTGTAGAAGTGCTTATGCTTTCTCACATGTGGTCTCCTTTTACAGCTAAGTGTTTTACAAGCACACACAAAGCTTTCTCTCTTTCTTTTGACTTGGTGGGTAGGGAGAAGATTGACGGTTGTACAATGGGTCAACTCAAGGACATGGTATCCATAGCACAGTGGGATGTGTGAGTTTGGGATCCAGCTTAACATAGGCTGGTATATATTTAAGCAATGCTAACTGTGTACAGAAGCTTGGCCATTCCCACTATCTGGCAGACATCTCTCCAGAAAATTATGAAATTAGTCCTTGATGACTTCAGAGATTTTTATGGTGTTATGCTGTGAAATCAGGAAGGGAAACATCTCACTGCCCAAAAGACCAATAAATGGGTCCTGTAACAAATAAAATTGGAACTCTAACTGGAAACCAAAATGACTAAACTGAAGTTTACTCTGTGGACACATCATGGGACCACATAAAATACTAGAAAAGATGATAATGAAGTAGATGATGAAGCAAGGTAGAAGGCAGTAGGAAAAGAGGAAGCCATGACCCTGAGTTTGCAAGACCTCAGCAGGCCTTTAGATGACCAGGGATCTTGGAGGTTTCTCCTTTATAGATTCCCGATAAGTTGAAGCAAACTTGACCACAGAAAATAACACATTCTGTTTTTTATTTGTAATGCTTCTGCACTTTTTGAAAGTTTTTTTTTTTTGCACTTTCAAAAAATACTAAAAACGTCATGGTGTCTTCCCTTCTTTCAGCGACAATGAACTCCAACTTGAATTTGTAAGCCCTGATAGACTCCCTGAAAATACTTTCAAATGCTGCAAATAACCTTAAGTCCAACCAAGTATCCAAACAAACGACATTGCATTACACCATTTTAACAAGGCTGTTAAATGCATCAAGATAAACAGACCATACAGTTTTTTATAAATACTATATCTCTTAAGATTTTAACTAGTTTTGCTGTGTGATGTTATGATAAACAAGACATAGAAAGTTGAGGAGGGGAGCCCTCAGTTGGTTGGGTCAGGCATGGGATGAATATAGTGCTTATATGCCATGCCACTGTTTTTAAGCAAAGCAGAGACAGGCCCTGTTCTGTCTCCAAATTTGTTGCCCCTCAGATGATGGAGAACATTATAAATACCTGTAATAAGAATTGCACTCATCTCAGGGGGGCTGTAAGAAGATTTGGCACATTAAGACATTTGTGGGAATACTAGTGAATCTTTGGGACTTGGCCCCTTTCTTCACCTTACCTTGTCCCATTGTGCTCTGGTGTCAATCCTGGCAGTGGCTCTGCTGGGAAGGGAGTGTGATGAGAGTGCTCCCCTCCTCACAGGACTGGCTCCCTGTGGAAGGGAGTGCAATGGACATGCTGCTTCCTTCTGCAGCACAGCCGTGTACTTTCCCAGGCTGTGCTGGGGCAGGAAATGCTGCCATCATACTTTCTGCCCTTCTGCACGACAAGTAAGTGCAGGATGGTGGCACGATCGTGTGTCATTACAGGGAAAACCCACCACTGATTTAATCCGCGATCACACCGTCTCTGGATGGGAGAGGAACAGGACCACGATGATGTCATGCAGCAGCATCGTTGCAGTCCCACTCCTCTCCTGTCCCCAGGCCAGGGTGGGAGGACACTACGGAAAGGGACTTGGGTGTTGATTTGAGCCTAGTAATACCTGCTTATATGCTTGCTTCTGTGCTTCCTGAAATTTCTATGCATTTACAAATAAAAAGAATATTTGTAAAAATAATATTACAAACATGTTGTCTTCTCCAAATAAGGAAACTGACCTTATAAAGCCTGCTTGAACTTCCTGTGCCTCAGAAAAGGGGATGTGAGACAGTAACTAAAACTGTGTCTTATTTTTTCCATGAAAGCAAAACAAGAGTAGTGTGACTCAGAGGGACAAGAATGACATCTTTCACTGTTACAGAGACTCTGACAAGAAATTTGGAAGAGGAGACAAAAAAATTCTGAGGGAAAAGAATATAAGAAGGGGACATAAGCGTGCTAATTTCCATTGATTGGGAAGGGCCTACTTTGCCACTTTGCAGTGAAGAAGGATTGGCTGGGAGGCATTCAGTGGCAATTCACACTTCTATTGCAATTTATCCTAAACAACTTGTTTCATGTGAAAAATCTTTCAGGCCCCTTTGCCTGAAGGGAAAGAATATGTACCATCTTTACTGGCAAATAATCCCTTAATTTTTTTTTTAAAAAGACACCTATAAAAAGAAATAACATATATTTTGGATTAAAAATCTTATAAGTGATTTACAAAAAGTTTGGGTTTTTATTTTAATTTTATCCTAACTTTGTTCCAAATTGCTCAGAGTGAGGGAGCGTCAGCCTCTAAACAGTCTCATGGGGTAAGTTAGCCTGAGAAAGTGATATGCTTAAGGCTGCCCAGTGACCTTCACAGTTGACTGGGAGTATGATGCTGGGAATCCTGTTCCTGTACCCAATACTCCAGACACTGTACCACACTTTTCCAGTATAACATTTCAGGTTAACTGAACAGAACAGTCATGCTACTATAAATACAATCTGAAAACAAACAAACAAACAAACAACAAAAACCACTTACATTTATGATCACAGCAAGTTTTCCTACACCTCTGAGGATATTATACCATATTCCTGGAAAAAGACAAGTAAGATGTTTAAACACTTTTAGAATGTCATCACTAACATAATGAACATATTACAAACATTATTGTCTTGTTTTGTAAATGACGGTAAAAGATGCTGGTTCTTACCCTTAAAGATTTAATAGCTCCAAACCCCAATACCTAAAAACAACTTTCTTCCATATTTTACCTCCCATGCACCCAGTTGTATAAGATCTTGCTTTATACTACTGATTGAAGTGTGGTGTGTAGACACAAGTAACATGGCACTCTGGAATGTAACACTCCTGATGTCTTTCCTACAGAAGCCAATATGGCCCCTTCATGATAATGCTTCTGATGACTTGTGAAAATCTGGGTCTTTTGGGAGACATTTGTGGAAGCTGAACCAGCATTCTGCCCTATCTTCTGATTCTGTAATAATCTTTAGATCATGCTGTTCAATACTTTCCTCAGTATTTGAATCTATGTGTTACTTGCCTTAAGTGGGGGAAAAAAAGCAGGACAGACATTAACAAACTACCATTTTCTCCATGTCACTGAGGAATTCATCAAGACTGTGGAATTCAGCAGGACTGTGCAATTGCTAAGGTCTGAGGACCACACTGGCTCCAGTAGGAAACTGAAGGTTGCATCCCGCCTTTTTAGCACTATACTCCACAAAGGTGAAGGTGGCCTGAAAAATTAGTTTTTCCCAAAATAGCCCACAGTGCTTCAAATCTATGGACCATTCTGTGATATTTTCATGTCTTTTCAGGGCACAGATGGCCTAAAAAGTGGATTGAAAAAATGAACCTCCCATGAAACACAGTAAAATGATCCACAGGGTTCAGGGCTGCTATGGAATATTTTGGGACAATTTTTGAAGGGTGGGGGGATCCTTGATAGAGTTGGAAAAATAGCCTTGGGGGCACAAAAATGAACTTGAAGGCTGGGCCACAACTGACACTTTTCCCACCTCTGGAATACTGGACTGTATCCAATAGTGGCTTTGCCTTAACAGAGGGCACCATTTTTCCACTTTCTTACTGTAGTCCTCTGCATGACATCCTATTCTAGTCTGGAGAGTTTCCCAGCCATCATGTTTGGGAGAGGATGGCTAAGAGCGTAGGACAGGATGTTAACAAAAGCCAGATCTGTCAATTTGGGTAAGTCAAAGCCAGCACTGGATACAACCCATTTGTTGTATGTTTTCAAGTTGTTTTTGCCTTATGGCAACTCTAAGACAAAAAGATTTGTTCAGAGGAGGTTTGCCTTTGCCTTCCTCTGAAGCTGAGAGAGTGTGACTTTCCCAAGGTCACCCAGGGGATTCACATGGCCAAACAGAGATTTGAACTCTAGTCTCCTGGAGTCCTAGTCTAACACTTAAAACACAACACCATGATGTCTCTGTATTAACTGGCTACTACGGTGTGATTAGTGCTTTACATACCTATATCTTTTGCTCTAACTGCCACTGGCCTCCGAAGCTCAGTAACAAACTTTTTTGCATCCAGACGTATTTCAATGATGTTGTTCAGTAGTGCAAATAATGGAGCCAGTGGGAATGATGCAACAAAAAGTGTGACAAACCCAAACTGGATAACTGAAAATATAAAAAGAAATTAGTGTAATTAGCATATTATACTGTTCAATACAAAATGAATAGATTCATACATTAAATATGCAAAAAGAAAAGCAAGCTACTTGGTATTTTTTTTTAATTATAATAATCTGCATTTATAAATGATGCAGCTCTGGCTGATGACTATAGGAAGAGAAAGGGAAGGGGTCTAGTTAAAACTTTGATTGACAATTAACCTCCAAAACAGATATCTAAGATATCTGTTCCTGTTTGGATTAATTGTGTCTGTCAAGATCAAATGCCCTCAGTTATGAAAATGACTAACTTTTCTAAAGCATCTGGCTGCCTACTGTTGGATAGAAAATGGTGTAGTAGATCAGTGATACTCAGAGGGTTGGTCCTTATACCAGTGTTTAAAAAAGCAACAGAAGAAGATATTTGAGTGACATGCCTACATTTTGTATTGGTTGTTTCTCTTGTAGTCCAGGCAGAAGCCACTCCCCTTCTTAGTCATGTCAGGACTGAGACAAAGGACAGTAAAATTTAAACCGCATCAGCAGCAGTATTTTCTTTTGGGATCCAGGCTCAGTCCCTTGTGGGATCCTTTGACATATCATCACATTAATATCATCACTTTTCTTCTGTATGTTTTTTAAACATCTTTTGCCTTATGGAGAAGCCAGTGGAGCTTTGAAAGCTTGCATGATGTATTTTGTGCATTTCATTTGGCCAATAAAGGTATCACTCTTTTGTGGATTTTGTTATATTCAGAAAGCTGTTTACAAAAATGTTGGGCTGTCAGATGATTAAAAACTTTATTATTAAGCTTTTTGTTAAGCCTTTTAATGTGTTAATATTAGCTGATTTACACAATTCTACATATCATAGAGCTTTAATAAACGTGTACTTTTGACATAACAACAATATGTGCAATCTTACAGCGCAGTAAAGAAAAAGAAAAAAGAAATGAAAAAAGGAATGACCATGCACTATCAGAAGGAAAAGTTATTTTCTTTCTTGTTTCCTCTTAGAGTGTCATATCATGTCCAAAATAGTTTAAGTAAACAACCCTGGCCTTAACTTTCATCCTACTGAATAAAGTTTGCTTTCACCAATTAAAACTGGCTGTCAGGGATTAATCAATGAGTAAACCATTTAAAGTTTGGGACCTTACTTTTACGACCTAAAATATTACTCACTCATTTCCATGTATTCTGGAGTAAGGCCAGCAAAAGGCTCCAGATTGTAGTCTACTTCATAACGCTGTTTCTTCTTCATATGCTCCTCATGGTCTACAGGACGCCGTCGTTTCAGTTTCAAGTATCTGATTAATTTTTTCATTTTACTGAGGTAAACACAGAAAAGTTCTTTTCACAGAAGAGCCTTGTGATTTAAAGATCCACTTTTTCCCCATATTTTCTGAAGACTTGTAAGTATGATTATTAGGTCAGTAGCATTCCATTCCATAAGATTTCAGGGTCCAAACCAGAGACCAGTGGGCAAGCCCTTATGTTGTCATATTATACTGGTGAGATGCTGTGATGTTACAGAAGTGAGACAAGCAGAACTACTTCTGAGGGCCCATTCACACTACAAAATTATTGTGTTATTATTCCACTTTAGCTGGCATGGCTTCATCCTATAGAATCCCTGGGGTCTGCATTTTGCTGAGGTACTACAGAAACTCTCTGTCTGAGAATTTTAAATGCTCCTCCCTAAACTGCAAATCTCAGGATTCCATAGGATGGAATCATGGCAGTTAAAGTGGAATAACAGCACTATATTTGCACAGTGTGAATGTGTCCCAGGTGAGCTGACTGTGGAAACAGGAATGCGGACAATCTAGGCACATGGGCCCAGAATTTGATTAAAATGTGGAGGTCAAGGTAGTATGGAAACCCAGAACAAGAGAAAGGAGTTTTATTTTTTTGGGCAACAAATGCCTTTAGCAGCTTTGGTGGTTTCCACTATTTGCCTTAGGGTTTGTATTCTGTGTGTTTTTCCCTGTATTAAATATGATGTTTCCAGGCTCTACAATGTTGCTTAGACTTGTGGAAGGTTTATTCATATCCTTCAGTGACTTTCCCCCTCAAGACCTGTGCTGTTTGGGCTTGCACAGCAAGAATGTACACAAGTTGCAGTGCTCCAGCCCAATCCACTTGCACTTAGCTTCTTGGTTTAATGATGTTGTGCAAGCACAACACACGTTCAAACATTTTGCTCTTGCTGAGTCACTGAGCCCTAGTGATAGCTGAAGGGGTGGAGATGAGGCCTGGGCTTTAAAGCTAACTAATACAAAACCTAGATGTTTTCTTCCTCTAGAGCTGCTCACTTTACGATTTATTGTTCTGCCTAGAGATATGAGATAGTAGAATAAGTTCTGCTGCAGTGTGTGTTTTTAGAATGTGAATTGGCAATCACATGATTAATTAGTAGACCAATAGCATTCATAGAAATGAATAGTGTCAGCATGATATAGTGAGAGCCAAGCTGATGTAGCGCTTTGAGTGTTTGATGAGAATACTGGGAGACCAGCGTTTGAATCCCTCCTCATTTGTGGAAACCCAAGTAACATTCTCTCAGCCTCAGAGGAAGGAAAGAGCAAATCCCCTCTGAACAAATTCTGCCAAGAAGTCCCATGAAAGTGTCACCTTAGGGTCACCATAAGTCAGAAATGACTTGAAGGTCCAAGACAAACAGATTCACAGAATGTGAACTTTTAATTGGCTATAGCATAATTCCCATCTCAAGCATTCAGAACTGGTAAATTGGCATCTTAGCTCTTAAGTGGCAGTCCCACCTTCCTCCTTCTTAGCCATTCAGTTCCAAGAAAGAAGAGCCCTACCATCTCCCCATCTAGCTGAGCCAATCCAATCCAGTTCTTCCATAAGGCAATTTGGCAGGCCTGGCAAACCGTTGTTGGTTCTCCACACACCCCATCCACTCTTTCTATTCCACTCTTGTTGTCACCCATCAAAGTCTTGCTTCTCTTCTCCCCCATCCCTCCGATCACCAACCACCACTATCCTCACACACTCTTTGTTGAGACCATACGGCTTCCTCTGCTGCTGCACAACAGTTGGCTAAACTTAGGCTCTCAGGAGTAGCAGCAGCAGCAGCAGCAGTGAAACGACACTTCACCACACTGCAGGAGTTGATGTTTGGCTGGGGCATGCTGGCAAGAGAAGACGGACGGAAGGAAAGGAGGAGGGGTGGAATGAGGGAATGTAAGGAGTAGCTTTGCTGCTGCGGCTGCTGTGCTCCCAAGCCTAACCAACTGTTGTGTCTGTGCAGTGGTTGTGCTTGTGGTGGTAGTGGCAGCAGTTTACATACGAGTAATTTTGTTTTGAGATCTGCACCTGCCTGTTTTTCCCACTGTAGAGCACAAACTGCTATAAACATGGACTTTTTAAGAAATGCAACTATTATGTTACAGCAGAATTTACTGTAATTCCTTTGAGACTTCAGCCAGTACCCTAAGATCTAGCAACCCTAACTGTAAGAGATAATATAGCTTAAAAAAGAGGACCTCTATGGGTGTATACAAGCATTAGTAATAAAGGCATACATACAGTTGTCACTCTCAACCAGAGTAGACACATTGACTCAATGGAATTTACATAAGATTATACCGTACAACAGATGATGCAGGGGGAGTCACTTGGGACTAGCAACTAGGTTTAGGTCTATGAAATATATCATATTGTACTTCCTTATATGTGCACAAAACTCCTCCATGGCACATGTGTCATTTGTCTCAATCCACAGCTGCAAAACGAACCTCTTCTGAAATTTGTCTGAGCTTCAGGACCAGCTTGTTTGAGAGGTGCACTGGAAGAGCACACCTCAGATATCTTGCAGTAAACTAAGCTCCACAGATTTAGGAACTTCCTGAAAACCTAACTGGTGTGGAAACAATACACTTCCTCACATTATTCCCTAAAAATGGCAAAGAGAGGTTTCTTACATCACCTATTTTCGAAAACCTAATATGATCAAACATAATATGATCAGTCATAATGGAACAACATCTGAATTAGGCCTTCATTTCCCCACCCCCTATACTTATTTCAAGTTTTCTCTTCCTATCTTGTTTACCTACAAAGTTGTCTGAATATGCTCTCATTGTAGGTTCAAACTGGCCATTTTAAAAATGTTTTATTGTGCATAACTTTGGGAATGGTGTATATGAATAGCAACACATATAGTGAAATAATAATAAGCACTGAAAGTGGTGCAATGGCACTAAAATGGTTTACTGCATGTTATTTTACAACATCAGTGGTATAGCCTGGTATATGATTCTAGCCATTTCTTGAATTCATTCTTGATCCAAGAAAAATATTATTCTACCATACAGGTAATGTATGAGCGATTGTCCAAAGATTGTCAACATGTTTTAATTCCTTTGCTACTTACGGGATGCCAATTTCAAAAAGATTGTTCTGAATCAACTGTTTGCCCAACATAATAATACTAAGCTGTATGCACAGTTCCATTAGACAACCACCCGGAGCACACTAAAGGGGAAAACAAATAAACAGATAGATAAGTAAGGGCCTTTCATATAACTTTCTTGAATTTTCATAGCTATTTTCTAGATGAGGAATAATAATGCATAAAATAAATAGTTACCTCTTCCATTCGAAAAGAATGAAAAATGTAGACGTATTGTCCTGGCCTTCCGACAAACCTGGGACAATTTGGGGAAAAACAAAACAAAACAGAGTTTTGATCTATGCATTCTATAGGTATATGCTTTCATAGTCTTCCAGAAACATTTCTGCTGCATCCAGAACCTACACTGTACATGACAATTGCAATAACTGAACAATCTGCTATTATATGGGAAATAAAGAAAAATAGACCCAGGTAATGGGAGTTGAAGCACTTTTTTCTTTTTCAAAACAAAAATTTGTGCTCATACTTCTTACAGGAAGCAACTCTGATCTGTTTTTATTAATGTTAAATTTGAAGAATACAAAGATACAAAGAATCTGGCAGGCAAATCCAGGAGATTCCACATATGTAACTTGGTCTTACCAGTTTCCTGTTAATTGCTGTTTTCTGCACTGTGCTAAATGGTGACTGAGTTTCTGAGTTTCAGGAGAAAACTGTGTGCAGTTCCAGAGTGCACAACAGTAAGGCAAGCTTGTAATACTCTCTCATGCTTGTGGAAAAATCTTACAGAATCCTGATACTCTCTTTTTCAGAAAAAAAAAATTCTAGATGACATATTTAGGAGGATATAGTTGAATGTTAGAAACAAACAGCAAAGAATTGGTAAATAAGAAAGCAAGTACTTAAGCAGTCCAACATTGGACTGTGGCTCTCATCATCCCTCACCACTGGCTATTACAAAGAATGATGGGATTTGCAGCTCAATTGGCAAAGCCACAGATGTTTCAACCCTGCCCCGATATAATATTTTAAAAAGTATAAACATTCATTTATAAGGATTATGAAGAAGCTTTTTATCCCAGTACCTAATTATGTTGTCTTTTATGCCTTATCCATGAATTTCTGTACAACTCTATTAAAAGTCAATTGTGTTTTTCTGCATAGGAAAAATATTTCCAACTAACATATAATAACTGAACATATTGCATGAATCCTCTGTTTGCACCACAGTTTAAGCGAGTGTTGGTCCCTGACCATGTTACTCAGAGTGAGCCTGAAGCAACAGTTAAACGTTTCATGAACTTCTTATGTAACTCACCGACCCTTGAAGAAAGCAACGTAGAAAATGGGAGTGTAGGCGTTGACAAATTTCAAAAGGAAGGCCTTGAAGATAAGACGTTCTTCAAAACTCTTGTCTGTTTTTGGAACCTCTGATATAAATAAGATTACTATAAATAGGTTTGATATCTACATTCAAAAATTACTTGTACATTTTAGAAAATCGAAAATTTTAAGACTGTAGACTTTCCACAATCTGGTGAATTCTTTCAGTGAAAAAGCATTATTTATTTCAAGATGAAAGTGGAAGAAAAGATTGTTCCATGAAATTAAAGAGGAAAATCATAAAAACAAATACATATATACAAAACAAATCTATTGATGAAACTGAAAAATCATAGTATAAGGATATTTATGCATTTCTGTTTATATGTGTCTGTTTTCAACCATATGCCTGTTTAGTTAAATCAGTGAGTCAAATCTTGTTTCAAGCTTCATAACAATCTCCATGAAATCTCTACTGGAACTATTTATCTGGAGACCAAACTGCTAAGCTTCCCTATCTCTGGATGATAAGATAATACTGGCTAAGAAAAAAAGATGTAGCGTCATACAGGCAACACTGGCTTACTCCACTTGGAATGTCTAGAGAAGAATGCCACTTTTCTGTTTCTAGTGAAGACTGTTCAAAATTGGGACTGGGGTGTAAATAAAAGACGGAAGTGTCTTAGAGGCAAGATAGTTCTATATCCAACCACTGAGATCCTTCCCTCCTTTATTTACAACTCACTCCTAATTTTGAACAGCTGTCTTCATTACCAGCAGTAAAAGTGCCATTCTGTTCTAGACATTCCAACTGCAGTAAGGCCAATGTTGCTTGTATGATACTATATTATTATTAATAAAATAATATGTGCGGACACACAAAGATGCCTTTTCCTATAGAGGCCAAAAAATCCCTATTAGAAAATGCTTGCATTAATTATCTACTTAAGTACTTCAGTCTTTCTAGAAGACATAATTATATCACTTTGATGACACTTTAATTATCATAAAAATAACAAAGATATTTGTGGTACTTTAAAGCCTATAAAGTTTGGAGTAAGCTTTTGTAGATTGCAGACCACTTCATATACTCACTAGACACATTTATATCCTAGCTTTCCTCCAACAAGTTCAAAGATAGCCTTCTTCTACCCCTCTTTCCCCCCATAGCCACACTGTATAGATGAGGCTGAGAGACAATGACATTAGGTTACTCATAACGGACATGAAATATGGTTCAGTGGGGACTAGAATCTGAAGCTCCCAAAGACCAAGCTTAACACTAACCTTTACATCACTTCATCAGATAAAGTTTACAAAAGCTCATGCCCCCAAATCTAGTTAGTCTTTTAGTTGCTACAATGCTGTATTTCCTGTAACGGACTAACACAACCACTCTTTATATGAAGACTAGGGCTACATGCCCAGTAGTTAATAATGTGGACTCCATCTACCTGAAACACCATTCTGGTTAGCTCATCAAAATTCTCTTTCCATTAGATGATACTACAAGAAGCTCATGCTCAGCAATGCTTGGACACCTCTATTTTTCAGTTCTTGATTTATATTCAACATGAAATAAACAACAACTGGAAATGAAGATGAATTATGCTACTTAACTTTGGAAAAGGTTTGCTTCTATAAGAGGCTCTTAATTAATTGAACAAATGTTAGTTACTGAAAGATGCTAATGTAATAATTCCAAGTGATCTCTTTACATTATTGGCCGGAAGTTTTACTTCTATATAGATTTGGCTGGATGGCCAAAGTTGATTATGTTGTTTTGATAGGTTGCCTAATTAAACCAGGTAAGTAACTTGAGAATTTATACCTACCAATCTGGGTCAGCCATCTGGCTATGCAGCCATATACTTCATCCAGGATTATTATCACCACCAGATTAATAATCACTGCAGTTGCAGTGACAGTAACTCTAATATTAGACCGACCGCCAGGGGAGGCGCTGATGGCTAAAGCTGCTGCAGTAGAGATTCGGTAAATGATAACCCCAAAAACAATAGCAAATGTCAGCCCGACCTATAAAGAAACAAAAAAATTACATATTTGTCAGTTTTGAAAGGATGTTCATCTCTAGATCATAAGGAGGCACATTTCAGGAAAAAACATCAGCATAATGATTTGGTCATTACTGAAAGCTTATTGTTGTTCTTGTTATTGTTACAGTTGGCCATCCACATTTTGCAGATTTAACTTTCATAGATTTGATTCTTTGCAAGTTTCTCCAATCCTTGCTCCCCACACCTCAGATGCTGGTTTTCCAGAGAAAACTTCTCTCTTGGCAGCCCCAATCCGGCCTCACAGCCCTTTAAAAATCTGCTTTCATGTTAAACATGACAAACGTTCTTGAGAATACTAACATTAAGAGGCATTGGAGATTAATATTGTACATGATAACGACAGCTCGAACTGAATATGTCAAATTGTGGAAGTCTCAGCAAATACCCACAATTGAACAATGGTGGGGGACATTTATTGAGAATAGAAATGTGGATATTGTTTCACAAAGATTAAAGGGGAAATCGGATGATCAGATAAAAGCAGAATGGCAAATTGTAATGGGTAATTGCTGGGAACTGCCAAGTGAAAATGTCTGAATTATGGTTGAAATTAAAGAGGAATAACTGTAACATAACAGGAGTTGATGAGAGAAATGCAAGATCAGGCAAGTAAGATGAACATAGAATTGTGAGGCATAATTTTTTATATGTGAGTAGATATCTAGAAAATGAAAACTAGATCAGAGTGGAAGAACAAAAACATTACATGTAAAAGTACAATTTGAGATGATGTTTTTTATTTGCGAAATTTAATAAAAAATTTTTTAAAAATCTGCCTTTCGTTTTCCGCTGCCTCCTTCTCTTCTGTCTGCCACTGCCTGGCCAGCTAATGAAGGCTTACAGCTCGATTTCTCAGCACCACAAATCCTCTAATCACACCCTCCTACCCAAGGAAGGAGACGGGTGAGAGAAAGGAAGTATAGGACCACCATGCTAACACATGGCCTTACTCTCTTCTTTCATTGACCCAGTTTGGACCCTAGATGCCCATTCTCCCCACCATGCCTTGGACCCCTTCCCACTGGCACACACACACATTTTAATATTGTAGTTTTTCCATTCTTTGTGGAGGAGTCCTGCACTCCTAATCCTATGAATGTGGAGCGATAGCTGTATTGTTGAATGTGGAGGGCTAGCTGCATGTGGAAGGCTAGCTGAAGGTTAAGAGGAGACTTGGTAGCTATGTTTAAATATTTGAAGGGATGCCATGTAGAGGAGGGAGTGGGCTTGTTTTCTGCTGCGGCAGAGACCAGGACAAGGAGCAATAGATTCAAGCTGCAGAAAAGGAGATTCCACCTGAACCTCAGGAAGAACATCCTGATGGTCAGGGCTGTCCGGCAGTGGAATATGCTGCCTTGGAGTGCAGTGGGGTCTCCTTGTTTGGAGGTTTTTAAGCAGAGGCTGGATGGCCATCTGTCGGGAGTGTTTTGAGGGTGTTCCTGCATGGCAGGGGATTTGACTGGATGGCCTGTGTGGTCTCTTCCAACTCTACATTTCTATGATTCTATGATTGTTATTGTTGTTGCTGTTCTTATTCTTATTATACTAAGGTACAGTAAAAACTATGCTGGTCAGATATTTTCGCTGGTGTTCCATCTTCCCACCCAAGTAGGCTTCAGTTCACACAGATTACATAAACATAAGCACTCCCCAGGTAGAGTCCCAGTGGTGGCTCCTGCACAGTACTTACTTCCTGCCACCTAGTGTGAATTTTGTAGTTATGTGCTTTGAAGTCATTCCCAGCTTATGATGAACCTAAGACAAACCTATCATTTTTTTTCAAGATTTGTTTGTGGGGGGTTGCCTTTGCTTCTTTCTGTGGCTGGGACAGTATGACTCGCCTAGGGTCATCCAGTAGGCTTCCAATTGCCGAGCAGGGATTTGAACACTGGTCTCCAGAGTCATAGTTCAACCCTCAAACCACTATACCATGCTCAGTGTGAATTGTGCCATTTCTGCACTGGATTGTTATAGTGCTATTATTCCACTTTCAACATCCTAGGGAATCCTGGGGCTTGCAGTTTAGGGAGGGGCCTTAGTCCTATGTTTAAAAAAACTGAGTGTTGCTAAATGCCCATCTAAAGA
The DNA here is from genome assembly GCA_948474755.1 of Ctenosaura bakeri. Lineage (NCBI taxonomy): Eukaryota > Metazoa > Chordata > Lepidosauria > Squamata > Iguanidae > Ctenosaura > Ctenosaura bakeri. The sequence goes on along the minus strand of CAOLHI010003240.1, from coordinate 82,689 downwards.
TCAGAAAACAATAACAACAGCAATGAAAGCAGAGATACTGTAACTGTAAGGGTTGTCTCTGAATGAAAGTCAGATATATTTGGCAATATCAAACCTAAGTGAATTGTAGGCGGGGGGGGGGACAGATTGGATTTTTATCCAGGTGAGACATGTGAGTGGGAAGATGTTCACCATTTTTTAAAAAAATCTGTTTTTATCATCTGGTTACTAGAGTGATTATATTTTGGACAGAGAGCTGTGGCTCAGTAGTTGGAGTGGAATGCAAGTGTCCACAAGCTGAATGTGTATAGAAGTTCAACATTTATGCCAAGAATGTTCTGAGCAGGCTAATTTGGGATGTTATAGCCTCTATGGCAACCATGGAACAATCTGGGTGGTCTGATGATAAAAGACAGCCTGAAGACAAGGGTGATACAAGTAACCCTATTTTCAAGTCAGCTCACTTCCTTATGAGGTTTGGTCTCATGAAGACAACTCCTGCCATGTACAATATTGATTAAGATGGTCTACCCCTAAACACTTTTGGTATCCAAAGGATTCATGAATACTCTGGGTGAGTTCTTAGTAGGCAGCACAACTGATTCTGCTGAGTCTCTAGTCCCAATATGTAATGTCAAGATGCCTCTCCATAGTGCCCTGTCCTACCCAGGGGAGCTCATGTTGCTCTCTGTTATTCTTGGAAGTTGCAGGCAATGAAACAGGCTGGATATTTATGTCTGTGTATGATATTTTTTTCATGTAAAGAATGAAAAATAAAGAAACATTCTAAAATAAATAAAATAATAAATAACAGCGAATGGCAGAAGACTCAAGATAAAGATGACCAAACACATAATCACACCTCATTTGGGATACAAAAGCCAGCAAAGAAGGCTTAGTTCACTGCCTCCACTGCTTTTTCAAGTTGCTTCCTACGATTAAAAGCACTGAGAGAACCTACACTGGGGTTGCACAACATAAATCTTCACATGCAGGGTTATGCAATGATTGTGTTACACTACCCTTGTATTGAATGGCAATGCTGAGCAACTGAGCGCGCACTCAGATCTGTGACCAAATCAGCAGAGCCAAAACATATTTATTCAGTATTTTTGTGCTATATTTTAAATGTTGTGTTAGCTTTGATTATGAAGGGTGACATATAAATATTTTAAACAAACAAACAATATAGAAGAATTTTGGATTGCCAAAGAACTATCATTAAACGATGGCTGTGAACCAGGCCCAGACATGATCAGCTGTGTAATGCAAAGAACTGCAAGAACACATTGGTCCTCTCAGTGTGGTCACTTACTAGGTTAAAGTCTTTAGATGGAGCTTTTAGGGGGGCAAGAAAAGGCTTGCTTCAATTCCCTCCACGTAATTTTGACAAGAGAGCCAGCGTGATGTAGTGCCTTGGACTACGATCCTTGGGACCAGTGTTCAATTCCCCATTTAGCAATAGAAACCCACTGGCTGACCTTGGATGCATCACACAGCCCAGAAAACTCCATGATAGGTTTGCCATAGGGCTGCCATAAGTCAGAAATGACTTGAAGGCACACAAGAACAAGAACAACTTTGGCAGAACAAATAGATGAATTTACATGGAGGATCTGAAAGAATATGCAAGTCAAAGGAGGGAGAAAAAGACACCTGATTCCTATGGAAGAACAAGAGCAGGGAAGGGGAAAATCACACACAAAAACAAGGGACATACCCACTGGTCACTAAGCTCGTCTATGAATTAGCATAAACCTTGTGCATGTGACACATTAACTGAAATATTCTAATTCCTGCACCAATTCAAATAAATGCCAATAAGTAAACAAGAGAGGTCAGGGAAAACTTTTCTTCCTGCTTAATTTCTTACAGAAGCTTTTCTCACTCTTTTGAAATATGCCAGTACAATTAATTTTAAATATTTATTAGATAATACTTACCATGAAAATTATGCTCATAAAATTTGTCAAGTATGCTGGAAAATATTTAGTAGATAATGCTTACCATGAAAATTATGCTCACAAAATTTGTCAAGTATGCTGGAAAACGATCTTTCCATGTCAATTTTTCTTTTTCAGTCTAAAGAAAGCGAGAAAGAAAACACAACAAGACTGTAATTCATTATCGTCAAAAGCAGTGGCTAAACAGTTTCTGTTCAATTTGTGCTTGTCATCCAAACACTGAAGTGTAGGAAAGCAATCAAACGCATAACATGATAGTAGTGCAAAGACAAGGAATGGAAGTAAACATTTTAAAAGGAAATAGATATCAGAACAGTGCACGATCAGTTCAGTGACGTCCACTGAGCTACAACTCTACACCGGGAGTCAATATATAATTCCAAGGAGTCAGTAAATCACAGCTAATCTATCAGTCCAAGGGCTATGTCGAACATTATGTGAGAGGATATCCACTTGATGCAATAAGACTTTCCTTTTCCCTCTTCCCCCTTAAAGCCTGCTGCCATCTGCTCCAGGTGTCCCCAACACTCCAGAGTATGTTCTGGAGGGAAAGGGAACTTGAAGGCTGCAGAGAGGGGGGTTCTGTGTTGACAGCAGATGCCATGGGCATGATTGGATGCAAACACTAGAGGCCAAGCACCTTTTTGGAAACAAGTATTTTATGGGACTATCAAAGCATATTTGTCTCAATTTACTTTAAATACTGTAATCATTCCTCATTGTTTTTCAAGCTTTTTTAAAATATATATTTATATTAAGATGTTGTTTGAATGCTTCATCAAAGCTCCATTTCACATTGGAATCATTGCCCAGAGGAACAGACGAATCACACTGATTACAGGGTCCTAATGTTGCATGTGACCATTTTTGCTCCTTATTTGCGTCATTCCAAGACCAACAAACAGTAGTTGTTTTCCTGAACGTAGGAAAATTCAGGAAACCAGTGGTCTTCTCTGTTTTGGTAACAGTTTTCTAGAATCAGCTCAGAACTCTTCCAGTGTTTTGAGGCAAAAGGATTGATTACAGCCATTCTGTCTCCCATTCTGCTCATCCACTAGCTCCTTTCTTCCATCCTGTTTTTTTAAATGAGCAGAAAATGAGTTGCCTTTTGAAAATAGAAAGTAAGTAGGGCAATAAAGGGACTGGTAGAGAAACAGAATGGCAGTGTCCTGTGTCCTGATGTGCCAGGATTTTTGAAGCTTTAGGCAGCAACCCTGGGTTTAGATGTAGTAACACTGATCTTTTTGTTTGAATTTCAGGGTCCAGTAAGTTATTACCATTTTATTCTTGATACACTGCAATTAGGTTCATTTTATTTGTGAAATCTGAAGGCATTAATAATGTAATATCATGTACATAATTACAGAAGGCCACTGTAAGAACAAGCATTGAATGTTACATGCATACAACATGCATGTTGTTGGGGGGGGGAGACAGCAGGCAACTTCACCAGGCAGATGGCAGATGTGCCATTTCAAAAGGAGCACACCAGTTATTCTGTAAGGATTAACCATGCAGTGCCATTCCAAACAGAGGCAAAAAACCAGTCTCAACAAGAGTGCTGAAGGACGGGGAAGAGGGAGGGGAGAAGGCATATAGGTGAATATTAGAAACAGACAAAAGTTGGGGGGAAAATCAATTTGTGCTTTCTATAGTTATTCAGAAAGTTTCCACAAATTTGAATGAAATGTACCAATTTCACCCCAGCCATGACTCTCTTAACTCTTTGTTGCCATTTGTTTGCTGCCTCTTCTGGCAATTGCTGGCCCTTCTGATGGCATTTGAAGGAAAACAGAAAAGGATCATGCAATATGGCTGTTACCAAGCATTGACTTCTACAGGTAAATAAATCAAATCCCCTCAGCAGAACATGGATACAATACAGCTTAAAAATAAATAAAAGCTGCCTGTTACTTGTTATGGACCAATGCTATGTCTTCCGGAATGAAGTAAAGTACTAAAACGGAGAATACATAAAATAAAACCACAGAAAAATGGATGTTATTATTTGACAAAACAACAACAACAACAACAATAAGAATGCAGGGGAATATAACAAAATGGGATTCATACTGCCCTATGTTTTCACAATAGGGGTCTTTCTGCACTACACTGTTATAGTGTAATTATTCTACTTTCAACATCTTATAGAATCCTGGGGTTTGCAGTTTAGGGAGGAGCATTTAGAATTCTCAGCCAGAGAGCTCTTTGGCCTCAGTAATCTACAAACCCCAGCATTCCACAGGATGTTGAAAATGGAATAATAGCACTATAACAGTGTAGTGCAGAAAGGCCCTATTATAATAGGTCAAAGTCTGAGTTTTCCTCTTAGCAAAAAAAGGAAGAAGTGAAGTCTTGTAGGACTGTTTGGGGAGAATTAGAGGTATTTAACTAATTCAGCTGTGATTTCACACCAAGGATTTTTTAAATTCTGTAGCTACCTTCAGTCCTATTTTTGGGAAAAAGTAAGATAAAATGAGGTGATTGATTGATTGGTAGTGAGCTAGCCATGTTTACAAGTGTAAGCAACTTATTTGATATGGTGAAATCCAAAACAACCTTTGAAGAAACCCAGAATGACCTGACTGAGAGATCACTGTATGTGTAGCTAAAGTTGTTTTTTCCCCTTCTACTATACTTCACTGTATTTTCTCTACTTATGACAAAGCATGTGCTGCCCCTTTACCCAATCTGGAGAGGTTCTTTTGGAGATCTCTGTATAAACTGCCATACTTCCTGTTTGGTATAACTCAAAAACATGAACAACTCTGTTTGCTGTTTGACCCAGATATCACTAATCTATAGTGGGTCCTATCTTATTATCCCTCGACCTGACAAGTTTAAAAAGGGCATGTTATGAGGGACCACATCAATTACTTCTTGGATGCCCAAGTATCTAAACTCTAGCACCCCCTGTGTCCCTGTGTAACACTTTCAAAGACATTCAAGATATTAATGGGGCAAACTTTCTCTTTGCAGAAGCCACTCTTGATTCTTCCTATATTTACCTGGAAGTTGATCCCATTGATTGATATTTCAGTGTTTTGACAATATTCTGATGGCACAAGTGATCGTGAACTGCATGGGATTTGTACTGGCCAAAAAAGTGGTGCCAGAGCAAAGCTTTACTGATACAGGAAGTTTATCTCACTTGTTCTAGTTCAGTAGCAATTCATAATTTTTCAGTGCCAGATCTATAAAATTAAAGTGCACTTTGGGGGATACTGTGAGATTTCTACAGACCTGCATCACATGGAAGAAAAAAAATAGCACACCAGGATTGCTCCAAGGGCTTCTAGTTCTAAGGCAGAACTTTCATTGCAGCTGGGTCTGAAGAAGTTGGGACACAGAAGGTTTTAAGTGAGGTACATCTTTTATTCCAAATAAAATCTAAAAGCTAAAGAGTAGTAAAACCATTTCGTTTCTGATATTTAATGAACCTAAGTTATCTTAAAACCATGGATTCCACACGATCTGGAAAGTGAATTACATATGAATTATTTGATCCTTCAGTGATCAAAGCACACACATCGATACATTTACAGAGGAATCATAAGTCTGAAAAATGGGCCATGTTCGTCTATTTTAACATCTTACTGTCAAAATACTAAGTGTATTCATTGGTTTGCATCAATGGAATTAGCTTACTAGCAGATAAGCTGTTATGCTTAAGTGAACTACCTGCAAAAATGACCCAAAATGCTTTATTTTCACACATTTCTGAAATATGTAATAGTTTGAATGCACTGCTGGAAAAACAGAGTTGCATGGAAGTGGCTGTTTCCAGTGCGCCATAGTTCTGGTATCAAACCAAGCTGCTTCACTAGTCTAGTTTTATCGAACAGACTGTGACATCAGCACAATGCAGTACACCAAGAAAAATGTGTCCCATTCTCATTGTTTCTGAGCCTTAGATGCTGTATTACAACGTTCTGCAAAACCCACAGAAAACCCACAAATGTTTCCCATAGGTATTGACTCTTGATTTACAATTCAGACTCATGATAATTAACTCACAACACCCATCCAACTTGAACAAATGTAGTAAAAATGAAAAAATGGAACCTGGGAAACTAAGACAGTGAAAAATAGGTGAAAATGAAGCTAATGGCTACATAGGAATGTTCTAGGAAGGATATACTTCAGAACTGGACTTCTATGAATAGTATGTGCAACTAAGATAAGCTTACTTGTAACTCACTGGACTCGGATGAGAAAAAAAATTCACTGGTCAACCACTTCTAGATCTCATAGTCGGCAGCACATCCAGCACATCCAGACCTTTCTGCATATTATGCAGAGGCAGATTCAGATCTGTGAGTACTCAATAGGCTGCAGTGACTAATTACAACTCCCTGACAAGTGTTCCTGCACAGTAGACATTTGGTTGCAGGCCCATTTTACATGTTTAGGCTATCATACATGAAGGGACCTTGAGAAAAGGCTTGGGCTTGCAACTAACCATAAAATCCAAAGAGTTAACAACAAGCTATGATCACAGAAATAATTGTTCCACATTTTTCAATTAGGTCAATTTAGTAAGATATTGGGTAGGTTATTCTGAATCAGTATTTTAGTATGTCTTCCTCTTTTGGTTTATCTACACACCACTGCTTAGAGTTGGTGAGTCTTGTGTTCACATGTGCAATCCAGAATAAATGGAACTAAATAGATACTGAAAAATTTATCACACACATTTTTTATCTTGCAAAATAATGAAGATGTAGTTTGTCAGTGTTTGTCTTGAGGGTGCAGCATTTAAACAAACACAGGGAACACTGACTTTGTTTCTATATATGCTTCTGGCTACACCCATCTCTGTCTTTTCAGTCAAAGAAATATTCACTTTCAGTCTAATCTTACCTTAATCTTTTTGGTTTGAACCTGGGTTATCTACAAAATAAGGCTGGGGTTAACAACTGGTGTTGGCACAGTTTGTAATGATCTAGTTCTGTATTTGCCTCTTGCCCTACTGTTCCTTCCAAGTTCTACTACTTCATTCTGGGTTGCTTCAGCAAATGAAAAGCAACAGGAAAACCAAGAGCATGGAATGTACAAAATAAAGAACCCACACATAGTTTATTTAGCTGATGACCTACTGATATTGAGAGGATATATTTCTAAGAACTCACAAAGATCCCAGAAAAATTCACAGCAGCAATCCCAGAATACATGAGAAATGTCTCTGTTCTCCATTCCAACAGTCAGTTAGTATCTTCTGTAATATCTTTTTCCTTAATAATACCTCAATCCTAAATACCTGGATTCTAAATACTACAGAATAAGCTCCACAAGAAACAATACTTCCAATGAAACAGGTACAGGTCTATACTGTAACTGTTCCATAGATACCCAAAACCTTAATTTAGCAAGTATAGCATAAACGAGTAAAACATTCAGATGATAACATTCCTATGGAACATACATTTCTTTGAAGGTATTGGACATGAAAACTCATACATAGAACATAGTGGGAGCATAAACATGTGACACCCTTTCCACAGTTGCATATAAATTTCATGAAGGTTATAGTGAAATCCATTTAGGCATTTATAGGAGCTAAAAGAAAGAATTAATCCTTGTTTTAATTTTTGACAATTCGTGACATCAAGATTCAAAGAGTGCCCTTTGCTGAGCTACTTGACTATTTTTTTCTTTTAAAACCCTATTACTACTAACACTGTAGTTAGAATTGCAGCCAAATGGTGGATCTGATTGATCAAAGTACTCCCTTTGAGGGACACGACTGAATGCAAAAGTAAGCCAGGAAACAGTATGCAATTAGCTTATGGAATTCAATGTCATAAGATATGTTTGTATCCAGTAGCTCCAAATGACTGTTTTCTATAGCAATTGCCAAGTTACATGCTGCAAGAAAACTCCTACTCTATGACATATGAAGTAAATTCATTCAGTAATGAATGCCTTCTATGACCGCCCAAGATTGGCTGCTCTCCACTGCACATAAGTCTGTATTCCTCCAAAAACGTTATATAAGTAAAGGTCACATTATACAGGTAAGGATCAATTTTTTAAAAAAATCTGCCCTACTATTTCTACACTGAGGCCACCACAACTGTACTGGCTTTGAAGACATTACCTTTACAGCTTGCTGTAGCAGAGATTTAAGCAACAATTTTATAAATGTCTTTTATAAATTTTATAAATATCCCTTGAACTTCTTGTGACTTACTTCTGAGAACAAGCAGAGAACAAGGATGTAATTGTTCATAAACATAACTGGAAACCTAAAACAACTGACATGGTAAAAGCCCAGACCTTTATTACCACACAAAATTCAGACTATTATTAACACTACTTTCTCTCTTCATCTTGTTCTTCCTCTCCTGCCTTATGTCTGTGTGTTTTCTTCTTTGACTTAACTACTGTTTCCTAGTACATGGTTAAGGAATGGTGAGAGTAATGTAGGCATAGGGAAGGAACTGGTGTTATTGTATTATTATTATTATTATTATTATTATTATTATTATTATTATTATTATTACTACTACTACTACTACTACTACTACTACTACAACAAAAAAAATGGGGAAATCTTTAAAAAAGAGATTTAAAACACATACTATTAAATGTAATTATAGACTTAAAACACACATTAATACATTTTAGATTTAAAACACACATTACCTCTTTATTTCTGTATTCTTTCCTTAGAGATTTTTCTAATACTTTCGCTTCATACTCAGCCCTTGGATGATCCTGAAAATAAGTCATATATGCAAGTTAGCATGAAACCCTTTGCCTACCCATTAAAATGTAATGTAAGAGATTTAAATCAGTTTCTGCTATAATTTAAAACACTTCCTTACATCACTGATGAATGTTCCAAATGCCATTGTAGCTTGTATTCTGTTGCAGCTAAAGGCCCAAGAGCACAATCCGAAGTAGCCAAAGATGACCAAGGCCAGCTGAGTTGATTTGCTAATTTGATTTGTTCTGAATTCAGTCTAAGTTTGTAGAACATGACATAGGACTATTTTTGCCATCACCTAACATTGGACTGACATTATGGCTGTGTCCCTGGAAGAAGTCGGAATCTTAGCTAATCCTTCTCTGATGTTTTTTGGGCTCTTTCATCAGCAGATCCTAGCCAGGAAAGAAGTTCTGTTAACAGATCTCTGAAATCAACTGGCAGAAGGGCATTTCTGTTGGCAGAGGAGGACTGTGCCTAATCCTAACACACTACAGCAAGTGCATCTTTGATTTAGGATTGCACCTCAGCTGGGACCACTGCTGTGCTTGCATTGATGGTGAGATGCTCTAGTGCTGGCCAATATTTCTGTCTTCTCTATAGCACAGCAGCCATACCATATCGCTGGGATTGGAAACTGCAAATCAAATTAGGCACAGTCCTAAAACTGCTATTTCAAAGCTGCAAATGGCTTCAGACTACAGAATGTGCTGTTTGAAACCTTATAATTTGTTTAAAAGTGAACTATTTCATTCTCAGCATTGTAGGCAGGCCATATCAACTCACATTACAGAATATACCACATATAATTTGAGGAGGGGGATGGTAATATGTTGGGCTAAACTTAAATAAACATCCTCCTGTACATTAACATGATATTTGTTTCCCCCAAAACTGCACTTCAAGATCATCAAAACACATTGGAAAAACATGTTGAAAATAAACAGAAATTGAAGGAATGAGACAGCCAAAGGATTCAGAAAGTACCTTCAAAAATGTATTGGTTGGAGATGGGAATGGATATGGAAAAGTCCCATCACAGGGATATATAAAGGAAGAGAGAATAATTGCAGTGGAATCTCTAAAGGAAATCAGATGTTAGGAAAAAAGAATGAGGTGAGATCAAAAGGCATTTTTCACCATTAGATAGATAAAAAGGTAGAGAAATTAAAAAAAAAATTAAATTCCAAACCTTGACTGCCTCCTTCAGGAAACCATAAAAAACACAAAAAAACATAAAAATTAAAATTACTTCACTGCTGTAAAAATTGCATACGGGATACAATGGATTCTTTAAAGTGTGTGAAATGTAAGAATTAGAAAACACATAGCTGTATCTTTGGGGAAATAGTCTTCATTTTACATGAACTGAGGACATCCTGAATTGCAGAGCAGGAAACATATTAGTGTATCAAGATCCTGAATGATACAGGAATATGTAATATGATAGTTTTAAAGCCCTGATTGTGTCAAGTAACTTAGCATATGAAGTGTGCAATTCCTGCTTTTACAATCCTCACTGAAATTAATAACCACAGGAAAAATAGCTGACTAGCAGTACTCCAACATATCAGTAATTCAATGCAATGGGATTTGCCACCAGAGAGGTTCCCAGAGATTTTGTCTCATATTGTTAAGCCACTTCTAGTCTTCAGTGGGATTTAAATACATGCTCAAGTGCTTTGCTCATAGGACTGAATTAATAGGACTGGAGTGCATTGAGTGAAAAATAAAATACATTCTATTAACAGCAGTTATCTCAGGTCACAGGCTCTTATCACTGCAGAGAACGCAGAACATAACCCTGGAAGATATTTGCCACTAGAAGGATACAGTTAATCCTTCCCACTTCCATGTAAGCTAATGACAAGGTACCAAAAATAAAAGAACAGTTGTGTTGTGGCATCCACAAAAAACATCCTACTATTATTATAATATGTTAGGGCTCAGTTCTAGATATGTGGTTTATGGTAGCATGGTACTACATCTATGAACAAAGAAGGAGGTCAGGAGTTTCCACTGCAAACTTTCTGAGACCAAGGGCAGTTTTTAATAAATGAATGAACTAGATCAATCCATTAGGAAATGGCTGATTGATGAAAATGTTCCCACTGGTGTGTGTGTGTGTGTGTGTGTATGGGTATGCCTTCAAGTCACCTGTTGATTTATGGCGACCGCATGAATTTCATAGGGTTTTCTTATGCAAGGAATAAGCACAGATGGTTTTGCCAGTTCCTTCCATGGAAATATAGTTTATATAGGTATAAGATTTTTAACTGCAGGTGGCAAACACTATCTAAGAAGGTGGGCACTAGCATTCCTCTTCTTTCCTCCAAAGAATGAATGCCCCTTCTAAGCTAATGCTTGTTCTACTACACACATACACCGGCATTACCTAAAAACAAGGTGCAGGTTTTTCTTCAGAAGTAAGTATTGTCTTTATTCATATGCCAATATATGCAGTGTAAGTGATTCATGATCAGATGAATCTTTGGCAATTAATAAATTCAAATTGCGTATGCTAGATCATACAAAACTACATTAAGCTGACTGCTAGTAGCCTACATCTCCTTACAATGGTTTCAAGTACACCCTCATGCAGGATGACTGCCTGTTGCCTGATATTTTAAAAATATAGTAGATGCATTCTCTGATAAGAGAGAAGAAGCACAAAGGCCTAAATCCAACTGCTAATCCCAACTAGACAAGACCCTTTGAACCAATGGGACTTACCTAATTGTTGACCTACTACTCAGTAGCTGATTCAATGGGTCTAGTGCAAATAGCAATTGGAATTAGGCCCCACTTAAAGCAAAATTTAAAAAAAAGAAAAGAAAACTGAGGGAAAAGCTAGGAGATTCACAAAATTTACAACTGCTGAAGAGAACAGAGTAGCCTGAAGGAAATGATTAAGCAGCCTCTCTCTTCTCTAATGATTACTTTCGTGGACTCTTTTTAAAGGTTTTTAAATGAGGAAACTGTAGTGGCGCAGTGGTTAAATGCTGGTTCTGCAGCCACATTGTTGTGAGTTCCATCCTGTAGGGCTCCAGATTGACTCAGCCTTCTATCTTTCCATAGTTGGTAAAATGAGTACTCAGCTTGTTAGGGGCAATTAGCTAAAACACATTGTAAACCGCTTAGGAAGTGTTTTGCACTGATAAGCAGTATAGAAATGTAACTGCTATTGCTATAGAAATGTAACTGCTAAATGTTCTGTACAACATGCACTGTATAATAATCACTGTGAGCAAAACCAGCTGATGGAGTCTTCCAAAAGAAAAAACATCTGGGCGGAAATATGGCAAAAAAGGGGGAAGCTTTTGAATCATACACCTTTCCTATCTATAATAGGCTATGACTAAAGCATCTAAACAGAAACCAGAAAGTTATCTCTCAAAAATATATATAATTTCCATTTTGAATCTGATGTAGTTCTTTGGCTTTGTGGCTCATCAAAGAAGAATATTTCTTTTTGCCTCTTTTCATTTTTAAAGGTAATGTTTTTGGATAAACATTTTAATCTACAGTGTAACATACTCACTCAAGGAATTCTGGATTTCAAATCCATTAAGTGATGGTAGAAATAAAAGTTTATCACTAAAATTAATTGGCTATTTGATGTATTCCTTATTTAGCTTTCAGAATTATTTCAAAAAAAAAAAAGAAAAAAAAGAGAGAACCAACTAAAAAGAAAGAATCTATCCTTTTCTTTTTAGAAAAAAAATATGCCAGCATTTTCTAATATTTGGCACACAATTTGATGGCTTGATCTCTTGTATATGCTGGATACAAGCCTTATTTCAGACATTTTACACTTATACAGCAAGTACAATTTAACTAGTTGCCAGCTCTGCATTTACAGAAGTATTAGGCCTGAATTCCACTACAAGAATGACAGTAAACACATGATTAGGATTTTCCTAAGTGCTGACTCTGTATTCAAGAACTGATTCGAAACTGATTCAAGGGGTTTAATCTAGTTATAACTTCCAGTAGAATTCAGGTCTTATTCTCAAAACTGAATACTTGACAGTTTTTTCTTACATGTTTTCCCCAACCCCTTCAGAGAGTGTACTCATTTTAATATGCTTTTTACATTAAGTGAATCATTTGTGAACTGAATCATTTCAATGTCTACACTACAGGGTGTGACCATCATTCTGTAGTTCTGACATTATGCTTCCATGGTAACAAGACATATTGCTAACACACCCTTCCCAAACCTGGTTATGTGCAGGATTTTCCTTTCCAGTGGGTGAACAACTGGAAAAATCATTCAACAATGTTAATGTGCAGTAAAATAGTCTGTGACAAAATTAACTTACTTCTTCTTCTTCAAACCCAGTCAGGTCCCATCTATAGTTCAGACGCATCTGTTTTCTCTTCCAGTGTTCCATGAAGGTAGCAGCTGGGTAGTTTAAAAAAAAATAGATATAAAGACTAATTCCATCACTTGGTTTGTTACATTTTCAAGCTAGAGTGACTCATGAAGCACACTACTTTCTAGCTTGTTTAAAGATAAATCCTAAAGCTTCTGAAAAGAATTAAAATTGGAAAGAACCTACTGGCTACAATACTGACAACCGGAAAGAAATATTGAGTTCTGTTAACAGATTTGACAAAGACAAGTTACTAGCAATCCCAAACATGAATTAGGCACCAGATATTTGCACACTTGAAAGTCCCATTAAGAAAATTCCCACTAACCAGAAATATTTAACAATTCTATTTTAAATGGTGATATATGATTCAGATTTTCAATATTATTAATCGCTTGGAGCAAGAGAGCGCTTTCTGTGCGCTATGTAGCACAGAGGGAAGGATTACCTCACTTTTCAGTTCCATGCTCATTAAGGAAACTTCTATGAACCATTCTGAGCTATTAACTAGCAATCAGTAGGATAGGCAAGTATTCAAATTGTGGATATGGTGCTGGTGGTCTGACATGCAAATACCAGTGCTCAAAAGAAATGTTGCAATCCATTTTTAGTTATCTTTCTGGTCCCATGTGAATCTGAGCCTATCCTTCCTTACTTCCTGTCCTAATCTCTCACCCTCTTCTTCTTCATAAGCATTCCCCTAGCTCTTATCAATACAGTGGAACGGGATGACCAGTGGTTGCAGGGAGCCTAGCTTACTATTTCTGAGGTTTTTGAGTATCTGTAAGAAATAATCACAAACCTCAGTGAGTTCTTGAAATAAATGGGTGTGCATGTGTGGAGATATCTATTCATCTTTAGTCATTTGCTTGACCAAAGAATGATCAGCCAGCAGCTACAATCTTAGAACCATAGAGTTGGAAGTGACCACAAGGGCCATTACGTCCAGCCCCCTGCCCTGCAGGAATACATCATCAAAGCATTCCCAACAAATGGCAATACAGCCTCTGTTTAAAAACCTCCAAGAAGGAGACTCCATCACACTCTGAGGCAGAGTATTCCACTGTCAAAATGCTCTTACTCCCAGGAAGTCCTTCCTAATGCTGAAGTGGAATCTCTTTTCTTGATGTTTGAAGCCATTGCTCTGTGTCCTAGTCTCTGGAGCAGCAAAAAACAAACTTGCTCCGTCTTCCATATGACATTCCTCCAAATATGTTTGTAATATGTTTAAGCCTTTTACAATCTTAGCATTAATGCCCTCCCCAATTCTCTGATAGCAGTCCTTGGGAGCTAACATGGATTTCTGTAAGCCAAAACCTTCTTAACTGCAATAGCTTGTTTAAACAGATAAGCAAATTTAAAGATACTATGTGAAGGAGGCGGCTTAAACTAGTTGATGGAGTGGGACCTAGACAGTAGTCACAATTTAATTTTCAGTAGGGGAATTACTGTAAAAGAGAACCATAGTTGCGAGAAATACAGCTTGTGTACATCAATCTATCTGCCACCAAGGTTGTTGGAGGCCTTGGGGACAAGAATTTGAATCCTGGGAACAAATCAGTACTACATGGTAAATAAGTGATTGTGAAAGAAGAAAGAGTACTGAGAAAACCTAATCCCATGAGAATGACTCCGAAGTGACTGCTAACAGATGTGATCAACAAGCTGTTCTGTGGTCTTTAGCAAACCTCTGGGGACCAAGGAAATAGGAGGGACTAGCCAAGGTCTCTATGTATCTTAATTATGTAGCAACAATGGGAATTTGCCAACTGTTTTTAGCATTAATCATTGCAGTACTAGCTTTATTCAGTTCTGTTAATCTACTCCGTGTCTTTGGTGTGTAAATTGTAAATGCTCCTGACAAACTGACATCATAATTATATATAATGCAATATAATCCTCAAAATAGCTCTGTTGGCTTTCTATAACTTGCTGATAGCTCTTCTGGCAGTATGCATGCCTGCTGAATGTGATGTGCATATATATAGTGAGAATTATGGAAACTGAAAAAAGAATTTGTTTGCTTCTCATTTGCTACCAGAATTCCTATTGAGAATGTCACCTTAAAAAAATAATACAGCCATTATATCAGCCTCCATCTTGCAAACATGAGTGGCATCAAAACACCTAACCCTGAGTGGAACTTTCAAAGCACGCTGGGAAGCATACTTTTCATTTAGCCTGAAGTCACCAGGGGCTGCAGATTGTTCACGTATGATGCTCTTATGCCATCATGCAGCTTTGGCATTAGAAAGGAGAACACAGAAGCAGCTCTTGGCCCTGTCAGGAAGGGCACCAGCTTTGCATGCATGTCTTGGGTTTAATCCATGGCATTTCCAGTTAAAAGAATGAGGTAATTGGTGAGGGAAAATTGTCCTGTACCCTGACTGCTGCCTGTCAAATAGACAGTATTAGGCTAGACAGACAAAGATGTCTGGCCTATTATAATACAGCTTCCTATGTCTGAAAAACTAGGAAACCCAGCAATGTCTCTCCATGGCCAGCCATTGCAGAAAAGATGCAAAAGTAAAGCAGGGCGAAATCTGGGCAAGAGGAAGAGGGCAGAGGTTGGAATGTTAGTACAAAAGGCTTAACACATTGTACTAACCACCAATGAACTTGGAAATCTAATCTCTGCATGATAACATTAGATGGGGAACTTTTAAATGCCTGAGGCCATTACTAACCATTGGACTGAGAAGAAAAGAAATGGCATACAATACTCTGGTTTACACCATTACCAATAAGTGGCATATTTTGTTGACTTTCCCCCCCCATAAATACTCTCTTTGGACAGTTTCAAGTTACTCTTCTCAAGCTGGCACTATGTAGATGGGTGAAAATTAGATTAGCAGCAGGGAATAGTGGCATCTGTAGTCCAATACAGCAGGAAAGGTCATCCAAAAGCATGGCATCTAAAAAGCTGTGCAGTTAAATTTTGCCACTGACTTGCTTCATCTGTCCTCCTGCTCCCACCACAAAATAAACTTGAAAAAATTTACCAAAATTCCTCTAAAAAACCTTAAAGAGCCTTTGAAAAGTAATGTTTAAAAATAAACAAAAATGTTACTTGTTACACCAATAAAGTAACTTTGTTCCCAGACATGACATTACTTTTGACAAGCAACTTGGTTCCTCTTTTGTACCCTACCCCAACATAAGCAATTGTGTTTCTTTAAATAAATATAGTCAGTCCCTGCCTTTTGGTGCCTTGTTATCTGACCACTCGCTCTTTCGATCCTTCCAGATTAAGGACATGTTACATCAATTTGATGGGGGTTCTACTCTTTCATCAGTTCTTCTTGCCCGTGAAGTCTTGCTTGGGGTGATTTGGTTGTGTGTGCTGCTTGCAATGTGAGCTGGGGGGGGGGGGCGAGGCACCAAGCCAGTTCAGAGTCTTTGCAAATGTTGTGTATGTGGTTGGTCCAAAGTGAGCCCTCGTAAGACCTTCATGCTCTCTACAGTACAGTACATGAGTTCCACTTTTCAACCAATTCCATTTTCTGACAGTGCTCCAGTCCCTAACCTGGGCGGGAGGTAGCCTGTACGCTACTTTGACTTATTCGTTCCAAACCCTGGAGGAGGGAAGACTGTGAATTAAGAGATTGTGTGGAAGGGCAAGGCAGAAAAGAAAACGTAATGAGGGATTGGGTGAGTTGAAGGTTGAAGAGATAGATGAAGGCAGACCGGGCAAAGGGAAGGAAGAAAGAGAAGAGGCAGTTCTAAGGAGAATGTCAGCATTCTTTCCTGTCCATAGTGGGGAAAGGAAGTGGAAGGAGGATTTGGGCTTTGATATCGGCCAGAGAGGAAAGGTTAAACAGACCTCCGTATTGCCACTATTCCACTGAAACTAAGGGCCTTTACACACTACATTGTTATAGTGCTATTATTCCACTTTCAACATCCCGTGGAATTCTGGGGTTTGCAGTTTAGGGAGGGACATTTAGAATTCTCAGCTAGAGAGCTCTTTGGCCTCAGTAAACTATAAACCCCAGAATTCCACAGGATGTTGAAAGTGGAATAATAGCACTATAACAGTGTAGTGCAGAAAGACTCTGAGAGCCTTCTGAGGGGTTTCTTTTCTTTTCAACCAGGAAAGACACATGTGAGTACTTTTCATATTTAGCTTGGTCTTCAGTCTTTAAATTGAGGCTCCAGAATAGCCTGGCAATGAAAGAAGTTTATTGCAACTGTTGTTCTTTCTGCAATATTTATGACTTTTTGACAAATCTTGCTCTCCACCAACTCAGATTAACACACCTGGCTTCCCTCATAATTACTTTGAAAGTTTTCTTTGAGAGCTCTGGAAAACACACAAGATCCTGTCCACAGCCAAGTATGTTTGAAGAGACACAGATGGCTTATGGATTTGCTATGGTGACATTTCAGATATTAGAAATGGGAAAACTAGAGAGTCAATAGAGAAGAAGTATGCCACCACACTGAGGACTAGTATTTGCATGCCTAGAATACAAATTGCAATTTAATAATTTGATTGCTGGGTTTGACCTTTTATTTATGTATGTAATCTACTTAACTTTGTTCAAGCTTATAATGGCTGATATGTGGCTGGGCAACCATGGTGAAAATACTTGGAAATGGCATATCCCAGATATGTATTTTCTTTCTCTTTTTCACTAGAAAGAAATAACTGATGTAGCTATGCAGCCCATCAGTATGTGAATGGACACATAGATTTATGGAGGGAAGACTGATCTCTGCAAAACTATACCAAACCTCACAGTCCTTTTCATAAAAATAAAATGTAAATCAAACAAATACTCCAGAACAACATACAATTAAAAAATGAATATATATATATATATATTGGTGGTTTGATCATCACTGGGAACTTAAGACTCATTCACTTTACAAAAGACCAGCTCTTGATGGGGATGAAATCTGCTACATATACATACATACATATATCTGTGCTGTGCTGATATATATGAATGAGTACAGCAGCCTGCAGCCTGAATTTTTACACTTGGTCAGGCTGAATGACTGCACTTCAGAGTTTACCATTATATGGATTAGAAATAGGCTTTTAAAAAATAATTAACACTGAGCAGAGTGGCATCTTCTGCAAGAGACACTCAGTTGCACTGAAGTCTTGCAGAGACAAAAAAAAAAATAAAAAACAGCAGTGCAGGCCACATCTCTAAAAAAATAAAAACAAAATTTGTTGGAAGAACTCAGCATCTGTAACACATTAAGACAAAATCATGTTACTTAATAGCTTTTAATATTTTACTGGAGATCTTAATTTGCAGAATTTGGAGTTATAAAACTTTAAAGTTATAAAGTTAAGCTTTTCATGATGTCAGAGCAGTTAACACAGTGTTCTCAAAGGAATCAGACAGGACCACCTGCACTGAGCTATGAATAAGCTATTTCTTCTTTTCCTCCAATCTCAAAGAGAGTATCCAACTGGTGCACTATGTTTGCACAATTCCTGGTTGCAAAAGTACTTCCTCATGCAAAGAGTACTCTGCTTCCCCAATGCTGCACTGGCCTGGATTTCATGCTGGTCTGGTGCCCAAGCAGAAACTGTCACCAACAAGCCAAGATGGTCACTGAATGGCCTACAAAGTACATTGCAAAATTCTTAGCCACTGTCAAGCAGGGAGCCTCTGCCCCCTTGCTTTTGACAGGTTTCAGTCATACAACCCTGAATAAATTCATTGGTTTGACTTTTCACTGTGCCAGCATTAAATAGAATCTCGACTAATGTCTCTCCTGAGTCTTGAAATGAATGCTAAACGAACTAAATCAGGACCCATGAAGGTGGGAATTTCATGAATGCTTTAAAACTGTTATTTGACAAAAGTTGGCTTCAATTTAAATCAATTCAATGAATTTCCATAAATTCCAGCCCTGCTCATGTGTTGTAAACTCAGGGCTGTGGCTTCCTTTATTGAGTAAATCCACTTGTGTTCTTCTCTTCTTGCTGTCTTACACCTTACCAAGCATTATTATCTTTGCAATGAATCACATCATCTCCTAAGTCTCTGTTTGGTCATTTTGGCTTCTAGTAAGAGTTCAGGCTTGATTTGCTGTATGATGCATTTATTGGTCTTTTTGGAGGTCCATGATATCTACTGAGCACTCTTCCAGTACTACATTTCAACTGAGTTTTCTCCCTCAGAAAGTACACGCTTTTTGGTGTACAGAGTATTCAGAAGATTAAAAAAAAAACCATGACAAATAAAAATTAAAAAACAACAACAAAGTCTTAATATCAGCATATCAGCAAACAGCATTAAGCTATCAAAGTTCTTATAATATACATAAGATAAATGAGGCAACTAGCTCAAATGAGAGACTTTTTATTCCATAATTACATCTTATTCATCCCTAATTATTTCCAAACACTGCCCAACTGGCTTAACCTGTGGAAGTCAGCTGCCTATTCAACTGAGACACATGATACTGTAGCAAGTCAGAATCTACAACATGGTGGTATGACACTAAACTGTTCCAAGCAGTGTGACAACCTGGGTGATGATATAGATTGGGAAAAACTTTTGTAAATATTTGTGAAAATGGGGTCTAGAGAACTGTTCCATGTGAAGGATGAGGAAATACTCTGTCTAGGTGGAAGGAGTGATGTTTTCAGTGTCCCAGACATTCAAGTAGCTAGAGGCTAGACTAAGTGACTTGTAAATCTATATAGAAAAACCTGAGTAGGTGGGAGCTGAAGAAGAGAAAAGGGATATGTGATTGCTTGGATGAGAGGATAAGGCTATTTAAAGACATGACATTCTGCTTTGGCTTATATGTCACATTTCTCAATACATGTAATGTAACAAGCCACTCTATGTGATAACAAATCATCTCCTTCAGTGGCATAGGTTGTTTCTCCTAAATTCATCTTCCTTCCTTCTTGGCTTCCTCACTGCTGACTGCACTATAAAATTGAATCTAAACTCAATCACTTTAGATTCCAACCTACTGTTATGAAACACATACACCCTACTCCTTTCATATTAAGAAAAATATACAGTTGTGGGTTGTTAGAATTACAGCTTATGAAAAGTGATGATTTAGTGAAGAAGAAAGTGGAGGTGAGGAAGCCATGTTCTGAACTGAGGGCACCTCAGCTGGAATTTATTCTAATAGGGGAAAAAATGATTTCCTATACAGCTCAGCAAATGAAAAGTTGAACTGTATTTCTCATATCAAATACAAAATAAGTGCCATAAATAATGTAGTTTTTGATGTGGCAGGTAATTATCTTAAATTTTAAAAATTGTTGCTGTAGTTGTGTGCCTTGAAGTAATTTTAGACTTATAGCAACCCGGAGGCAAACTTATCATGGTGTTTTCTGGGACTGAGAATGTGTGACACACCCAAAGTCCCCCAGTGGGTTTCCATGGCCAAGTGGGGAATTGAACCCTGGCCTGCAGGGTCATAGCCCAATGCTCAAACCACTACACCATGCTGGCTCTCAAATTTTAAAAATATCATGATAGAATTGCATATAGGAAGTGGAGATTGCATTGGTTAGCTAAAAGTATTGTCGCAGATATTGTTCACTACACAGTAATTAAGGTGAATTTTCCTTCCAGAAACTTAAAATGGTAAGTCTTTTGTGTGGAGCAAATTCTGTTATGTAGGAAGAGAAAGATGTACACTTATAGACATCATCTTAAGCAAAAAATATATAGACATTTTTTCTATCATTAAAGGTTTGGAAATTATATTTGGGATAAGTTCCTTTTATAATAATTTCATGAAAAGAATGTGCTTCAGTCTCTGAACCTCACAGCTAGCTGAGTGCAAAAGTGAACCATGGATTCCTACAGCCATGCGGTATGCAGAACCAGGTATGATTCACTCACTTTGGAATTCATTGCACTTTAGCTGTCTCCTTTGAAATTATGGTTTATTGATTTGGTCTCAACATACCAGAACTCTTGGCAAAGGACAGATTGTAGGGAGTTGAAGTACACTTTCAGACATATGGTGAAACAGAAACTTGCACAACTTTCATCCTACATGGGTGTGTGTGTTTTTGTGTGGACACACACACACATATATACACATTTATGTGCATACACACATACACGCATATCTATATAACACTCATGTGCAAAGAGATTTAATTCCCACACTGGCAATAGGTCAGCAGAGTGACATTAACAGGATCCTGTGCATAGATTTAGACTAATTTTGCATTTGTCAAATGACAAGGGAGAATGTTACAAAAGATAACCGTCCCCTTGAGTTGCATTCTGGGAAAAGGCAGGATAGAAATGAAATAAATAAATAAGAGTGACAAGAACATGTGAAGCCTGTTTTTACCTTTCTGCCTTTTGCTTTGGCCGAGCATTCCTAAATAGGCATTAAATAGTCTGTAAGCAATGGTAGAAAATTATGGAAACCATGAAAGATAGGATGAGTTCACACTCTCTTTTCCCAAATAAAGGGGAGGTGGCCAATGTCTATGGGGTTGATGGTAGTTCTTCTGTTTGGCCAAATGCTTGAGGGCCATACTCATGGTTGAAAATACATTTGGCCCTCCACATTCAGTATAGTTATGGGTGCAGGACCCCTGCAAAAGTGGAAAATTGCAAATATCAAAATTTGTATATGTGTCTGTGGGAAAGGAAGTGAGGCATGGTGCAGAGAATGGGCACCCAGGGTCCAAAAAAAGTCAGGGAAAGAAAAGGAAAGGGATGGGTCAGCATGGTAGCCCTACACTTCCTCTTTCTGACCCATCTCCTTCCTTGTGTATGTGTGTGTGTGTGGGGGGGGTACTGCTGGCCAGGCAGTGGCTGGTGGTAGTGGAGGAGGACCAAAGGTGGGTTTTTAAAGGGCTGTGTGGCCTGATTGGATCTGCTAAGGGAAGTTCCCCAGAAAATAAGTATCTGAAGTTTGGGGAGCGGGGGCAGGCGTTGAAGAAATTTGCAAATAATGAAATCTGTGAAAGTGAAACTTGCAAATATGGAGGGCCAACTGTACACATAAATTAGCAACGTATACATAAATTATCTGAAATTAATTTAAATGAATAAATTATTTAATTATTTAATTAAAACTGGGAGAAAAGTAAGCATTAATTAATTGATTAACTAACCACCACTCATTATTAACAAATAAAGCTCCTACCCATACTTTATAAGAATTTTATTATTTATCTAAAAAGGCACTTTAAATGTATTTCAATTGTCTTTAATTAATGATATGGCCTATGATATTGAATAAACAGGAACCCAATTGATTATGATATTGATACATGAAGCAGTTTGCTGCCTCATTTTGGTAGCAAGCTACAATATCATCTTTTAAAATGCAAGTTCTGGGAGTAATGGGGAATGCAGAAAAAGCTTAGGTGAATGCATGCAGCAATGGAGGCAGTGAAAGCTGAATGTTTCTGATTTGTGGTTCTGTATGCAGATTACTGTATTCTCTATAAGCCCTATTCAAGCATCATCTTACGCAGTTCAAATAAGCATGCCAGAAGGGGAGTATGCTAGTCCCATCCCCATATATTGTTGCTCTCATCAAGTGGAGTATGATGGTCTAAAAAGTATCAGAGTTCAGTGTTTCAGTTTTGAACAGCTGACTTGCCCTTCCATTTGCCCACATGTGGACAGCAGCTCCCCTGACATCATTGAGCCTTGCACAGTGGTGGAGCTTGGAGTGTGTGGAGGGGCAATGGGAGGAAGCAGTGCTACAGTGTAAGGGGCGTGGCCGCGGTGCGTGGCCAGGGCACATGGGGGCATGGCTACAGGCCAAGACGCCCCAAAAACATTGCCACCTGGGGTGAATCTCCCCCCCCGCCTCCATGTCCCTATGCGACTGGCCTTGCAACAAATAGGGCTGCTCAAATCCTGTCTCATAAGACTTGCAAGTCCTGTCTTGTTAGATTTATTATCCCCAACCCCAGATCCTGTCCTTTGCTGCGCTCTATATAAATGCTGATTCTCTTTTGGCTAGATGGTATCAAGATAAGTAAGGTCATGTGAATTTCTTTAAGCATTCTGTCCCCATCCTCAGGATACAACAACTGAAACCTATCCAAGCAACAGTGACTAAATAATTCTGTGGAAACATCCTGCATATGCACTGCACAAAATATGATCTCCAACTGAACAGACCAAATGCCTATCCAATCCAACATTTTGTTCCTACAGTGGCCAACTGGATGCTTAGGGGAGGTCCACAAGGAAAACATAAAGTCAACCGTTTGTGTTGCGAGCAACTGACATAGAGAAGTTTATTGCCTCTCATGCTTACATCCACTGATAGCTTTGGAATAAACACAAGTGATCTGACTATGCACAAACACCTTGTATCTCTTGTCTGTAGTACATTTGTGTATATGCATGGAAATGGAGTCCCAGTATACTTAAAAGGACCTTTGATCTATATTATGTTTTTGGAGTTAAGAAAACTCTTTTTTTTAAAAAAAAATAACTAGATGTCAGTTTTTCTCCTTTGGTTTTTACAATCCATTTAATGCTCGATTCTAAATTGCTATAGCATTTCACAGGAAGTGTTGGCAAATGTGGGATGCCCCTCAAAAATAAAAGGACACCTTGAGAGCTACAAACAGCATCCTACTGATAACACTAATGCACTTAGAAGCTTGGTCATTATTCATTCTTGCTTTGTTCTGAGAAGTTAAAGACCACTTCTCTAAGGAAAAAAACTTCCCCAATAAATCTCTCCTCTAGTGGTCTAATTTGGAAGCCAAGTCTGCAAATAGATTTTGTTGGCAAGCTATGCAATTCCCTTAATGCTATCTATACATGCCATGCAGCAGTTTTATGACAAATGCTTCATTTTATATTCATCCAAGCAGCTTTCTGTATTTTAACCTTCAGTTCAGAACATAAATAAAAAGTCCGACAGTTTTATGCAAAAGGTGGGGAGGGGAAAAAGGACTACAGATAATTAACTGATGAATTGTAAAAATACCGATTTAACCTCTCGCTTGTTTTCTTCCGCATGTAAGCAAACTGAACACCACTACCAAGCCTCAAGCCAACCATAGGCATGCAGACATTCTTACCCCAGAGAGCCATGAAGACTGAGAAGAAGACAGTTGCTGGGTTATCAAAGAGATGGCTTGCCCGAGCCGTGGCACAAGCAGAGCTTAATTTCCAATAGCTACATGTTTTGTCACATAAGGGACACATCGTGATATTGTTTCTCTGGTCACACATCTCCATGCTGAGGGAAAGCAAGCAGTAAATAAAGTGAATACATCTCAGTGTTTGAATTTAGCTTTAGCTTGTGCTGCCCTGAATTGTGTAATTTTGGGTGCATCCAGACTGATTAAAAAGACCAGTAAGTCCCAGATTTTGTTCCTTTTCTTTCTGATTTTATTTTGGAGATCCATGAATATTTTGTTTTTCCCAGAATATTTTCTGTGAGCTCTTGGGACAGCTAGAGACTTTTTATACCAGCTCTCCAGGTTGCTTTATTCTAACCTGATATAAAAAACGAAAAGAACAGGAACAAAATCTGGGACTTTTCAATCTGGATGTGCCCTTATATGCTATGCATGTGATGATCTATAAGAACGTCTTTTCCTGAACTTTCCACTTTAGATTCTCTACATTACCGTGTTAGTCACACAGACTGTTGGTCAAAAGATACAAAATAAATATGTAATATAGTTAAAACTCCTGGAGACATTGTGGCTCCCTTTAAAAGACCAGAAAAAATTAGTGCCTGTCTTTAAACAAATGTACCTGTTACGTTAGGTTAAACCTGTTACTTTAGGTCGAGAGATTCTAAACATTTCTGTATTGGTACAGTGGGCCCTTGGTATTTGCTAAGATTTGTTCTAGCCCTACTCCCAGACCCATGGATACTAAAATTCATAGATGCTTATGTCCCATTACGTACAAGGTGTAGTAAAATGGCATCCCTTATACAAAATGGCAAAATCAAAGTTTTCTTTTTGGATTGGGGGGTGGTATTTTCAAGCTGTGGTTTATTGAATCCTTGGATACAGAATCCATGGACATAGAGAGCTGACTATACAGTTTTACTCAGCACCAGTTGAGGAGGCTGCAGAAAAGGACTGTGTTAAGACCATCTACTTAGATTTCCTGAGATAATTTTATATCTTACAACAATACAAGCCCAACGTAAATGTTAACACTCTATTTCCAGCAATAGGGAACAGGCTCTGAACTGTAGTCTTGCTGATCCTCTTCAATACTATTTATTTTTGATTCTCTCTTCTTTTTTCAGCATTAACTACTGGTGCAATGATACAACCCTGGGTGATATAACCACATTTTGCACAGTTCAGTTGCAGAACTCAGAAAAGGTTTTCTTGTTGTTGTTAAAGGCACAGAATCCTGCAGCCAACACAAATATAGAAAAGTAACTTGTTTTCAAAACTGTAGTTATAACGCCATGGTATTTCCCATATTGTGAGAGAGTGGTTACTACTACACCTTATCATGACTGCAACATATTTTACTAATGCTTAAGATATTATATCTGTATGAAACCTCAGTCTCTAACTTCAGAATTTGCTTCTTCCCAGAGTTTATTATAAATCACTGTCCCAAGGCAGATCAGGCAAATGCAATGGAATTTGCCTCCAAACTGATTCTCATGTTCTCAGGGTGGGAAAACTAGTTTATGTAGATGAACATTTACATGAGCATGAAGAAAAGAGAACACAGCTTAGCCTTTTTCTGAAATGGGCTAAAGAGAAATCTCCAGTTAACAATACAATAATCCTACCCATGTTTGCTCAGAAGTCCCACAGCTCTCACTGGAGCTTAGTCTCTAGTAAAATTCCAAAATACATGGCCAGGAAATAGCTTTATTATGACAAATCAAATGTGCATGATACTGTGGGCAAGCTTTTGAAATTTTCAGAATTTTTTTATAGAGCAAGATGCCATAAAAAGCAGGTTTTATCTCAGAAAAGGATGCTGAACTCATGAGGCCTGCATGCATTAAGCTCAACAAACTGGCAGAACTATCATGGCTGGCAGGGAGGAATAAAATGGTGGTAAAGAATGAGAGCAAAGATCTCAAAGTTCTACAGCTTGTGCCACTCAGGGTAAGAGAAGGATTGTTTTTTTCCAGAGCACTGTCTATTCTTTTTTTAATTTTCCCCAAATTTCCCCCTCCGTTACTGATTTGGGTGTGGGGGTTATCTATGCCAACTTTGGTATGGAATATATAACAAGCCATTATGGGTCTTCTGTGACATGGAGGGGCTCTTCATCCAACTCTGTTCCATTATTATGGAATCTACCACCAAGTTTTCAGCAGGCACGCTAGGATGTCTCTTTTACTTTATTTTAAATGACCTTTCAGCAGTTCTGAGGCTTAGGATTGCTCTTTTAATTTGGTTTCCCCTGGACAATGGGAGATGGTTCTCCAACCTCTTTCATTTCACACTATTTTTTTATAAAATTGCAGAATTATAGAAATGGAAAGAACGTACTGTCATCCAGAACAGACTTCCTTTGCTAAAAGAACTGAATTTAATGACTTTAACTTCCTAATGGTTTAACTATATTAGCATGGCCTAATGGTCTGAGTTTTGGACAAGTACTTCAGGAGATCAGGGTGTGAATTTCTGCTCAATAACAGAAACTCACTGGATAACAGTGGATAAGTCCTACTCTCTCAGCCTTAGAGGAATGCAGTGTAAACTTTCTCTGAATAAATCTTGCCAGTAAATCTTTGCATAGGGTCACTGTAAGTTGGAGTCAGTTTGAAGGCACTTGACACTAAAACAGTGTTTAACGAGCAACTTGGATGACTTAGATATGGGTATGAGGATCACAGGGCAGGATTGGGCAAATCAATTTTTTTAACTTTAATTCCATCTTTGAGCTTGAGTTTATTCTTTTTAAAAAAATCTTTTAAGATAGCTCCTTACAAAGCAGCTTAGATATTTCAAAAACAGTATAATTTAAAAAAATAAGATAAAATTTGCAACACAGTAAAGTAACACAGAACTAAAAGTCTTCGTAAAATCATGCAAACAGATGCATGATGCTCAGGAGCTCTGAGATTCCTAGAGGAAAGATAGGATATAAAGGTAGAAAATAAATAAATACTGGTATTTTAAAATACTGTTTACTCAGCAGACAAGATAAAGAAGTTTTCTCTTCCCTCCCCAGATCTGTTTTCTTCCCCAAAATATTCAGAATGCAAACAGATCACCCAGTCTTTTTATCTAGGCTAAACATAAACAGTTGCTTAAGCCCATCTTCATTCGCTTTGTCTTCTGGAACTTTATCATACTCTCTCTTGAACACTTTCCTGCCTGTCAACATTCTTCTTCAGCTGTAATGCTTAGTACTAGAGAATTGTGAAACCTGCAATAAACTGTGCTGGAGTGCTAGTGTTCAGGATTCTGGACACTTCATTCCATTCCCCCCTCCCCCTGCATATTCTGAATTCTCACTCCTGTCAAAGCCTACACACATAGGATTCCCCTTCTCAGATGCCCATGTATCTAGATGTCACGAGGAGACCTGGTGAGCCAAGCGAAATCAAGCAGACCAAGCAGGGAACTTCTTTTTAATTGCATGGTCTGCTTCACATGATTAATGTATGGAGGAGGCTACAATGTGGTCAGATACACAGAGCTGGCCTACAAATGAACAGCTGACCTATCTAAAGAATAAGGTGGAGAGTATAACTATATCCAAATGCATAGTTTAATATTGTGCTATTTCTCATTTGCTAGATTACTGAGCTATTTATATGTATATAAGCATGCAAATAAAAGCATTAAAATATATTGACCCCTAATATAGTTCAGTGTAATCTATAGTCTCATTCCAGTTTATGTACAGAATAGCTCTAAAAAACTGGAGCTAATGTTGATAGGAAGCTGGTTCCAGCAGTGGAATGTTTATACTAAATGTGCTCTTTGTTTTATCATTCCATACACCTCTTTGGTATAACCTTTGCAAGATATATTTACTATTTCCTTTTGATCGTCTACAAAACAATTTTCTGCCAGATAGCAAAAGAAAACACAATGTTGAATAAAAACAATTATTTCCTACACAGCACAGCTGTTTGACTGTTGTAGCACTTGACTGATATACATTAGTAGATTTCTTGTACTTCCTGCAGTCTATATTGATTTATTTTCAATTAACATTTCTAAGCCTTAAAAAGCAGCCACAAGGAACTAGAGAACTAGGACCCATGAGAGACATAAAACAGGTAAATTGATATCTTCTCATTGAATAAATCTGCTAGTAGCAAGCTTTCACGACTGACAGTCTTCAGGTCAAACAGAGCTGTTCCTTAAATGGAAAGAGCAAAAGGTATCACCACATTATTTGTGTTGTCTCTCATGTAACACTACACATCTCTTAGAAGTACAGATTTCAATGACCTAAATCCTATTGTCTTTATTGACTAGAGTAAACCCAACGAATCAGTGAAATTTACCTACATGTTGACTCACCATTCAAAATTAATTGAATTGATTGCTAGGAGTAACACTCATGGCTGGCATCCTTTAGTTAGTTCAACTAGAGTAGACTCAACCATAGATGTCAGTAGATGTCAGCCATGAGTGTTACTCCCAGCAAAACTCTCAGCTTAATTCTTGACAAAAATCATGGGACACAGTAAACTAATTATGATTGTGGCAGATGAGTGTTATCTTTCTTAATACTCACATTATTGGCAGAAATGTCATGCATGTCCGTTTTGAATTATATGTCTTAACAGTGACCTTTGCTAGCTAGTTTAAAAGACTGCTTTTAAAACTGTGGTGATAACACGCATATTTATATATTTTAGCAGAATATTATTTCCCTGTTTATCTGTTATGTGTACTATGAGTTTAGCAATGTAAACCACATACGATGTGATGAACAGCACTCACAGTTTATACAGGATTATCTAGTGACAAACATATTCTATGTCTAGTGATGCATATTGTTTAACCTGATGGATATCTGGCCACAATCCAGATATGCTTATGTGCTCAAAACTGGGGGGTGTAAATAGGTACTTGAGCTAAGTAATTCCATGTACAGAAATGGTGGCTGGCATTCATACTTAACATCTCTACACTGCTGAAATTTAGAAGCACATAGCTAGACTAGCTTCTACTGTAGTTGAATGATTAGGAACAGATCTGCTTTCTTTAAGTAAACATTAATTATGCAGCATTGTGTGTTGGGGAGGTTGATAACTGCTTGTAGCCCTTTTATGCACAAAACTAATTCTCATAGGTGAAACAGCTATTGTGTGTGCACAATAGCAGCATTGGATTGGGGTATACATCTGTGACAACTACACATAAAGATCTCTCCAGAACAGCCTTCTTGTGATAAGCTAGGATCATATAATATTCTAAATTCTGAAAGGAGTTTTGTATCATGGGACATATAAGACAATGGCTGAAATCCGAAATAAAACTCACTGCCTTCTATGAGGTTAGCATTATCTTGTTAGCTGTTGGTCTTCAACTCCAAGCTGTCTTGGATGAAACAGATTATCTAGATCCATTTCAAACTGGCTTCAGGGCAGGATATGGAGTCGAGACTGCCATGGTCACCTTAGTGGATGATCTTCGCCTAGGTGTCGACAGGGGAAGTGTGACTCTGCTGGTGCTCTTGGACTTCTCGGCGGCTTTCGATACCATAGACCATGGTATCCTTCTGGAACGCCTGAGAGGGCTGGGGATCAGGGGCACTGCACTTAAGTGGTTCCGGTCCTATCTCTCAGGTAGATACCAGATGGTGATGCTTGGGGACAGCTGCTCCTCGAAAAAGGAGCTCAAATCTGGCGTCCCTCAGGGGGCCGTCCTGTCCCCAATGCTATGTTAAATTTAACATCTACATGAAACCGCTGGGAGAGATCATCAGGAGGCATGGAGCAAGGTGCTATCAGTATGCTGATGACACCCAGATATATCTCTCCATGCCTCGGATAATAGCATCAACTAAGGGTGGCATCTCGCCTCTAAATGAATGCCTTGAAGCAGTAATGGACTGGATGAGGAAAAACAGACTGAAGCTGAATCCAGATAAGACGGAAGTACTCGCTCTTAAGGGCCCTAGCCCAGGTAAGGAGGTTTGTCAACCAGTTCTAGACGGGGTCACATTTCCCCTGAAAGACTGTGTCCGCAGCTTGGGGGTGCTCCTGGACTTGCCGCTTCAGATGACAGCTCAAATTAATGCGGCGGCCAGGAGTGCCTGCTATCAGCTTTGGCTGATACACCAGCCGCGCCCCTTCCTGGACCTGGAACACCTAAAAACAGTGGTGCATGCGCTGGTAACTTCACGGCTTGACTTCTGCAATGCGCTCTATATAGGGCTACCCGTGTGCTTAGTCCGGAAACTTCAATTAGTTCAGAATATGGCAGCCAGGTTGGTCACCGGAAGATCTAAAACTGACCATATAACACCAATTCTGAAGTCCTTACATTGGCTGCCTATTAGTTTCCGGGCACAGTACAAGGTGTTGGTTCTTACCTTTAAAGCCCTTCATGGCTTGGGGCCAGCCTACCTGCGGGATCGCCTTCTCCCATATAATCTGCCCCGCACATTAAGGTCCTCTGGGAGGAATTTACTGCAGCCAGTCAGAACTAGGTTGGCTACGGCTACCCAGAGGACCTTCTCTTCTATCGCCCCCAAGCTATGGAATGGCCTGCCGGAAGAGACCCGACATATTACCAGTCTTGACTGCTTTAAAAAAGCAGTCAAGACTGTTCTCTTCTGAGAGGCCTTCCCAGACTAGTGCTCCACCGCCTCCCACCAACTGTCCTCTTGTTCTTAATAGTTAATGTGTTTTAGGGGTTTTTAGATGGGTTGGTGGGTGGGGAGGATGGGTTATGTTTTAATTGCTTTTAATGTATTTGATGTACTGTTGTAGTACCACCTCGATCCGTCGGGAGAGGCAGGATATAAATATTATTATTATTATTATCATCTTGAGCACACTCAAAATTCCTCTTGTCATTGAAGAGCATAAGGACTTCATTGGGCGTGGAGACCTCTGTTTGTGTATATTACCTTGGTATATTCTCATCCACTGTTGCACAACCATACAGGAACACGATGATCCCCACAATGGAAGCTGGAATAAGCATTTGGGTATAAACTCCAAGCCAGGCAAAATACAGTCCAATCTTTTCACCAAAGTACTTTCTGAAACACATTGAAGGAAGGAATCACTGTCATGTTGACTACTCCTTAAAATTTATCCCAGCTGAAGTTATGAGGGCCCCTCTCTAAACTGAAAACCACAGGATTCCATAGGATGTTGAAAGTGGAATAATAGCACTATAACAAGCCAGTGCAGAAATGGCCTATGAAGGAGAAAATAAGCCCTGCTGATTAGCAGGAATGCATTTCCCCGAGAGAATTCTCTGCATACTGCTTGCATAAGATCCAGACGCGAAGGTATCAGGTCAGTCCTCCATTCCTGCTTATCAAGCAGCTTTGCCCTTCTCTTTCCATAGGATTGTCAAATGGAAATCTCTTCACAACACCTCAGTTCTGAAGTAGTGACAATCTCTGGTTTATTGTTACAATAATGATCAAGAATGAGCCTCAGGCTAACCTGCCCTCCCAACCCCTTCCCTTCCTCTACATGTGTCAGACAAGGAAATTAGAAGCTTCTGTTTGTAGTTATTGGAAAACCAAGGTTTGTCTCTGAAAACAGCAAGTCATGGCTTACTAAAACATAGTATGACCACAAACAAGGATCCTAATTGGCATCCAAGTTTGAAGGCAACTATGTTTTATATCAACCATACTTCGCCAAGTTTGGTATATCTTGTCTCCTATTTCAAAAAGCAAGAAATATAATAAGCAAAGAGTCTTTAATAAAGTCTTACTTTATTTTATGTAGATCAATGTGTAAATAAAGGAATGAAGTAGTAGTTCAGAGAGAAGAAATACCTTCTTACACCAAAAACAAACAAGCAGACAGACAGACACAGGCTGGACATTGTGACAAATGGCTAAAATGGCTGGCCACAATTTCATTGCAAAACGTTTAATGCATGTGGTATGAAGTATCTAAAAATGTGTGATGTATGAAGACTGCGAAAGCATCTGACCCCACTGGTTCCTTGTAAGGCTGGCAAAAATGGTGTGTCAACTTGTAACTAGTTCAAGCTAGATTACAAACACAAAGCCAATCTGAGGAAAGTGCTCTGACACAAGCCAAAGTGGGCCAGTGCTGCTGTTGCCCAACCTGCAAGATACCACCTCTAGGTCCTGACCTGTCTCTCTGTTCCACCTGGACTAACATCTTGTGAATCTCAAGTATTACACATTCCCCTTCGCATCTCTATACCTATACGATGTGACAAAGGGGCAGCTTGTGAAAGAATACAGTCACCAAAATAGGACCCTGGTTAATAATCATAGTCATGATAATCATAATCATGACAGGCAGTATGGTATATAGGGCTCTGCCTGAAGTGGAAAGGAATCACAGGAAATGTAAAAACCACACACTGGTAACATAGGTAAAAATTCTTTCCTAGCTTGTAATGAGTAGCCAGTATAATTCTTGGGAATACAGTGAAAACTCAACAAATTAAAGGGAGAATGGTTGGGTTAGATATCTTCTCTGGCTGATAATGGCCAGCAAAGCTGTTGCCCAATCCAAAATAAGTCAGATGAAGTCAGATGAAATCTTGTGACACTTTATGCCTGCATGAAATAGACCTTCTAGCCAGCATCTGAACTGCAGATTGAGAGGCTGGGAAGCTATGTTGCCAGTCCGTTTGGCATAAGACATTTCCCTAAGTTATAGCATTGATGGGGAACCTATGCTGATTTTTTACTAATGAAGCATTCAATATGTCAACAGGTACTGTGAACAGCTGATGAATATTGTCGTCCATCCAGCTGCAGCCCCCACATCTGGAAAATTCTGGTGTTGAGTGAGGGATGGCAGGTAAAGCAACAACAGAAAGTTGCATTCACAGTTTTGCAAAATAATGGAAGTTTTACAAAATAATAGAAAAGGATGGGATGGAATTGCAAGTCAGCAGCTACTCTTTTGCTCTCTAATTTCAGGTTAGAGAAAAATCTTTCATTGTCAAACATTCTCTTCAAAATTAAATTCACTCATAAAGTGGAGAATGAACAGTTCTGATTGTGCTCCCTGTCTGCTTGTTATGAACTGCATCTGACAGACTACAGGGTAGATCCACTATGATGTGATGCTGAACAGGATGGACTAGGACTGGAGAGATGATGGGTCAGCCATAAAGCTCTCTGAGTAATCAGGGGTTAGTCACAGTGTCTCTGTCAGAAGCTTGTTGTGAGGAAAATAATTCAGGGCTAAAACCATGTATGCTTTCCTGAACACTTTCAAGGAAGGAAGGGAGGGATGCAACTTTAATCCATAATCAAATCAAATAAAGCAAACACGCTTAACTCCGAAGAAGGATCATCACTCACTGGTAGAACATATGCACAGTTTGTATGCTGAAGGTCCTAGATTCAATCTCAAGTATCTTGGAGTAGAATTGGGAAAGATCCACCTGATCTCTGAAGAGCTGCTGCTGATCAGTATAAGGTAGACAATAGTGTGTGTAATGAAGCAGTAGTCTAACTCAGCATAATGCTAGTCCCTACATTCCAGCCTATGAAACAACCAGGAATTAATGGGCAGGAGATGTTGTGGGTGTGTCACTTTCTGGTTCTCAGGTGGACTTGGATCAGAAAATTGAGGAATTTACAAATATTTAAACAAATAAAAACAGATAAATAAATTGCACATTTATGTTTATAACCTTGTAATTTTCATTGAAATGTTAAAGAGGTAATGGTTTTGACCACAGTAGGAGGGCAGCAGCAGGAGATGTGCATAGAAACTAAGAGTATCAGAGCTGGACAAAGGGGTAGGAGAAAACCAATAACTTGGAAAACAATCTGGGCAGATATACTGAATTAAGCTGCCATGCTTGTGGAATGGAAGGTGAAAACTCTAAACTGAAGACTTGGAAACCACTGGAGTACTGGGATGCCAGAATAGCAAAGTTTACATTGAAGTGTTCTTTATTTGATCCTGTTGCTCTCTGAGACCCACATACTGGGTTTATAGTTTGTGCCTTCAAGTCATAACCCCATGCATTTCATAGGTTTTTCTTAGGCAAGGAAGGCAAAATAGACAAACATCAAACAAAAATACTATGTAAACATTTCTGGCTCCAGTTCAGGAACACTATTGGTTGGAAAACCAACATACAGACAGAGAATTGCCATACGATTCAGGCAATCTGGGCTTACCTTCTGAGCTAATTCTTTCTTTTAAACCATGTCCTTTTAACTTCAAACCTCCAGATGATTTATTTTCCAACCTTTCACAGGCCAAAGGGAAGCAACAATAACCAAGCAGAAAATATAAAATTTATCTGAGCACAACAAAAAAGAAGCTATTGGCTACATGTTTCTATGACCTTCCAGACAGCTATAGTCTTGCAGCTATTACACACAAACATACACACAAACAGGTATATGTAGTAAAGGGACAGAATAATATCCTGGGTTTACCATGTGATTTAGTACTGTTAAGTTTCAAATTCTCCTTACCTCACTAGGTCAATTGGTTGGTACTTATAAAAGACTCCATAGCTTGCCCATTCCTCACACAGGAGCTGTTGAAAGGAATTTGAAATGAAAGTGAAAACCACAAGCAAACAATTCCTTCCTTCCACACCTTTCTGCACAATTCCTGCCATCTTCCTCTTGAGTCACCATCTTGATGTTTTTATATTTTTTTTATCCACCGGCATGTACAATCTGCAGCAAGTATTGAATGCGCTTGGCAGTTTGGCTTACCAACATCTTGTAGCTGCCTTGAGTCCCACTTTTGGGGAAAAGAGATATAAATAAAGTGATTGACTGCCTGTATCAATCTACAAGAAGATTACAGACAGAAGGAAAGGACGGGAGGAGAACTGTGAGGCCTTGAAACAGTGATTTGTACCAGCGTGTGTACCAGAAAGGCTCTTATAGATCTGGAGAAATGTATGCTCTTTGAACCATTAGCACAAATGAGCCAGAAGAAACCAATTTACCGGCACCAAACTAATATTATTTTCATATATATATGAGGCGCATCTGACCAAAGAACAAATGTACAACATGATTTTTATTTTTTAAAAAACATTGTGACAAGGGCCCTTTCTGCACTTTACCTGGTTCCGAAGCCATCGTGAGGGGATCCAGTGGAAGCCTCTCCCAGGAGGGGAGCACTTCTATCATGCTTCCCTCCACACCGGCTGCCTGCTAGATGGAGGAAGCACGATGGCTCTGCCCCTCCCTTCCGCAGTGCAGCCCAGCAGTTTCCCAGGTTCCTCTGGAGGAGGAAGCACAGCCATTGTGCCTCTTGATGTTCCGCATGACAGGTAAGTGCGGGAGGGAGGTGGGAGGACTGTGCAATCACATGTCATTGTCGGGAGAAACTCAACAATGATTTAATCTGCAATTGCAGTGGGTTGCTGCGGGATCACTGTGGGATCATAATGACGTCATGCAGAACCATTGTCACAATCCTGTGGTGATTCCATGGCCATTGCGGGTTGGGGGTGGTGTGCGAAAAGGGCCAAAGGAAATAAATCCCACTCTTTGTAGAAACTCAGCCATAAAATTACAGCATATAAAACTAAATTGGCAAAATAAGATGAATATATTTTCAAGATGGATTCTTCTTGTCTCTGCATGCATTTGAAGTTAAGAACCTTATCCTTTCCTTTTGGGATTTAGATTTGGTCTGCTGCCAAGTGAATATCTTTTCTGAATTACTTTTTGAGAAGTTTCTTTAGGGTCCCTTGGTATGTCTTCAAAGTAACATTGTAGTTTGGTTTATTTATTCTTAGTTATTTGTCTTGGGATGCATAAAGGACTAACATTTTGACTCCACATTATTTTTGCAATTAATCATCTGTTATCCCACTTTTCCAGCTGCTTTTAAAGTGTCTCAGTTTCTCTGACCTCCTCCTACTTTTCCTCTTTGTCCCCAGCTTAATTGAGTTCAAAATCCCAAAAGTAGTTTGTACTCAATTAATTCACCAGGGGGAGAGGAGAGGTGGGGGTGATATCTTATCATTCCCAAGAAACTCAGGCAAAAGTAAGCTGCTGCATCCTCTTCTATCTTGTGCATTCTTCCCCATTAATAACTTTTGCCATAGTGACCACACTCTGATGCAGCTTGCCTGTCCTGAAATGCTGGAGGGTATGACGTAGAAATAGGTTACTTACATCTGATCATGACAGACAGTCTTAAAAACTCTTGCCTGAAATATATGAAAGCTAGGGAACAAGTAAGAGATTTAAGAGATTTTTTTCTAGCTTATCTTGCTGTCTGCAAAGCTCTTTAGAGCCAAAACTGGTTACCTTACCCAATGGCTGTCTGATATAGACAAAGCACTTCAATGCCAACTCACGGGAAATGTTCTCCATTAAATACAACAAAGTATCTTACTCAGCTAACTGTCCCTATATTTAGAAAGGTCTTTGCATGGGCCAGGTTCACTATAGTTCCTTCTACACTGACTGTTAGTGGATTTATGAAGATTCCAAACCATGAAAGACTCTGCCCTGTGGTCTGGGAGAAACTGAAACTCTTACATATGTGTTCCAGACATGCATTTATTATAGGAAGGCCTGAGTAAAATTAATTTCCTTTCTGCTGAAAGGAGACTGTAACCCTTTGCAGATTTCTTTTTTCTTTTGAAAGATAGTACTTCTTGCACCACTGAGTATACAGCAAAAAAAAAAAAAAAGTTATATAATTAGGATATGTGCAGTTACTAAGACTACATCTTAGTTTAGCTCTTTGTTATGTTAACCTTTAATATTGTCTATAATGTTTGTTTTGAATTATGACTTTGTTATATCTGCTGTTTAAGGTCTGTGACCAAAATATTCTCTCACTCTCTCTCATCCCAGCATAACAATGTGGCAAAATAGACCTGTTTGTTCTTGGTAAATTGTTAGTTACTGAAAATATTCATAATTTCTCTTTCTGGAAAAGCAGTTCTACCCTACCTCCATTTTTTTTTTAGACTCCCCCTTTAAATTGCTGAAATTGGTTTTAACAAGCATATTGAACCACACCGATGGACTTTAAATATTCCATAGAGACGTACATCTTGGCACCAGGCACACTGTGTTTCCAACACAAACTACTTAACAGCAACCATTTCCCAACCTTGTGCCCTCAAGAGACGTTGAACTACAACTCTCATAAATCCCTATCCAGCCTTCAACATCTGTACACTGCCAGAAAATATATGGTTGGAGGCAAATGTTTTCATAAAATAAATAAATAAAAATAAATCTGGAAGGCCATCAGTTCAGGGAAGTTTGTCTTAGGATATATTTGTATGATTCCAAATAGAGAGGTCTGCTTTGCATGGGATAGGTGTTGTTCCAGACCAGTGAGATGTGGAGTTACAGCTATTCACGTTAAATGGGAGGAGAGACCCCTAAGTTCTCACTGTTGCAACATTTATCAAATCCAGTGATCCAACATTAATTTGTTATGCTTGAAAGTTTATTACAATAATGACATTTAACTTTTTAAATAATCAGATATTAGATATCTGATAAAACCAGATATCAAATAGATATCAAATAGATTCCCTGGTTTTGTTTTGTTTTTTTTGGATATACAGGAAACTTACTGCATTTAGGACTTTGGGAGTTGCTGCCTATTTCAAAATTTATCATTTAAAGTTCTGTGTGAAACATAATGGTTTCCACCCACTGATGAAGCAAACAATGATGATGGAATATATTCCCTTCCCTACCACAGCCTCTATGAATTCCCCTTTGAAGAAAATCTGGGGTGTGTGAAAAGGTGTAGGGGAAGTCCACAAATGGGAAGTTTCCAAACTGAAGCCTGGATAACAAGGCAACAAAAGCATCCTTACTCAGTTCAGAATTGTGCATAGTAACTAGAAAACAGACTTTTGGACTAAACTTGCAGAGATTCTGGGAGTTGTAGTCCAAAAAAGTTAACCTTTTCAGATTCTAGAATTCTGACAAATTTTGGCGAATAAGAGACATACTCCACTAAATTTAGTTTGTGGCTCTCCATCCTATATATGTAAGTAAACTGTGCACTAGTGGAGCACTGACATTATCACATGTTGCTCTGCAGCTGGCAAACGAGCGATATTAGGCTTACCACAGTCCAATTTCTTTTGAAGTAGCAATGCTACCATGGACTTATCTGAACACAGTCCTCACTGTTCTTCAACATGTGGAACAACATCTATTTTGAATGCTCAGTCCTTACCTCATAGTGTACTGAGCATGAACTCCAAAACCAATATTTTAAGTTCCCAGTGCTCTTCTGGATTTATACCATTATGCTTAAAAGCAAAATACCTTGTCTGTAGGGTATATGGAAAATCTCAGAATGGTTGATAGCAACAGAGAGTGTTAATAAATAGGTGCAGCTGTAATTAAATTCAGTTATTTATTATGCAGGCATGAAATGGATTAATAAAGTTTGGGAAGTCTCCAGGCCAATGATCAACACTTTGTGATGGTCTTATATAATTATGACAGACCAGTATGTTCTGGACCTCAGTTTAAAAGACACTTTGTACCTTTACTGAGCTTCTCAGAGTACTATCAAATGATTTCAGGGATCATTTATACAAACTCAGTTAATCATACAAACCAATCTGAAATTAAGTTATACAAATCCCTGGTAGCTCATTAGTTTTTATCTACGTAAATAATATTCTAAATTTAGCCAATTGCTGAAATGCTTTCTATGTTCATTCTGGCAGTCCAGAAGGTACCACTGTACTTTACTCCTGCAATCCACTTCCAAGAGTTTGGACTCTGGCTGTGTTTGCTGGGATTGCTAAATACTGTCCTGTCTCTTCCTTTCTTATTGTGTGCTTTAAGTTGTTTCTGGCTTATAGTGACCCTATCACATAGTTTTGTTTTCAAGATTTGTTCATAGAGGGTTTGCTTTTGTCTTTCTCTGAGGCTAAGAGAGTGTGCCTACCCCAGGTCACTGTGTGGTGAGTAGGGATTCAAACTCTGGCCTCCAGAGTCGTAGTTCAACACTCAAACCACTACAATGCTCAGTCCATTATACTATACCGCCTCATTTCCTCAGCTGAAAGTCCCATTAATTTCAACAGGCATTACTTCCACAGAAATGCAAAGTTACTTTCAAAGAAAATTAGCACAAGAATCTCAGCTGCCACGTTCAAGAATGCATTCATATAATATCTAAAACAATCTGCCATATGTCTGGGCTACTTCTACCCTTGATGCTCTGATCTTGGAATGTGCTGCCAAAATACTGCTCCCTCTCACTTGCCACCTTCTGCATTTGCTTGTGTGGCCTGGCTGACCCTGAGAGCTGGCATGAATCTATATTGTGTTTTCTGCTACAGTGAATGTAACATTCAAAAACAACATTTCTAAATGGCACTGA
The DNA here is from genome assembly GCA_948474755.1 of Ctenosaura bakeri. Taxonomy (NCBI): domain Eukaryota; kingdom Metazoa; phylum Chordata; class Lepidosauria; order Squamata; family Iguanidae; genus Ctenosaura; species Ctenosaura bakeri. The sequence goes on along the minus strand of CAOLHI010003240.1, from coordinate 43,243 downwards.
TTGTGTTCTCATGAAATCCTGGCAAACGTCCACAACCCAACAGGAGATTCTTGAAGCAGACACTTCTCAGAACTTGCTGAATCCTTCTGTATCAACTTACTTTTCTGTCATTGGGCTCAACGTGTTCACCTTCGTAGTCACCCTTTTGTTAAAAGAAAAAGAAAAAAAGCTAATATTATTCAACAGTTAACCTCCAATGGTTGTGTGCATACTACATATGTGGCTGGATCTAGATTTAGACACATCCAGCTGGGCTGGTGGAAGAGGACTGCCTTTCTTACTATGGTAGCTCTTCCATAACCCTTAAAATGCTACACAGTGTCAGGAGGCTCTGCACAACAGGGGTGAGTTGTTATGTGGGGAAAATGTGGAAGCAGTTTTGGTACACAGAAGCCTTCTGTTTGTAGCTTCCATTCAGGGAAATAGATCACAGCCAGAAAGCAGCCTTGATAAAGTAAAATACTGGCCTAAATCCAGGGGATTTAGGGGAGTACCCATCACCGGGAACCAGCTAAGTCAACACTTATGTAAGGTTATATTGATTTAGTGGGTCTGTTCCAATTATTATGGTTGTTGGGTGCTTTCAAGTTACTTCTGACTTGACCCTAAGGAGACCTTGTCATCAGATTTTCTTGGCAGAATTTGTTCTGAGGGAGATTGCCCTTGCCTTCCTTTGAGGCTGAGAAAGTGTAACTTGCCCAAGGTGACTCAGTGGGTTTCCACAGCAGAGTGGGGACTTGAACCCTGGTTTCTGAGTGAGTATTGAGTTTAATACTCAAACCACTATGCCAGGCTAGCTCTCCTCTATTCTAGTAGAGGCTAACAAAAAATGCAATTTAAACCGCAAGTTCCAACACAGAAAATGATGCTCTAAGCTGTTGAAGATCATGATGAATAGCAATTAAAAACTCTTGGCTTTGTAGAGTAGATACACAATAACTATGACCATTTCCCCACTACACTGTTATAGTGCTATTATTCCTCTTTCAACATCCCTGTGGAATTCTGGAGTTTGTAGCTTACTGAGGCCAAAGAACTCTCTGGCTGAGAAACCTAAATGTCCCTTCCTAAACTGCAAATCCCAGGATTCCATAGGATGTTGAAAGTAGAATAATAGCACTATAATAGTGTAGTGTGGAAATGGTCTCTGAGAACAACTATCCCTCCAGTCTCTCTACACCGCATGATAAAATGGAAAGAGACAAGGGAGGTAACAGCTTTGTACTTGATTGGCTAGCATTTTGTTCTGGAAGCAGAACAGAACTTGGGTTACTGACAAGTAGCACAGGACTGATAAAAGGGAGAAGGAAGAAGAAAATATTAACCCTTTCCTTTGGTTTTCTGCCTCCAAATGGGAGAAAAGATATAGATAGCCATTTCTTCTCTCTGAGATTGGAAATATCTGGAGTATGAGTGATCTGGAGTTTGAAAAATGGCAGAGCAGAAAGGGTGAATATGCTCCAGAACACACCACTCCTCAGGTGTTGGTCCTCCACTGAGTGGTTACTTTAGATAAGAAAAGAAAATACTGGAGTAAAAACTTCACATAGTTCATGCTCTGTGTAATGTTTGAGCTTTAGTTTTCCCAAGGAATGCTGATAGTGTGACTCACAAGCTTAGGACTAAATAAAAAACTCTCTTCAGAGCATTTCACTCCTTAATCTTTTGAGTAACCATGGTCAAGTTGCACTAAAGCTGGAGATAATCCCTTTGGTTTTTGCAGAGAACAACCTACTTCATCAGTTGATGTGATCTGATGTCATAAGCTGCAGAGGTTTCTTTGGCTTGATTTGCAAAAGTCGTAAAAGAACCTGTCAGAGGGTGATCTGATATACTAAAAGGGAGGGCAATATCAATATATTGTAAGTATTTGGTACTAAACAAAACACAACAAGAATTTTGGGTAATTTTCCACATTACGAAGAATACCAAATAGTTTGAAATGGATTGCTTTACAGGGACTGCAGCTCCCATCAGTGCTACCCAGCATAGCCAATGACGAAGAATGCTGGGTGCTGTAGTTCAAGAACAACTGATTTCCATCCCTGCCTTGATAGATTTGTGAGCATCCTAAATTAGTGGGCTAAACACAGCTCTGTTGCGTATAACTAGCTTCCAGTCACCTCTGAGAATGTATGGTTCAGGGTTTAGTGTTAATAATTGCTTCTTTAAAATATCACTTAACAAACTCATCACATTCATATAATATAAATATATTCATATAAAATATATTTTTGCTGTCATTGATGCTGTTACTATTATCATAATCATCCAGCACCAGCATCATCAACCATACCAGTAGGATTAATTATATAAGGAATATAATTATTTATTTATTTATACTTCTAAATAGAAAAAGTATCAGCAGCTGTTGGGTAGTTTTCCATAAATATAAATTGTCAACTGGTAGGTCATTCTTGCAAAAACATAAATATGATTTAATTTATTGCCATGTTTCAGGCTACAACAATTAGAATATATGACTAATCCACCTGCCCAGTAGAAACTGTCCGCACCATCACGGTCATGAATTGCATTTGTTTGGAGGATGTCTAGGAGATTTAGATTAGGAAACCAGCTAGATGGTGCCACAGATATAAATATGTATCCTAACAGCCCCAGTGTCCTTGGCAGCAGAAGGTCAAGAGCACAGTTATTTGCTGAGTCAGTCATTTGTTGAATCATTTTTACAACTCTATTTTATATAAAACTAAAGGAAGTTATCTTTTGTGTTTTTAAGACCAGTAAAAGTTGGCAGGCATGTTCCTGAAGAAAAGGCTAAAATGTAATATAAAAGAAGAACAAGATACTGAGCCCATGAAACACTGAAGATGTTTTGGACAGTGCCATTCATGCTTAGCACATTCTTGGTATCAGCCTGTAGAAACATAAAATATATTCTAAGAACACTTACATCATGCAAGGGATATGCAGCACTGTAAACGCCATTGGCAAGCAAGCTAGTGATCCCTGGGGAGGAAAAAAAGCAACAGAGGAGATCTATTTACACTTTGAAGAGTGATTCTGTATAAGTAAACCTGCTTTCCAATTGTGGATATACCCCCTCAAAATCAGCATTTGGTTAGATAGCAAATCCTGACCCATTTCATTTGCCACCATGTCTTTTGACTTTATAGATTATTAAATGTGATTTAAGAAATGGAAAGTTGTGGCGATTCAGAGGAACTAATACATTTCAGAGTCAAGAGCTAAAGCTAAAAACCAATGACTCAAAATTAGTCGTTACAATAAATTATACACCTTGAAATTTCTATCTGGATTTGAATAGCAGACCCAAAGATTTGAAAGCATAGCAAAAGGAGAGGTTGTGAAGAAGAAAGGATGCAGCTGGGCTTGGCCCACTGGGAGCAATACACTCTAGAGCTTGGAAATGTTAGTTTCTTAAAAATTAAAACCCCCAGAAACCACCACAGTCACTGTGGGATCCTGGAGGTTGTAGTCTAAGAAGTAACTTTTCCAGACTCCAACACACACACACACACACACACATTCACGCAAAGAGTTTTAAAATCAGATTTAAGTTTGATTAGAATAGCTTTTGGAAAGCCTTTTGAGAAGTCCTTGGCATAATACTTACCATATTTATCACATTTTCGTCTTTTATTTAAAAGGGTAGTTTCCTTCTTTCTTCCCTCTCCTTGCCCTGTTTACACATTTGTCTATTAGTTATATGATTGAGCAGTTACAATTGCTTGTGTGGTGGGGACTTTGAAGAGGGTATGCTATTTCTTGATGGTCATAATCTCTAATTTGGGAACTGAATGACAGAGCGTACATATTGGGAAATGCTGTAAGTACAGATGGAATTTTGCAATGAGTGAAGAATGCACTTAGAAATCTTAGCTTCCAATAGAATTCCAGTGACTGCTTAGTTACAGACTCTTGAAGCCTATAGTATTCAATTCTTAGATGTGTTTTTCATCACAGCTGCTGGCATTAATATAGCCATGTCCAGATATGAGATACCTGACAGACTTTGAAAGGGTCATGTTACCTAAGAAAACACGCTTGATGATTCTGATACTCTATCTTCAATGCTGGCTGGGATCTAGTCAGTAAAACCAATATGAAAAAAGCAATATGAAAAAAGCACCGTGGATATTGACATGACAACAAAGTATGGGATAGGATCTTTTTCCTTTAAAAAGCACAATATGCAGTATGATCTGATGGAGTCTATGGTCAGATAAATGTTTTTAGTTTTCTCCTAAGTTTGTTTAAAATACACAACCTACTCTACACCTCCTCCCCAAGTTATTCTGATAGTGATTCTTTGGGAAGCAGAATATTCCTATGCAACAGTCTCTAGGTTGTTGTCTGTTGCTGTGCCAATAAGGGCTATTTCCAGTTGCACACTGGGATGCCATCCCATTCTGTATTGAAGATGAATCTTCTGTGAGGCATTCAGGGCATTCATGCTCAGTTGAGAAACTGTCCCTAGAAGCAACCAATGAGGAAACTAAGATGCCCTGAACCAATTTACTTGGAAGACTGAAGCATGGTTTTTGCATTCAAATGGCCATCATGGTCAAGAAAAATTACAGGCAGCTTGTATTCTGTATTGTAACATACAGGGGAGTCCATGTGCACACAGAGACAGTTCATTGTCAACAGTAAAGTAGCAACTTTAGTGAATTCTTTCAGCCAAGGAAGTATTTTGTCAATATTTGGTTATAGTGCTGAGGGGAGTGAAGGTATAGGCAACTAACTCACCATAAGAAAAGCTATAATCAGTTTTATTGCCACAGTGATGCTGGCATATGGTTTTGTTAATAGTGCTAGAGAGCAAATACAGGCTGAGCTTATAAAATGCCAAGGACCACCTGTGCAATTACTGAAAGTCCTCAGTTAATCAGAAGTTGGGATCATGATATAAAGAAAAACTGAAATGCCAACACTGCTCATTTGTCAAACATCATGAATTATTTGCACAATGGTTTATCTCCACCCTGCCCCCATGGTGCCCAAGGGAAGCAACCAAATTACTAAGCATTCTGTTAGGCATTAGAAGGTTGAACCTGCAAAGCAGTATCATGATAATTGGTTTGACAAATGCCACATTATGATCTAGATCACTGCTACTAAAAATGACAGTCCATGGGCTTCAGCTAGTCCATTGCCCACTGGTCTGCAGTGAGTTTCCAGAAAAGAAAGGAACAGTTGTAGTCAGTGGGTGTAAACATGGTACTGATTTCCTCTGATACACTGTGGAAAATATCCCTGCCAGACCCCCGCACATCAAATGTCTTTATCAGTGCTTCTTGAGCTAAGTGTCATGATTGGGCATTCTTGGTGCTGCATCATCATCATCATCATCATCCTCATCATCACAACAATAGTAATAACAATAACAATAATGTGCCCAATCCCTGTTCTCCCAAAAGTGAAAAAGTGCTTCATTAAAGCATCTGTTTCTTGCTGTGATTCCATGTTGATGCTGCCAGTCCATTCAGTGAAACCATGACCGCCCAATGTGAGTATGAAAGGCAACTGACACCCTGGGTGCCAACCACCTGAAAACTGAGAGGCCAGCAGGTGTCTTAAGTAAGATTTTGAAGACAGTGTGTTCTTGGAAACTAACTTCGCAGCTAGATATATTTTTAGAATACTGAAGTGTTTAAAGGTAGAAGAACCTCAAAGTGAAGACATCACCATCTGCCCATGAAAAACGATTGACTTTTCTGTTACCATTAATACTGACTATAAACTTTGACCTATTTCTCACAATTACATAAAATATATTACCAAGTAGAATTAGACAAATTTACATCTTTGCAGAAAATGCTCAAACATTTTTTTAAAATTCAAAATCAAGCTCTGAACACCAGTGTTTTTCCTATAACCACATTTGATGGAAGGAATAAACGATTCATGAGATCAGTTTCTCTGTTAATGCAACTATGACTATTAGGTCAGTCTGAGCCCACAGTAGCAAAGGGATTTGTCAATGCTGTGAAACCGATCTAACACAAGTTGTGGAAATGCAACTATGAATCTTGAATCTGAATCATGAGATAGAAAACCACAGCTTTCCAACACTGTTGCTAAAGATCTGGGCATAGGGGCCAATTCCACAAACAAACAAACTTAAAACCTGCAGAATATATATGTACATGTATGTATGTATGTATGTATGTATGTATGTATGTGTATGTATGTGTGTGTGTGTGTATATATATATATATATATTCCACAAATAATATACCAGCGAATGAACAGCTTCTGTATACAAAAATTTCATGATTCTAAAGTCTTAAGGTTTGAGACAAGCCACTTAACTTTCAAGAAAAATTATAGACTGGCTCACGCAACTATGTTGTTTCCACATAATTGTGGAGATCCTTAGACTAGGCGCGCTAGCACTCTTAACATTTTTTTTTTTTTTGGTGGGAGGATGTAAGAAGCTTTTATTTCACCAGGTATTTGATCAGGTCTGAGGGGGTTTTTTCTCTACAATTGCATTGTGTTGTGGGGGCCTGACTTTTTTAAGTGCTGTTTTTATTGTATTTGTACTGTTCATATTTATAGTCTTCCACAGAAAGAGTCCTGTTAGGGGCTGAAAGTCAGGTTATAAATGACAGAAAGAATGAAAGAATGACAGAACAAGCACACGAACACTGATTATGCTGATCACATGGCCTAATTTATGCCAGGAACTGATAAATAAATAAAGCTTAATTTGTCTTTCATTATTTGAAGGATAGTGAGTCCTTGTGCCAATATTTGCACATGCACAACAATAATCCGGTTTCCCACACTTGCATTTAACCCCCTGTGAGTAAATGACTTGCTAAAATATTAACAGGGCTTTTTTTTTTTTTAAAAAACCCTTTGATTAAAACAATGAAATGGAAAATATACACTGAACCATTGTCCTAAACACTCTTTCTAGGGAGTACATCCTGCTCATCACAGTGGGTTTCAAGTATATTCATGCATCTACACTGGTCATGCCTTGTTTTGAGATGCTACAGAAGTGTAGGGAATGACATTTACCCATAGTAGAATGATAGTCTGGATTTGGAGCAGGCAACCTGCAACCCTTCAGCTGTTGTCCAGTAAAACCCAGCCAGCATGGCCAAAGATGATGGGAACTGTCATCAACAACATCTGGAGGGTGACAGGTTTTTCCATAAACACAGAGACAAACAGAGGTAGGGGAAGGAGAATAATAATTAAAACCACTATATGGGTATATAGGTCCATATGTTACTATAAAACACACCATATCTTCCAAATAAAAGCTGGGAACATTCTAGATTTAAGAAAGATGCTGTTCTGAATCCTAAATAAATTTTCTTACCCATGCTGTATTTGGCTTTGGTGCATGTAGTCCTTTTCAGTATTTCGTAAACCTATAGAAAAGAAAGATTCATAACATGAAGCCATAAGAAGTATTCCTCTGGAAACAAACACTTTTCATTTTGTATACTCAAACTAAGCCCATTTCCACACTAGATTGTTATAGTGCTATTATTCCACTTTCAACATCTTATGGAATCCTGGGGTTTGCAGATTAGGGAGAGGCCTTTGAGGAACAATAGCACTATAACAATGTAGTGCGGAAATGGTCTATGGTGCAATTGCCTTTCAGTTCATAAGCATAATAAAGAATACCAGTATAGAATATTCATGTCTAAAACTACTAATCCCAGCTACAGATGTTCCACTGAAACCAGTGGGATTTACACAAGTGTCGATTTACCCTTCAGTAACTGAGTCAATGCACCTTCTCTAGTTGGGACTATCCATTTGGTTTGAGCTTATGAACCTGTAATGTCCCACTGTAGTACACTGTAATGTTCCATTGTAGTAACTGAGTCAATGCACCTTCTCTAGTTGAGACTATCCATTTGATTTAAACTTATGAACCTGTACTATCCCACTGTAGTACACGTGTAATGTCCCACTATAGACTGGAGATATCTTCTCCAGTCAGGTAAATGGAATTCAAAGAGATAGCATTTGGTCTATCTGGGGAGGGACTGATTAGGAGGAAGAGGGTTTGGGTTCTGGATATGGATAAATATGAGAGGCAAAACTAATTTCCAAGGAAAAAATTCCATTGGGAAGGAGCCTAACTACGTCCTGATTTTTTTGGACATAGCTTCTTTAATTTCCAAAGCATCCTGAGACAGCCTGTGGGAGCTTACCCATTAACAGTAGTGTACTACTACCTCCTGAAATATTTTTATTCCACAGTCCTATACATGACTGCCACCAAGTTCAATTGGATTTAGTCCCAGATAAATCTATACAGGACAATAGACTTAGAAAATCAAATACAAATATTTTTCTTCCCATCAAGATTGACAGTCATTTGTCAGTTTTTAAAAGAAGAAAAGAGGATATGCTAGTTTATTAACCATTGGTAAATTTTATTTGTGGGCATTTAAAGTATTTATGGCTTCATTATTGCATCTCCCCATTTTCTTTATGTTGCTGTGAACCACTTAGAATGTTGTGAGTTGCAATGGGAAGGGTAGTATAAAAACTTGACTAGGTAAATACCTTTGTAGAAAATAACAGAGGGCCATTATTCCTCTTAGTATGACAATTGATTATAATGAATAATCAGTTAAAAAACTTACTATTCACTACTTTAGACACAGCTATACTGCAACTTAATGTTTGGTATACTAACATTCAATTAAAACAATGAAAGATAAAAGGAGAAAAAAGAATTCTTTAGATTTATAATTCTAGGTAGTGAAATGTTCAACTCCTACAGTTTTTTAAACCATTTTGGCCATCATAAGATATTAATAATTTAAGCAGGAACTGAAATTATTGCCATGTATTGGAAATGTTAGGTTGCTTATTAATAGTTTTTGCATGTGTATATCTGTACGTGTCTGTGTGTGCTTGCTGTTGTTGTGTGCTTTCAAGTAGTTTCCAATTTATGGACACTCTAAGGTGAACCCATCACGGGGTTTTCTGGGGCTGAGAGTGTGTGATGCACCCAAGGTCACCCGGGGATTTCCATGGCTGAATGGAAAATTGAACTTTGGTCTGCACAGTCGGATAACTGAAACCACTGTCCTATGTTGGGTCTCACTCTAGGATCTAGGATCTCTAGGATCACCAGGGAGCCCTGGTGGCGCAGTGGTTACATGCCAGTACTGCAAGCCACAAACCACAAGGTTGTGAGTTCGATCCTGCTGGGCCCCAAGGTTGACTCAGCCTTCCATCCTTTCTCAGGTTGGTAAAATGAGTACCCAGCTTCTTGGGGGCATGTATAGAAAAATGTTGCGAAATACATGCTAAGTTGTTCGCCGCCTCGATCCATATGGAGAGGTGGGATACAAATAAATAAATAAAATAAAAATCTCAGGGTTAAATAAATTCAGATTAACAAAATGAAAATAATGTGAAGAAGTGAAAATAATTTAAACATGCTAAAAACATATTAAGCAATTTGATGCAGAAATACAGTTTAATTACTCATAGTTACCAATTGTGCCCAGCATAAACATGTACTTGTGACAGCCGACAGATATGGGGCACCCTGAATAGGAAGAGATCACTTGTGATCCTCTACCATCAACCTTGAGATTCATGATTTATTCATATGTTTGTGGCTCCTTGCCTTTTAAAGTGAAGGTCAAAACCAATTAAAGGAGTTTAAAGTTGTATGGTTCTTTTCTATTTTAATAAGCCGCAATGGTAACATATATTACAAGAAACTGGAATAATTTATTAGAAGTAACAATTTGTATCATGATACTTCTGGGGCAAGGACATTACTGATGTTGTTACTTTAAAAAAGTAATGCTAATGACCAGTAATGGGGATAACTTTAACTTTAGTATAATGAGTAACATTTAATAACTTCTCTTATAATATTTCTTTGGGGCTATTTTTGGATTTTAAAGTTTACTTGTTTTAAATGGGCAGAGCATAGTATGGCCCACATGAACACAGCCCCAGAATACCACTTTTTCAGCCCCTAATTTCTCAAAGACCCTCAACTCTCCCATGTTTTTAAACAATTCTTAGCATGATTTTCAGGCAATTTTTGTCCCCAAAGCATGCAAAGAACTCCCCAAATATGTGAAAACATAGAAAAATACCCTTCACCCCCGCTAAAGTGCCCCAGAACCCCGTATTACCCCTAAATGCCTTTTTTCCTCTTCAGATCCTCTTGAAACGGTGAAAAATGATCTTGTCACTATTTTGAGAGGGACTGCAGAGGAAAATTCAAATATTTGTGCTTCCTGTGTATGTGTGGATGGAGTTGCAGCCCATGGGAGATGCAGTTGGCGGGAATTGGCCCTTATCTCTTATTCAGTTGCTGGTTTAAGATGATGAAGATCTGGTTTTCTTTTAATATTGAGCAATGAACACTTTGAACGAGTTGCCTAAAAAAACTCAAAAAGGTGCATAACAAGCATAGGACTATGCTTTTACGAGAATGTCACAAGCTCTATATTGCTGTATGCCTGCAAGGCATTTCCAACTTACAATGACCCTAAAGTGAACCTCTCACAGGTCTTCTGCGCCCGAGAGTGTGTGATGCACCTAAGGTCACACAGTGGGTTTCCCTGGCTGAGTGGGGAATGGAATCCTGGTCTACAGGATCATGGTCCAATGCTCAGACAACTACACCATGTTGGCTCTAAGCTCTATATACCCCAAATCTATGCACAGATATAGATTTAGGCTGACACCTGTATAATTTGGCTCAATATTGTCAAACATGCACAGTATTAACATTGTGACTGCATCTGTCTTTTTGATGGATCTTGACATGTCAAAAATTAGAAGTTGTATCATTCTATTCCTGCTGATTTATTCACAAGCAAACTACATAGAACTACACTTACTCTTAGCTTTTATCTTGATAAAGAAAACCTAATAGGATTAAAGCATACATGTTAAGCAGAAGAAGGCCCCCACTGATTTCAGCGGGACTTACTCACAGGAAGGCATCTTTAAGATTACTTTTTTAAACCAAAACTTGGAAAATGGATGCCTACAAAAAAGGCTAAAGGATGGTAACATTCAAAAATTCAAGATATGAAGAAAATAGTGCACGCTCCTTTTTCTGGTATGAATTTGTAAGTTATCTGAATATGAATGCAGGCAATTATTTTCCTTTATTTGAATGGATAACAGGAAATCAAAAGAAATGCTTGTAATTCTCAGGAGAGTTATTAATCCATTTATTTCTTTAACAGATTTAGATGTCATGCAATAAACAGTATTTTTAGCACAGAGTTTGCCAGCTAAGATAAAAGTTGATAGAGAAATAGTTCTATTTTATGAAGGATTAATGGTTTTCTATGGGAATTAATTCTGACATGTATTGCTGTTAAAAAGCACTGTTATTCATAGCAATTTTAACTAAAAACAGTTGAGAGGTTGTTGTTGTTCTGTGCCTTTGTGCTGTTTCCAACTTATGATAACCCTAAGGTGAATCTATCACAGGATCTTCTTGGTAAGATATGTGCAGAGGGGTTTTGCCTTTGCCCTCCTCTGTGGATGAGAGAGTGTGACTTGTCCAAGCTCACCCAGTGGGTTTCCATAGCTGAGCATGATTCAGACCACAGTTTCTGGAGTCACAGTCTAACTCACAGTCTAACACACAAACCTCTATACCAAGCTGGGTGTCAGTTAAAAGATATTTTATATATATTGCCCTTCCTCACAATATAAAGTGCAAACAGACAAATAACTGTGATAATATGTAATAGCATTTTAGCTCTTTTTGCTTACATCAGAAAAGGAAGAGATATATATGAGAAATCTGAGTGAGTCTAGCAGGAGAGTAAGAACCTGCATTGGAACAGTCAAGGAATCTCTGGGAAGTAGAAGCTGAGATCACCCTATGAACAAATGGGGCAGTTGTAGGCAGAATTTATGACAGCAGTTGCAGCTGGGGAATGGATTACTGAGGACAGATTAAACAGGAGGATAGAAGGTTTGCATGAAGGCAGTCAAATCATTTAGAGCCTTTTTTTTTTTTTTGCTCTGTATCAGCTGACAAAGAGGGGCTGCTGTAAGATGGACGTTAATCAGCAGTGACTTATACAGTTAGCCTTCTGCCCTAGAACTTTTTCACCACCTCAGCAACCCAGTCAAATGTAGCCTGTAGAAGCTAGTAATCAAAATATGGATATTCTCTGAGAAATCGAATGACAACAACAAGGTCCCCTTCTAAGATGCCCATAGTTGCTATAAAACAACTCCACCTCACTTATTATGAGGCCCGGGAAGATTGTAAGATATTCACCACAGTTCCAAGATGAGAAACTGAAGAAGAAAATACATTCAATGAGAAAACTAAATGAATGTTCCTAACTTGCATGTGACAGAGAGTTAAAAATAAACACTGGAAAATGGAAAATGGTAAATTAGAAGGAGAAGGTTGACTAACAGCTGCAACTTTCCCCCGAAAATGAATGTGCTTACCTAAGCTCATAAAGAATTATATGCTTTCCACTGTTATGTTTTGTTCATTGAGGCACACAGAAAGAGGCACACACAACATTGCTGTTCCTTCCACACAATACAGTTCTTTGTACCACAAAGTAGCAAACCCCACACTGTAACTGTGTATGTGCATGTGCATGAATCTGCATACATACTGTTGGTAGGGTGTGGTAACAAGATGCCTAAATATGTATATCTGAAGAGAAATATTAGACTAATGTGGGGGGAAAACCTACATCACAGCATCAGTTTTTCCTCCGTTACCAGGCTGTACACCCCCACTCCATGATATGGTTTAACTGACAAATATTAATTGGCATGAAATATAAGTTATATCTCCTATTCCTGAGAAGTCTGCTGACAAAGAGGAACTGGTTGCACACAGGCATTGCAAAAGCAGGTCAGATTGGGACTTCAGAGCAAGGTCATAGTCAGGGAAGCTCTAATGGTCTTGCAAATGTTCCCCAAGGACTCAACCTTTAGAAACAATACTACTCGAAACTGCCTCTATGGAATGACTGTCATCAACCCTCTTCTTTTGTCCACTAAAAATCTCCTTTTGTCCCCTCACCAGTCCTGCCATTAAGGAGCTATCATGATTCCCACCAGTCCTTTGTCACCTAATGCTAAAGTTGTTAGCTCATTCTGGACCCCATTGTCTACCTGCCAGAGAGCCATTAACACCTTTCCCCTCAGGGAGGAAAAAGAATATTTAAACCTTGGCTCTGAGCCGGATGGCTTGTAATTCCTCTGGACATAGGCTATCACTTTGCAGCCTCAATTCCCATTCTGATACTACCCTCTGACACTTAGTCTGGGCCATATCACTTTGTCTCTTCTCTTCAGAAGGTAAATATCACCTAACTTCTTGTTATCCAATTTTAACTCCCTTTTCTTCAGCTAGTCTTGTGTGATTGTGAGACCACTTGGATCTTGTGTGCATGTAATTATTAATTGTCCCCAATAAAACAAATATTCTTTGCATCTCTGGCTGATGTCCCTGCATTAGTACCAGTATACATGGGTGCAAACGATCCTGTTAGGTTACTCTCCTCTCACAGGGCCTCCCCTTTGAGATAATATTTCCCATTATTTCACAGAGACACTGGCATTGCAGGTGAACCTCTGGATTACCCATATTTTGGTGTAATACCCTTTCCTCACACACAAACTCCCTCGTCCTATCATGATACTTACTATGGTACTTCTAGTTTTACTGTCAAAAAAGGAGTCTCTGTCAGACAGGTCAAATCTGTTAAAACATTGAAAAAGAAAAATACATCAGCGATTAGCAGTATGAATTTCAAATAAAGTAGTCTTATTTTCCAGTCAAATCTTTTTTACTTGGTTTTTAACAACAGGCTTTAGTCAACAGCTGTGGAAAGCCCCATGATTCCAAATCTTTATGCAAACAGACCTAATGTTCATCCAGGTACTGTTTGTTTCCTTGATACTGTGTAGTATCTGTTGCCTCCTCCTCCAACATTATTTATTTTTTATTTAGCTAAACAATATATATGTTGCCTTTCAACTCACTAGGGCCTCCAAGGCAAAACACAACAGAAAAAAAATATTTAGCACACAAACTAAAACAATGCCTTAAACATAGAACCACAGACAATAAGAACAGGTAGAATAGCCAACTCTAATGGACTAATGGCCTTGAGAAACAACAACAACTCAGTTGTCTGCTAGAAACTCAAAAGTGATACAGCCAGCCTGACTTCCCTTAAGAGGAAATTCCATAGTTGGGGTGCTGCTACAGAGAAGGTCCTGTCACATGAACCCATCAACCTAGCCATGAAAGGTTATGGGACATCCCCCTGAAGGATGCAACAGGACATCCCCTTGAGGATCTCATATGTGGGAAAGGCTCATATGGAAGGAGGTAGTCTTTCACATATTCAAGCCTTCAAGTCATTAGTGTGGGTTTCTGTTGTTTTCATGTATCCCTGTCTAGAAAACTTCCTGTGAGAAAGGGCATAGTGATATCACAACTACTATAGTAATAATGTAATTCTTACAGAAGGAATATGTGTTACTTAACAAAGTTTATAACCTGTCCCATAATTATAGCTAAAATGAGTATTAATTGTGCATAGAAATCTAAAGAGACCTACTTGTACTTCCATTGTTTTCAAGCTGTGAGTTTGGACTCTTTCAGAAGCCAAAAGGTTTTAAGCAACCATGCCATGATCGCAAATAAATTGGACCAAGTATCACAGATGGACTGATCACAAATAAACTCCATACTTTTTGGTTCACCACATTGTTAGTGGCTACATTTGATTAGCTCTCAGTGTGCTCAGGGCCCTTAAAGGCTAACAAAGTTTATTTTCCTCATGTTTTTCTGGACTCCAGACTACTTCATCTGATGCATCTAAAGTAGATGGAGTCCACAAAAATGTAGGACACATAATTAGCCTCTAACATGTCATAAGACTTGTTTGTTCTAACAAAGGCTCTGAGCACACTGAAAGTAAAAGACTGACACAGCTATCCCTTTGTTGAAATTCTGTGTGATACTTTTCCATTTGTGACTACAGACATATATGATGACGTTCACTCCAGATTGTGTCACTCAGGCCCAATCGCTGCAGTGTGCTCTTTCATGCCAGCAGTGAGTATGGAAAACTGTGCGTGTGTGTTTCTGGTTTACTGTAGTTGACATAGATCATGTGAGAATTGAATCCCAGAAAGAACTCACATTTGGGCTTCTTTTTGTGCGGATCACCTTTGAGAACTGAACATTTGATATAATACCTAATTGTTCTTAGATTTTAGCTAAGAAAAAACTACAAAGTAAATAAAAGTCCTTGCCCTAAATCTATTTGTTAATCTCAACTAGGGTAGATCTACTGGCTCAGTAGGAAATGAGTAAATTCACACTCTTATAAGTTCCAGTGACACAATCAGTTACTCTGATTTAGAGTAACAATTCTATTTCAGCCTATATTTTGAATTAGGTAATTTTCAGGAACCACAATAATGGGTACCAGACTCACCTGGCCACCTTGTTTGCACCTAAGCAGCAGGGGTGAGAAGGCACAATGAGGAAAAGGGTGCTGGGCACAAGTCTCTTCACCCTATAAGCTTCTGCAATCTTTCTGGGCTCCTGCTCATGGAGGGTAGTGGAAGCCAATCAGGAGCCAGACTGGCTGATCATGGAGGTAAAGCTTGGCAGGCTGATCTGACTTTTCAGTCAGATCTGTCTGTTCACCTTAAGAACTTCAGCACATGCCAGCTCCATCAGTTGGCTTTGAAGTGGCTTTCCTGCCCTTCCTCCTCTATGTTAGTAGGGATTTGGAACAAGATTAAGGACAGTTGAGGAGCTCCTCAACTTAACTTGTCACAACTTTGGTCAGGTTGGTATGGGACAGGATTAAGTGAGGTTTTAGCTTGAATACCTATCCCCATGGTGAAAGGAGTTTCTCTTATGGAGACCTCAAAACAAAAATGCTGCTTCTGATTATCATTTATTTATGTAGTGTCATCACTGTACATGGTGGTTTTACAAGTAAAAGAACAACAAAACAATTCCCTTTCCCCAGTTGACAATCTAAGACATGACACCAAAAGAAAAGGGAATGGCAGTGTGGGAGGAGATAACTGCCACTTCTTTTCCTCCAAGGTCAAGGCAGTGGCAGTTGGTATGGAGGGAGGGCCTTTCACCTGTTTCTGGGCCAAGGGATGATGGAGCTGTACCTGCCTCTTCTTCTACCCCTTCTACAGTGGACAACTGTGTGCTGTGTGCCTTCAAGTTGTTTCTTACTTTCTTTCTTACTAAGCTGAACCTATCATGCAGGATTTTTTGGGGGGGTGGGGTGGAGAGATTATTCAGAGGAGGTTTTCTATTGCCTTTTCCTGAGGTTGAGAGTTTTTAACTTTGCCAAGGCTACACAATGCATATTCATGGCTGAATAGGGATTTGAACTCTGGTCTTCTTGAGTCAAGTCCAATTCTCGAACCATTATGCCATGCTGGTTGTGTAGTAAACTACCTAAAAATAATTAAGAATGGGTTCACGGGGTTCTTACTCCTAAATAGAACTGGAGAGATTGCAGTCCTATACACACTTACCCGGCAATAAGTCCCACTGAACTCAATGAAACTTATTTCCAAGGAGATGTTTACAGGATTCTGTTGAATATCTTTATGGAAGTTCACTAGGACAAAACTCTTTTCTGAGCCAGAGAAGATGTTGTTTATTTGGGGAAAAAAGACAATTTTAGCTCTATCAAAACACTAGCCTGCATATTTCTATTAATAGTCCCTAGTATTCCCAGAGGCAATTCTGCGAAAAACGACATTGAATAAAGATGATGAACTTTGACTTACAAGTGTTGTTTCTCCCTGGAGAAGGGATAGGAGAGGCGTTTCACTGTCTGATGCTTTTGTTCTGCCACTTTAGGTTGGATGGGCTCAGTTATTTTCTGAATTACAGAATTGATTTTTTTCAAAAGGCCATGTGATTGATGAATTTGATACATCTGAGGACCAAACCAAACAAACAATACTTTACTGTTTCCCATCATATGCAAAACATGCCAAGGTTTCAAGAACACAACATTCTTTAAATGAAAGAAAGAGACTGGAGAAAAAAACTTGTAAAGGGACATTTAATATAGAAAAGAGACCAACAATTGAATGGTACACCACATGCTCTTTGTGTGCTTATTATCCCACATTTAATCCTCAGCACACCAAGATACTGGATAGTGGAAAGTCCCTTCTTCCTAACACCAGAGAGCTGTAGATAGCCAAAATTTGGGGCTAGATGGACCAACTGGTTTAATTCAGTACACAATAAATGTATCTGTTCAAAACCAGGTTGCTAATATTCTGTGCTGAAAACTAATTGTCTCTAATGAAAATCAACAATTTGCAGTATTAGGATCCAGGTCTATGTCCAGAAGAAGAGGATTTTGTTCATTTATATTCCATCTTTTCCTCCATATTGGAACTCAAGGTGGCCTACAAATATTAAAACAAATACAATAAAAAATACCTATAAAGTCATAAATAAAAACACATAAAGAGACCTAGCAGTCAATTCCTAAAAGCCTGTTGGAACAGAAAACTTTACACTTGCCCATAAAAGGACAGCAAGGAGAGAGTTATCCTAATCTTCCCTAGACAGAGGGTTTTAATGGCTGGGGACAGCTACCAGGAGGGCCCTCTCCTATGTTCCCACAAAACATGTCTGGGAAGGAGTGGGTCCAAGAGAAGGCTGTCCCCAGAAGTTTTCACTCTGTCTTACTTGGGGAAGATATATATACTCCTTAGCCACCTCTTTTGTCTACTCTTCCTTTGGTGGCTTTCCCCACCCTTCTTCTCTGGTTTAGACAATACATACAAGCTCACATAGGGATTGTGGGAAGGTTTCCAATATTTAAGCTTTTTCTCTTTGTCACAACTGTAGTTGTGTATCAGGTAGGTACTGGACTGGAACCAGTGTAGAAAGAAATGAGGCCTGCATGTCTTCTTCGGGGATTGCCTTAAACAACTGTGGGGACTGAGGCATCAGGTCCAGCTCAGGTCATTGCCCCATTCGACTTCCAGATCCAGAGGAGACATGCAGTGGCTTTCAGCCATGTTGTTCTCATTTACTCTGTTCTCTCAGGAAACAGACTAATGAATCGATGGATGTCTAATTCCATTGCCCTATGCTTTACCAAGGCTCTAAGAGATAGACCCAATAATGATGTGGCCATTTCAACTTCAACATGGCTTCTCTCTGTTACATTCTTCTCACTGCTAGTCCAGCAATATAGGTATCAATAACTATTAGTCAAGATTCAGAGGATGTACCCCAGAGAGAGACAATAGCATGTCCCACCGTATTTGAACCAGACATACATTTAACTGTGTGTGCCCACTCTAAAGTACACATGTGGGCCATTCCAGAAGCCTCAAGCAAACAAACTTCCCTCCTTTGTGTACATCCAGTGAAACAGAGTGTACACATGCACTTCAGAAGTGATTTTACACAATGTTTACAAGCATACACTCATAGTTTATACTGTTAATCCATAATGTAAAAACCAGACCTCAGAGAGAAGGTATGGATCTCTACATGGTTAAGCTAATACTTCAAGGAAACTCTAATCTCAGAAACTATCTCACTAAAAAGATTTCTAGCTCTCAGGGTTGCACTGCAACTTAAATCTATGTAAGCAATGCTTAGTTAAATTTCAGAAACTAGAGGATTAGTAGTTGATTGACATAGGTTGGGCCTCAGTGCATGAATGCTTCTTTTCTTCTCCTTATTACTAGCTGCATGAATTTTGTACACAGATCTGCTGCAGAAGAAATTATGCTATGTAAGGTAGAGTGTAAATCAGAATAATGTATACAGATTACAGAGTTTATATGGTATGCTGTACATAACTGTACCTTATAGTACCCTCATTCTTCCTGCTTTGGACCCTGCTACCATCTATTTTTAAACAAGGAGCACTGAACCAGTGTAGGAGACTGGACAAGATCAGATCCCCTCCAATTCTCATCTCCATAATTCAAGACTCCTAAGCATAATGGGCAGACTATTTAAGAAAAAAACTGGAAACATAACTAAAATAAGTAACATGAAAAATAGTACTGGACCAGCTACTAATAGGAAATTCAAACTCACAGTGTAATTTTAGTTTTACTTGCAATAAATTACTTTGCACTTTTAGGCTGTCTCTCGTTCCATTAAAGACATTTCCCTGCAGAGACTGGGTTCTGCACTTAGTGTGACATTAAATATTGATCTATTTCTCAGTTTTGTACCCTGAACAGGTACAGCTATATCTCTCACAAGCTTCACATTTATCACATAATCATGTTCGCTGGTGACAACATGCTGTCACTTCTCTAATGATAATTCAAATATTCATCTGGAATTTAAGAATGGTTCCTACTCAACCTTTTATCCTTGGATAATGTTGGAACAGACATGGGGCTACTCACATGCATAAAGAAATATACACTTCTCTACACGGAATCATGACCTTGCCATAATGTTGCTGGTGGCAAGAGGCTCTATATGCCCTGCAGCACATAGAGACCATGCTACACTTATTTACACATTCACATGAGAACATAAAAATCACTGCTATACAGTGTACTGAAGACAGAAAGAGCTAAGAACTCTTTCTCTCTATCTCTTCTATGCCCCAGTCCTGCAATAAAAACATCCTGAAACCTAAGAACATGTCGTGTGGGCTTGTCATAGCAAGAAGATATATAATTATACCACCACACCAAGGCATCTAGTAAGTTGGCTGGGAATCCAGTATTAGTAGTGGAGAAATGTTACCCATACTAGGCTAGACTGAAACTTAGTGATACTTAGAACAGAAGCACTGAAATCCCATGGAACATAAGATAAAACTTGCTATCACCTTGTGTCTCATGGATTTCAGTATTATCACCAAGTCTGGGTTCAAACCATTTTAAGATTTCCCCTCATGGAACTGCGGTCCTGGCAGGACTTACATTGTTCTACCTAAGAGAAAAGGATTTCATAGTAGGCCAACAAAGTTAAACTCTCATGGACAGGACAGGTAAAATATTTGAGCTCTGCAGGGCAGAAATACCATTAAGTTACCTTGTTCAAGCTAGGGCTGGCAATAGTTGTTTCCCAAATACTCTGATACATCTGATCAAGAAGGCCAGAAATGAGGCATGTGAACCACCAACCACTTTTATATACTCTCCAAATCCTCTTCCAATCCCCTAAAGCTCTTGGTCCTGACCAATTTAATTTTTTTTCAGGGAGGAAAAATACTTTAAGATGCCAAAACACATTAAAACTGCAACACAACATGGCAACCTACAGAGGCAAAAATCAGTGGAAAACTGGTTGAAAATATCGGAACTGCAAAATGGAATCAGCCTTAGGGCATTTCTACATTTTGTTTTAGACCAAAAATGGAGTGATGCAGCCTGCCAAGGGACGCAGAGGCAAAAAGTAGAAAAAAAATTATCATAATTGCCCACTTGTGAGAAATGGCCTGAGAATCAAATAATGGAAGAGATTTTCTCCTTTTATTCTGGCTTTTGGTATATCAATGGAATTTAAATTTAAATATTAATAGAAAAGTAACTTAATTATTGAAATGGCATCCTTTCAATGTAAACAGGTCAAGGAAAGTGATGGTACCACTGTGTTCTGCCTTGGACAGACTCCATTTGGAATACTGTGTCCATTCCTGGGCACTACAGTTCAGGAATGATATTGACAAGTTGGAATGTATCCAGAGGAGAGTGACCAAAATGGTAGGACTGGAAACCATGCCTGCTGAGGAATGGCTTAGGGAACTGAGTATGTTTAGCCTGGAGAAGAAAAGGTTAAGAGGCAACATGATAGTTATGCTTAAATATTTAAGGGATATAATATGGAGGATGGAGCAAATCTGTTTTCTGCTGCTCCAGAGACTAGGACATGGAGCAATGGCTTCAAACTTCAGGAAAAGCGATTCCAAACATTAGGAAGAATTTCCTGATGGTAAAAGCAGTTTGGCAGTGGAATGCACTGCCTTGAAGTGTGGTGGAGTCTCCTTCTTTGGAGGTTTTTAATCAGAAGCTGGATGGCCATCTGTTGGGAATGCGTTGATGATGCATTTCTCCATGGCAAGGGGTTGAACTCACTGGCCCTTGTGGTCTGTTCCAACTCTATGATTCTATGATTCTAAATACAATTGAATGAGATGTTTTGACTTTTTAGCAATTAGTTTAACGTCTTTGCCTGGTAATTTTCCTGCCTCTGAGCCATTGGTGACCCCATCCTTCCTTCATTTCTCTGATCCTCTTTTATATTCATTCTTTTAAAAAGTAACCTTTCAAGCTCTGCAGATGGATACACCATAGAATCTGGCATTCTGCAGCTGGTTACCAGATAGGCATGAGTGCGCCATTAGTGCTGAGGCAGACCAGGAAAAGATAACAAGCAGTTTTTTGAAAGAGAAAACTGAAGTTGTGTCAGATAAAACACAATGGGCATGATTCGTGGATGTACTAGGAATATTTATACCAAGCAACTACAAAATGGTACCAACCATTTTTGTTTGCTTCTCAAGGCACACTGTATATCATTTGCAGTTAATATGCACTCAAATTTAATTCCACAGCATTAAAAAAATCATGTATACCTATCACCCTATAAATTCTACAGCATTTTTTTTAACTAAATAGTGTAGTCAGTAAATTATTCTACTTCTTTTACATATAGATAAAATTTGTTTATGAACCAGTTTGGAAAAGCAGTCAAATTTTAAAAATTTCTTTGAAAAGCAAATCTATTTTATGTTTCTCTGCCAGAAAGAAAATTGAAACTAACCTTTTTTGTAGGCATTTTCAATTTCATAAATTCTGCTTCTCGGCACAATACATTCCAGGGTGCATGTATTTTTACAAATCCAAGCCCATGTATCTTTGTCTAAAAACATTGAAAGAGAGAGAAACATTTAGTTTAGAATAAATGAAACACAAACTTGTTCAATTTCACAGTCCCCCCCGCCCTTGACCACTAAACCACCCCCACAGCTGGTATATTTAGGGTGCAAATAATGAATGTAGGGGAAAAGAAAGTAAGGATGACACGGAGGTGAATTAGTAACTATGCCAGGATAGATATGTTGATTCAAATAAGCAAATTCCAGCTAAAAGGGTGGTTAGTGGCTTCTGGGTCAGTGGGGAGCAAACATGTTCAGTATTTTAGTCTGAAATTTAAAGGAGCCATCCAAGGTGCCAATCCCCAAAATATATTTGGCTTTTTTGACACTTCCTTTAAAGTCTGGATTAAAGCTCAAAGTGGATTCACTGTATTACTATATAGAAGCAAACAGCCATTACTGCATAAACCATTTGCTTCTTAAAGAAAGTTTGTGGGCATAACATTGATATTAGAGGGTACCAGTTTAATCAATAAATTGAATTAAAGTGAAGATAATTCTAAATGGAAGTAATTTAATTTTGAATTTAAATAATTCCATTATGAACAGTTAGTAACCCTAGCTATGTCTCCCAGGTAAAGACTGGAAGATAAGATACTTGTTCAGAAAAGCTTGGCTGCCATTCATTACTCATTTACTTCACAACAGCCCCATTCATTATAATTGGAATATTGCTTTATTCAGCTCAAGTTCACTAATGTCTTAAGTTCCAGATCTCATCTGCATGATGGGAATCTTAATATCTGATTAAATTCTCTGATATAAATCTGGGTTTTCCAAAGCATGCTATACCTTGGTGCTCATTTTGCTTATATCTTGAAATGATAGACTCAATGGACTAAAAGCCTACATCACTAAACAATGCTATGAATTTGAGCTTTAGTTTTGAAATTCTTTTAAGACAAACAGTCCAGTAATACCATCTCCAAAGCTAGAAGCCTCTACCTCTCAGCCTTTTGTGTTAATGCTGTTGCTGCTGTACTAGTTTACACAAGCATAAAAGCCTGTTTCCATCCTGCCACCCCATGTGCACCTGCTTACTAGAAATACATTACTCAAGGGACATAAATAGCTGCCAATCTTCAGTACGGCAGAGCTTCAAAAACATGTATTAGCTTACTTCATGGAGGAAAATTTAATCAACTTAATACACACCTTTCTCAAAACAAGCTTCTACTTTTAACCAACATTAAAGCTGTTGGTAAGGCTTCACAGAACTCTCCATGACAGCTAATCAACTGACTGCAACAAAACCCTTTGCCCTATATCTAGACTTGATTCAGGTCTCTGTGAACACCTTAATATTTCTGCATATTGTCTGAAAGCATGCATTACGGGATAGTGAGTGCAAACTGATACATATTTACTTGGATCTAAGCCCCACTGTATTAAAAAAAATTATTCCTAGGTAAGTGTCCATAGATTAGCAGCAATTGTATATAAGTCTTAGTCCCAGGTAAATGGATGTAGGATTACTATCTAAAATTAAAATCCTATAGACACATGCCTGGGGATAAATCCCGTGGAACAGAGTGGATATTACTTCCAAATAAACATTGATACAGTTTTGCTGCTAAAAGTGGCTATTATCTATGTAAAAACTGTATTTAGTAAAAATAATATACAGAAATACAGTGTCTCTCTAACCATAGGTTATTATGCTTGTTACAGGAACACTCCACCTTTCAGGTGTACCATGATCAAGGAATGTTGTTGTGCAATCTTAGGTAGGATTTCTACAGAAGTCAATCTCACTGAATGCAATGAAACTTATTTCTAGGTAAATGTGTATCAGAAAGCAGCCTGTGTATTATGGCAGTAAATTATAAATAATCTCTCAATATTATCTTCAGAAATAGGATATGAATTTAAATGTTAATTTAGTCTATGATATCAGTAATAGTTTCGATTACTTCCAAATATAACAAATGAGCATTACTAATAAGTACTCTCTATAGGTGGGACTTAGAATGGGGAGAGAACTAATAAGCAATAGGCAATATCTGAATTTCCAAATAAGACAGCAAATGCAAAACAGTATTTTCAACTATTTTTGTTAATAACTAGGATGGGATTTTTTTGAAACTCTACAACTACATTTGAGAAATATTTGGTCACACTAAAACAATTGGTTTATTAATATGGTATTTTACCAGACTATAGTAATGAATGAAAAATGACTGGAAATGATTTTAATATATCAAGTTGGAAAAGGATGCAGAACACTACAATCACAGAGTTTTGATGAAAGCAGATTTTCTCAATATGTACAGCTAGAGTGGTGAGTTAATACACAATGTCAAACTATATATTAGGTTTGTCATGAAAGATCCCATAGCTCATTTGCCCACTCCTCCCTCAGTTACACAGTTTTTGCAATATTGTTAGTGCTTCTATAAGCACTGGGGAGGCCTCACTCTACAGATGTTTTGGACTTCACCTCCCATAAGACAATAGCGGACAACATTCAAACAGAACCTCAACCCAACTGTTAGTCCCAATTTGAGTAGACCTATCAATTATCCCACCTTTCTCTCAGCAGCTGTGTCAAATTCAGCGTGGGACAATGGACCTCACAATAAATGAGAAAAAATGAGCTACCCAAGGTTTCCCTTCTGCACAGAAGCTCTGGTTCCACATTGATGCAGGCAACTCTGAGAACAACCACCTGAAAGTAAGCTTTTCCCTTTGAAATTAGTTTGATTGTGTTACCCCCAGTTAAACATATTGGCATTAATTCCCACCTGCTACAATTATTATTTGAGATAATAATTTTAGTAGAACTCCTTGCTTTGACTATGCAGATGAAAACAGTTATCCTGTACTGTTGCTCCTTAATCACAACGTAAATTGCTAAAACATTCCCTAGAAGAGTGGTACAGAAAGTCCCTGCCTTTCAATGCCCCATTATCTGATGATTAACTCTTTGGATGCTTCCAAATTAAGGACAAGTTCCATTAATTCAATGTGGGGTTTGTGCTTTCATCAGTTCTTCTTGCCTATGGAGGCTTGTTTCGAACCACTCACATGACAGCTTTGTAACATGGGAAATGGTTGGCTCCATGCAATCACAGTAGGTCAAGAGTCTGTCTATAGCTCATCTGGCCAGCTAAAGTTTTTGAGCACTTCTGAAAGGTGACTCCATGTAGGGCATGTAATCCAAGTGGGAAGTAATTAAAGTATATGTCACTGTGACCACTTCAGGCATCTTCAAAAATAAATGCAACTGACACTCTAGCTTTAGTTATACAAATGCACTCCTGGCCACAAAAGAAGCAGAGTATTCAGGATCAGGGCTGAATTCAGGAGTACCTCCGAAGTACAAGCTTCAACTGTGATTCAATCTAGGTTGAATCCCTATTCCCTGATCTGCCTTTCCACTGTCTTGTCGGGATTAAGCATCACTTTATTCACTCTCATGCAATCTATTACTGATGACAGACAGTGGATTAGAACTAAAACAACTTCCTTAGATTTGGGGGGAAAGGAAACAAAGACTTGGGTTTTAGCAGCATACTGGTAGCATCAGGCCCTAAAATTTCAGTCAATCTTTCTGCAGTTTCATGTATATGTTCAATAGTATGGATGATAGACTGCAATTCTGCAGGACTCCACGGGCATCAAACCAAAATTTCCCAACATCACTTTCTAGGTTCTCCCCTCCAAGAAGGGACCCAAGCCAGTGTAAAACAATGTCTTCAAGTACCATCCAAAAAAAGTGGGCCAGAATGATACCATGATGAATGATATCAGAAATCTGATGAAGGCTGCCAAGAGGTTCAGCAGGAGCATCAAATTATACGAATTGCCTTCTTGGAAAGGATCCATACAATATAAAAGCATGCAAAATATAACTCTCATTCAGCACCCTTCAGATATAAAAACACAAATATTGCTTGACAGGTTATTGTCATGGACCTACGACAACACCAATCATTTTCTGGTGGAGTAGGCAAGTCAAAGAGATATATTCAAAATACGATCTATCCCTCTACCCCACAATAAAGGATCATTGGTTTTACGTGTGCTGCATGGACAAACTGAGGTTAAATTGATGAAAAAGTCTTTTTCTGAATAGCTAGAGTTTTTACTTTGGGCCTTTTCGCACTACACTGTTATAGTGCTAAGATTCCACTTTCAACATTCTATGGAATCCTGGGGTTTGCAGTTTAGGGAGGGGCATTTAAAATTCTCAGCTAGAGAGCTCTTTGGCCCCAGCAAATTACAAACCCCAGAATTCCAACGGATGTCAGTAAGGCCTTTGACAAAGTTCCCCGTGACCTTCTTGCAAAGAAGCTAGTAAAATGCTGGCTGGACAGGGTTACTGTCAGGTGGATTGGTAATTGGTTGACTGACTAAACCCAAAGGGTGATCATGAATGGCTGCTTTTCATCCTAGAGAGAAGTGACTAGTGGGGTGCCACAGGGTTCTGTCCTGGGACCAGTGCTATTCAACATCTTCATCAATGACTTGGATAAAGGAGTAAAGGGGATGGTGTAAATTTGCAGATGATACCAAATTGGGAGGGGCTGCTAATACACCAGAGGACAGGATTAAAATTCAAAATGACCTTGACAGATTGGAGAGCTGGGCCAAAGCTAACAAAATGAATTTCAACAGAGAGAAATGTAAGGTCCTGCACTTAGGCAGAAAAAATGGAAGGCACAAATGGATGATGGGGGACATATGCTGGATAGCAATATGTGTGAAAGGGATCTAGGAGTCTTGGTAGATCACAAACTGAACATGAGTCAGCAGCCAAGAAAGCCAACACGATTCCTGGTTGCATCAATAGGAGTATGGTGTCTAGATCGAGGGAGGTAATGGTACCACTCTATTCTGCATTGGTGTAGGTCTCATTTGGAATACTGTGTCAAGTTCTGGGCACCTCAATTCAAGAGGGATATCAACAAGCTGGAATGTGTCCAGGGGAGGGTGACCAAAATGGTGAAGGGTCTGGAAGCCATGCCCTGTGAAGAACAGCTTAGGGAGATGGGTATGTTTAGTCTGCAGAAGAGAAGGTTAAGAGGTAACATGATACCTCTGCTTAAATATTTGAAGGGATGTCATGTTGAGGAGGGAGTGGGCTTGTTTTCTGCTGCTCCAGAGACTAAGACAAGGAGCATTGGATTCAAGCTGCAGGAAAGGAGATTCCACTTGAACCTCAGGAAGAACTTCCTGATGCTCAGAGCTGTCCGGCAGTGGAATATGCTGCCTCAGAGTGTGGTGGAGTCTCCTTCTTTGGAGGTTTTCAAACAGAGGCTGGATGGCCATCTGTTGGGAATGTTTTGATCTGTGTTCCTGCATAGCAGGTGGTTGGACTCAATGGGGTCTTTTCCAACTCTATGATTCTATGTTGAAAGTGGAATAATAGCCCTATAATAGTGTAGTGTGGAAAGGCTCTTTGATTGTAAAAATATATCTGTACTACACTGTTACATCAGTTTGATACTCTTAACTGTTATGTCTCCATCCTAAAACGTCCTGAGATTTGTCATTTTAGAGAGATATTTCATATTCTGAATGCTCTAGTGTCCTCCCAAACAGTTCCCAAAGTATCTTGATTTAATCCTCAGTCCTGCTACTTTTGCATACCTCTCTCTACCAGAAAATGCCAAGTACCTCACTAAACTACAGATCCCAGGAGTCCTTAAAATGGAGAAATGACAATCAGAGGCCATCAAACTGATATAGCAGGCAACCTTAAATTTCTCAGTGATTCTTGTCATATTTCTGGAATTGATTTGCATCTGCTACCAGCATCAGTTTCTTAACTCATTTTTAAAGAAAAATATTTTATTGCAAATAAAAATCCAAGGCATTTTAATAATTCTAGAGAAATTAGAATCTTCACCACTGCACACACACACACACACGCGCACATATCCATCCTTACATATATAAGGGTTAATTCTGCAGCATATTAGACAGTAAAATCAAATAATTGAGTCTGATTTCTTCCTTCTACCCTCTATCACTAGGTCCCTAGGTTTTTATGTGGGTTAGAAGAAAGTGTGCAGAATTAACTCAACTGGTGATGGAATACAGGCCACAAGATTCTGCATCTTCTTTGATTTGAATCTATGCCTATAATGCAGGTCAGAGATAGATTCTGATTTAGAACAATGGACAATTTTGTTTATATTCTCTGAGTTAGCTCGCTTCCAGAACAGTAAATTTGGGTTGAAACTGTGAATTAATCACACAACCATTTTGCTACACCCCCAAGTCCTTGTTTCTTAGGGTAGGTTTGGTCATGCGAAATGCCCTTGGTTCTCATTATATTCAAAAGGCTTATCTAAGGCATGAAAAAGCTAGAGGAAAAGCAGAAAAGTGCAACGGAGGATAAGACCTATGGCCCTCCCAGCACAGTAGGGATTCTGAGGGAAAGGAAGCAGACCTGGCATGATTAAGCATGAATATTCCCAGATCTGTAGAGAAAGCTTGCACAAGTGTGAGTGTCAACAAAGAACTCTACTGGGAATAGAGTACTGGGATCTTTGTGTGAAACCCTAGGCTTTTTTCTTATTTAAGTAAATATGGCTTTTGTTTTTCTGTTACTCATTTTTACCCTTGCATGACTATCCTCATAAGAGGCCACTGGCAGAAAGGGATTTATTCCTGTGGGACATAATATTGACAAGGTCAAAATATACTTCTGTGGGAAATCTCTCTACTGGTTTGTCTTGGAAACATGCTCCATATATCTTCCACCTATCTATCTCCTCTACCATGCAGATCTTTGACAATACGCTGCTTGCGCATATGAAGGAATGGACAAAATATGACCCCAGGACTGAATGTGGACCTTGGCCTCTACAAACAGCTTTTTTTTAAGGCATAAAAAGGGTGAATTGCCTTTCCTAGAAATGTCAAGGAGTGGCAATTTATATTTTAAATAAGCTGCAGGAACATGCTTTACTGTTTAACACTAAAACATACAAAAACAAACACACAGAATTTTTTTTCAAAAGCAGAGATGAACTTGTAGGCACTTCTGGGTTCCCCCAGCAGTGTTTTTAGCACTATGTACCTTCCTGAAGGTCTCAGGGAAGAAAATTAACACACACATGTGCTGCAGTTGTTCAGCTCTGGGCTATGTGCTAAGGTGAGTCCATCTTGCTACCCAACTATAATGTCTGAAACTTGTAATCACATCCCTAATTTCTATGGATGTCTTCTCTGGATCTAGCACCTTTTTTTATGCTAGTTCTATGGGAAAATATTTTAAAAATCATAATCATGCTATTATTTTATCTATCTATCTACCTACCTATCTAACTATCATGGGATGAACTTGCACAAAAGCAGCTCCCATGGTATGATGACAGATCTGCAAAAACTAGGCTTTAACATGTAGCTAAAGAAAGCCTGAAAACAGTAGTTCTTCCTTCCATCTCTCTGTCGTGTCAGAATAAGATTTAGGCCATTTCTGCACTACACTTTCAATATCCTGTGGAATTCAGAGGTTTGTATTTTACTGAGGCCAAAGAGCCTCTGGCTAAGAATTCTAAATGCCCTTCCCTAAACTGCAAGTCCCAGGATCCCATAGGATGTTGAAAGTGGAATAATAGCACTAAAATAGTGTAGTGTGGAAATGGCCTTAGTCTTTGTAGACTAACTTCATATTTTCTCTGTTGCCATGCTAGAATATATTTCCATAAATGCATAACATAGCTGAAAATTCTGTGCAATGAATGAAAACTTGAGACTATGCATTCAGGATTTTGCATAGCCTTCCCCTTGCATGTTAACCAAATGTATTTTCAATAGTATTTAACACAATAATGTACAAGACTAATACAATATTGCAAAGCCTGCCTTTATTTATATATATATAGCCGGGTCTCCACATTTGCAAGTTTCACTTTTGCAGATTTGATTATTCACGGATTATTTGCTGTCACCTCTGTTGCCTCCCTATGCCATTTTTAATAGGGATTGCAAACCTTGTGAGACTGAGAAACTATGAACGAGGCTTGTAAGTCCCTATTAAAAATGGTGTGGAGCATCAGGGGAGGTGGCAGTAAGCCCCCCAGCCCCCCCACTTCTGCCTTGTGAAGGAACCCTGATGCCTCAAAAGAATCCATGGTGGGTTGAATATGGTGATCATACTTGTGTTAAATATGGTTTGGGAGGACCTAGAGTTATTCATGTTTTTTTCACTCTCATGGGGGTCCTGTGCCCTAACCCTAGTGAATGTGGAGGGATGACCACATACCACTTCAGAATATATATCATAATGTATCACTTTAGACTACAGTTTGATAATTTTTAAGTGTTAATTTTTTAAAAAAATCCCTGTCCCCATCCAAAAGTAACATACCCTATTTTAAAGAACATACATCCCTAAGCAAATCTACCAAAGTCTTTACATCCTTGGGGGAGGACTTTCTCTTGGTCTTACCACTGCTGCAGGCCCAGCTGGAGAGGTCACAGGAGAGAGCCTTCTCAGTGGCTCCTCCCAGGCTGTGGAATTCGTTTCATGAGAGACTAGGTTGACCCCCTTTCTGCTATCCTTTTGCTACCAAGCTAAGACATTTATTTTTAAACAAGCATTTGATGGCTAATTAGTTTTGAGGAATCTTTTTACCATGTGTGCACAGTATTTTTTATCTTTAATGTTAAATTTTTAAATAATTGTACACCATTTAAAAATGTAATATACTCTCTTGCTTAATTGTATTTTAACTTTTTCATCATCATGTTGTTAGCTTTATTTTGTTTTAGCCTTGTTGTAAGCTGCCTTGGGTCCCATATACAGAGAAAGGCAGAATAGAAATAAAATAAACACACATAGAGAGAGAAGGGAATGGCCTAGGCCGGAGGTTCCCAAACTTTGGTCCTCCAGATTTCCCCCCGTATTTGGCAGATTTGCTCATCTATACACGGATGCCACTGAAAAAAGCAACATATCTATGCATAAGATGAGATGCCTGCCACAGCATCTTTGCATTCTACTCTTTCATACTTCTGCAGGTACAAGACTAGCCAAAGGTGCTTCAATGGGGAATGGAATACATTTCACATCATTCTAGTCTCTCATGCCACCCTTCATTCCTTTGCAGAATGCCTGGCATGTGCTCAGTGCCAGAAACTGATCCTGTAGGACCCTCTGGACAAGGCAGCTGTGACTTTCTGGACTGACAGAATTGTTCTGCACTATCCTGCAGTCTGTTTTGCTTCCTCATTTTCATTTTCCCTTATGACCCCTCTCTCTTAAGAGTCAGATGATCCCTAATTGGTCATTTTTGCTTTTCTTCTGAGATGAAAATTGGTAGTAGGAATGTGGAATTAGTTGCCTGTCTGTTTTCCAGATACATTCATCAGCTCCCCCTTGAGTTCCAGTCACCTCCTCCAGTAAAATTCCAACTTTCACTTCCCAGTAGCTATATATTAGAGAAGCAAGAAAAAACAGCTGTAATATGAATCTTGCTCCAAACAGAAGGAAACTATGTGATCAAAAATTGTCATCAGATCTGCAAGAGAACTCCACATTCCCCTTCCCTGCTGTTCCTCATATGTCCCAAATTGCTTTGAACAGCACATAATAGCAGAGGAACCAGGGGAAAGGAAACATTTAAACCTGCCCTTTTCTGCAAGCTTCTCCCACTGGGGCTGCTCAGCTCCAGGGTAAAAAGGAAATGCTCCACTGGGAACCAATGCTTCATGGTGCTTCAAGGTACTTGATGCAGCAGCTCCCAACTGAGTTGGCATTGCTTGTTCCTCACTCTTACTGATTAGAAGTAGTGGGGGACTGCCAAGCTGTCTTTGGAAACTATCATTTCAAGGTGGCTCTAAGTGAGGCTTCAGGGAGAATGGCAATGAAGCTTCATACACTGAAAAGAGCCTGAGGACTCGTAGTCCCCCACTGCTGCTCTACTAAAAATCCAACATATGTACTATTGTAGGGATACAGCTGTATTCTGTCCTTCTAATGGACACAGGATTGGTGTTACAGGAAAGACACATGACTTTATGTAACCATCCATCTTTTGAAAAATGTTCTTAAAAGGAGTAAAGGAAATCTGCAAAGCTTCTCTCCACTATTTTTTTAAAAAAGGATCCCTTACATCTACTGATAACCCTATTCCCTAAAACAATATATATATATATATATATATATATATATATATATATAAAAAAATAAAAATAAATATAAATATAAATAAATAAATAAATAAAAATATGGACTAGACTTCACAATTCCCCACTATGCATACTCCACATAAAGCAGGTTTCTACAATGAGCCATGTAGAACATTTTGTATGAACCAAGAGTGACATGTACACATTTATATTCAAGATCACTTGAGCATCCAATGTACCTGCCACAAAAGAAGCACACTGCATGGTTAGAGTATTGTCACTTGCAAATGTGTGCTCCTCAGCTCATGCAAAAATCTGTCCATACAGTGAAGAGTGTGTGTGCAAGAAAAATGTTCACTCCTGGAGAGCTCTGAATAAACATGAACACATACATGAAACAGCTTTACGTTAAAGTTATGTGAAACTAAAGAACAGTTTAGAAGGAATGTTGGTTAGATATACTCCATTCATATGGAAACCTATGAAAGTTTTCAAAACCCCAGTTCAATGTCTCACTATAGACCCAAGAAATTTTTAATTCATCTAATTAAAAAAAAAGGAGGAAGGAATAATTACATCTTCGTCTCTCTCCAGCTCAAGGCCTGCTTGCATAAGGTTGCTTTCGTACTCTTCTCTGCGGAATCTCTTGTCATCTTCATGGTAATCCATGTGTGGTTCACTTTCATCCATGTTAGACTGCCCTCCTTTGCCAGGAAGTGGCTGGTCCTGTTTGATGCTCCGTGGTGCCAAATCATTGAAGTGGATGCGGCGGGTGAGTGTTCTGCTGAAAGAGGACTTCTTGTAATGGTAAACCAGGATATAATCCACTTTCCTTTTCCCATCTCTAAAATAAAGTCCATATTTGCAATTGGCATCTGGATCTTGTGAGAATGAATTTAATAGCTGTAAATGGAAGAAAAGGAACAATGTTAAATAGTTGGTTAGAGCTGAAGACTAAACACTGAAATGGTTAAGTATGAAATATTCCTTTTCAGATACAACAAAAATAACTTCTGGACATCATTACCAAATATTTTAAATGTTGGTTGATCAGTGACAAGATTTGGGGGTCATAAATCCACATATCCATCCCCCCCAAGATAATTTTAAAAAGGCATTTGTGGTTAATTGATCAATGCAAAATGACTTGCTTCATGCTTTTAATACAGTACACTCTGGTCTTTGTGATTTCACCCCAGTGAGTTACAATATCAAATTACCACATCCTGAAAATCATTACCAACTCAGAAATATTTCTGTAGATTAGTCTGAACATTTCTACCAGTCTGTGAATAATCTTGTTCTCTGTGATTTAAAGATCCCTGAGATTATTTGCTGCTCTCCATTGAAGGCATCTGTGTTTTACTACTGATAAACAGATTAATATTATGTTCAAACATTTGTCACTTTTCTGTATCAACTGAAAAAGAGATCATTTTTAGCAGAGACTGAAAGGAGTCAGCTGGTCATGTCACTTGGCCAAAAAGGCCAGTGGAATATGGCCAGGAGGAAACCAAGGTTCAATATTTTTTTGCTTTTTCATGACTTTTTCTCATGGAAGATTAAAATGGGAATTCACCCCCACCCCAACTGACTGTAACTTCTTAGCAGCAAAAAGTTGAATTCTCAACAAAAATGTGAATCTCCTGAAAGGATATTATTCCTAGAAAGTGCATTTCTAGATAAAAAGGTACTTTGGTTATGCATCAAAATTCATGTTCTGTCAAAAGCAATGCAAAAGTAACATGGATCAACCAAGTTCCTACTGAGAGGTACATTGGGATGTGCATGTGACACATCATATGTCAGTGATGGAACGTGGTTTCTTGCAGTTTCAAGGTGCCTTTAGGTCAGAAGTGAAGGCCCAAAAGGCATTTCATCACCTGGGATACATTTAGTGGGCCATGTACCAGCTGTGGGCATGCTCAGGGCTCAAAGGGTGTGTGTCCAGAGCCCATGTAGGCATATCTACCCGCGTTCTCACACACCATTTACACACTTTTGGCTGCGCCACCCAGCATCCACACACGTGTAGGTACCCCACAACACTTCTCACCATCCACATCCATCACTCACACCATTCAGATATATAAACTCTTCTCAGCCGCTCCTGATTGGTTTTTCAATGGAGAGGTGAAGTTTTCCTTGTCCTGTACTGAGAAAGGCTATTTCTTTAGTTCTTCCAATCAACCTTCAATTACTTTTCATTGTCCAGAACAGAAAAGGCTCTGTCCTGCAAGCAATGAAAACAGCTTATCTTTGCTAAGTAAATTTCAGAGCTAACTAATTTTCCTTGTTGAGCTTTCTCTCAGTACAGGCCTACAGGAAAAATCTTAACTCCAATCAGCAAGTGACTGGAGATAACAGCAGGAGAGGAAGGAGCTGGAAGGGTGAGGAGCCTGAAGAAAACAAGTTGTTTAACTGGTTGGGAAACCTTCAGAGTTGGAGGTTCTCCAAGCCTGCTTTAGATGAAGGAGTAATTAGGCTTGAATCAGGCCCTCTACTGTTTCTGGGGGGACAGGAATGTGTGTTTAGAAAATGCAAAGATATTGCTCTTTTCTGCAGTTGAGAAGAAAAGTAGAAGTTATCCCTACAAGAACATCAGTTTGCTTTATGTCTCTTTCTACTTCAGATATTTTTGGAGTTAACAGATTATCAGGACAATTTTGTTCTAGTTTCAGGCCAAGTTGTGACACTAAAACAGCCTTAGTTGCTCTGATTGGTGACTTACTTTAGGTGAAAAACAGGTAGTGATGCCCTGTTGATTCTCCTGTATCTCCATGACATTTTTTTAAAAAAAACAAAAAACAAATTACTGTAAAATGGCAATACAAACAGTACACTGTCAGCCAATACGAAAAATCAAAACATAAACTAGAACAGAACAGTAATCAAACAGTCAAGCTAGATGTTACTATTACATCAATATATAAAGATGATCATTTAGAGTATATTATATGAAACAGTTGAAAGCCAGCATGCTGCAGTTTCAGCCACTATGACTCTGGAGAACAAGGTTAAGAATTCCACTTGGCCATGGAAACCAACTGGGTGACCATCTGCAACACATTCTCTCAGCCTCAGAGGGAGACAAAGGCACCCCCCAGAAAAATCTTCCAAAGAAAGTCTCATAATAGGTTTCCCTTAAGGTCACCATAAGTTGGAAATGACTTGAAGGCACACAGCAATAATATAAGGTAGTTAAGTCTATGGCAGGGTGTCATTTCAAAGACTAGTACAAGATTGTGGAGGTATTAGGTATGGAGCTATCTGTGTTTATCTTGATTTATATAATTAATAAATGGAAACAATCAATACTAAAGTTTTGATGATAGAATCATAGAGCTGGAAGAGACCACAAGGGCCATCAAGTCCAACTCTCTCCCATGCAGGAATACACCATCAAAGTATTCATGATATATGGCCATCCAGTCTCAGCTTAAAAACTCCACCATACAGCATATTCTACAGTCAAACAGCTCTAACCATAAGGAAGTTCTTCCTTATGTTTAGGTGGAATCTCTTTTCCTGTAGTTTGAATCCACTGCTCCTTGTCCTAGTCTCTGGAGCAGTGGAAACCAATCCTGTTCCCTCTTTGCTACGACATCCTTTCAAATATTTAAACAGAGGCATCATGTTACTTCTTAACCTTCTCTTCTCCAGGCTAAACATACCCAGCTCCCTAAGCCGCTCCTCACAGGCCATGGTTTCCAGACCTTCTACCATTTTGGTCGCCCTCCTCTGGACACGTTCCAACTTGTCAAGATCCTTCTTGAATTGTACTGTCCAGAACTGGACACAGTATTCTGGGGTGGGGTGGATCTGACCAAAGCACAATAGAGTGGTGCCATTATTTCCCTTGGCCCAGACACCATAGTCCTATTGATACAGCCTAGAATTGCATCAGTTTTTTTAGCTGCTGCATCCCACTGCTGACTCATGTTAAGTTTGTGGTCTATTAGGACTCCTAGATCCTTTTCATATGCACTGTGATGAAACCAAGTGTCATCCATCCTATATCTGTGCATTTCATTTCTTTTCTGCCCAAGTGTAGTTCCTTACTATTGATTGATTGATCGATTGATATTATTGATCATGATATCTTACTGGACTGGTTCTGCAGAATGGGAAAGGCACCATGTTATGACAGTTCTGCTCCTATCTTGGGATTCCTCCTGAGCTCTTTGCCCATCTGGACCAGCAGGGCAGCACTCCTTTTGTCTTTCTTCTAGAGTGGGTTATCAGTCAGGGAAGGTGAACCTACTACACCCAGACTCATTTGGGGCTCTACATGTGTTGTATCAGTGCAAGGATCCTGGAATTTGCTGAGTGAATGACAATAAATTGAAACTGAATCCCAGTAAGACAAATATTCTCTAAATGGGTGGTTCCGGCAATTGGGTAAGCAACTTGTTCTGGAAGGGCTGCATTCCCCATGAGAGAGGAGATGCATACTTTGGTTATGCTCCTAGATAATCTTCCAAGATTCAGCTAGACTTCATAACTCAGAATGCCCCGGGCTAGTGTTGCCTGGACCACAGGCTTTCCTGGACAAGATGACCTAACCACAGTAGTTTGTGTGCTGGTAACTTCCTGATTAGTGTGTACAGTATGGACCAGATCCAGAACCAGGTAATACAAACTTCAGTAGTTAGATTGGTAACTGGAACATCTTACAGAAATCATATAAAACCTGTTTTAAAGAAATTGCTCTGGCTGTCAATACCTTTCTAGTCAGAATACAACGTGTTTGTGATAACATGTACAGTTCTAAGTGATCTGGGACCTCATACTTGAACCTTCACCTTTCCCCATGTATGCCTGTTTGAAGATTAAAGTCTGCTTGAGGTGCACTCCTTTGCGTCCCTATAGTGAGAGCAATATGCTGTTGAAGGATGTGGGGGAAGATCTTTGCTGGTCATTGGAAGCTCTCCCTTTGTAGACCTGACTGGCCCTGGCACTGACTTGACTGGCATTGACTGGTTCCAAGTAAAGCATGGCTTTTTACTAAAGCCTCTGGAATCTAAAGACTTTATCTACAAACATGATTTTAAACTCTTTTAAGCTATCATCTAATTTAACATCTTTCTGGACTCTTCAGATTATTGGTAACTGTTTTAAATAATTTAAATTGATTTTATTGTATATTATCTTGAGATCTTTTGATATTAGGTAGCTATAGATACAACATAATCAATCAATCAATCAATCAACCAATGCTGCCTTTCTCCACAACTGGTACTTGTGTGTAAGGGACTCTGGTCAGTATCTGTGTGTGTGTGTACTCTATCCAACTTCAAGATTCTCCTGACTATATTGCCACTGCTGTGCTATGGATCATCTATATGATACCTGGTAATGCTGGAAGTTGGAAGATCATAAGAAAGGTGTCAGTGTGTGGCTCTTTTCCATACCACCATTTCCTTAATTATCAGGAGATAAAATGTTAACACAGAGGAGACCTCTGGCTTGACTCCTCCCATGTAACTTTGGACATACTGACAAGTGCAATATGGAGGCATAGCTCCCACACTAGGAGAGTAACAAACATCTAGCTGAATCTATTTCTGAACCATCTGCACTATCTCACAGTAATTTTATCTGTATTTGTTTTAAATTTTGTACCATCAGAAAGCAGGTGACTGGGCACACACCTGACTTTTGAAAGGAACACAGCCTATTAAATACTGGAGTACTGAATTATACGTGAGCTGATCCTCTCAAAGAGAGTTGTCAAATTCAGTAGACTGACATCAAAAGACCACCAGAGTTGCAACAGAGAAATGGAATATAAGCAGGACTTGGCTGGAGTGGGTGGTTAAGACTATAATTGATGTTCCAGATCAGGATCTTCACATATAAACTCACTTTTTCTTAATTAAACAAAGTACTCAGAATGATTCCTTTATTAGGCTGTAAGAAGAAAGAAAGTCACTGAGGCTTCCAAGTTTGCATGTGTGGTCTCTCTCTCCAGAGACCACTTTTCTACAAATTTGACTGTAGTATAAAAAAACAGATGCTTCCTTTTGAGGGGAAAAAATATGTCCAATGCTGCTTTTGTGCCATTTCTCAAAGATGTCACAGCCTTCTGATCTGCAAAGTGTTTTTTTTTTCAAAGAGCATTTAATAAATTTTAGTGCACAAGTCTTAGCTGAAGTGACTAAATGCTTTCATAATGTGGAAAGATATAATTAGTGGAGTTCTAAAAACTGTGCCAGGCCACTGAAGAAACGTGAGGACTTTACTAAAAGCCAAACTAGATTTTATAAGGGATACAGAGCTGCCTAACGCTGTTTCTTTGATCTTCTTTTCAGCCTAAGATAGAAAGAATGTGTGATGAATATCATTGTGCTTCGGGTCTCTCTACTCATCTCTCACATCAGTAGCTGATGGGAGGAGCAGTGGGGAGAAACACAGTCCTGATTTTTATAAAATTCCTGTTGCAAACTCTCTACCCAGAAGGCTAGAGTATCCATTTTTTAAAAATCACTTTTTATTTGATTGTCATTTTAAAAGTTGTCTCTTTAAACACATTTTTTGAATTGCATGCATTTCATTTTCATTTATGATTAGTTCATTTTTAAATTTCATTTGTTTTCTGATTGATATAAATGGAGAGTCAGCCATTCTTCTTCCTTTGAATGTGTTTTTCAGTCAAATGACACATTTTCCAGGTTTTGTACTATTTCCTCCAAGCGCCAGACTGATCACATTTGAAAAAAAATGGGAGTAAAGATTCTCATTTTAAAAATCAGTAAATAAATTTGATAAAGGTCTCAATGACTGCAAAGGGACACCCAGTTGCATGTCTCCTGCTTGCAATTTCTGTGCTCATAATTCAAATTGCTCAGCAGTACTCTACTATCTATCTAAAAGATAAGACCTAACAAATTTGAGATTGATGTGGCAAAGGGTCTTCATCTCATGGGCAATAGAAATAGGTAAAAAGGAACAGCCTGTCATGAGTCAGCTATCAGTTTCGCTTACTTATTCCATTCCTTTTCCTCTGTTTCTACTCCTGTATGCAACCTTTCTATGATCTTCAAAACTGAACCTTTGAATCCAACAACTTGACCTCTTTCTCTCTATTCTCTTCCCTTCTTGTGTGGTCCATGTTGCTTCAACTCCTGTTCCAATGAAACATTAGTGAAACAGGAAACTAACAGATTTTTCATTTATTTAAATTTCCACTGCTTTTAATAATAAAACCATTTTAAAAACAAGCTTAATCTGTTCTGTGTTTATTTATATATTTTTAAGACTTGGACATCACTACTGTGTTGCTGGTGTGGGGCTGTGGCTCAGGGTGCTAATACATGATTGCATGCATAAATCTTGGGCATGTGGACACCCACTACCTGTACAGTGTTTGACTCAGGGCCTGGCTCATATGCCCAACTTTCACAAGGAATACAAATATAGCAAGAATTTTACCAATAATTTTACTTCTTTTATAGGTTTATTTTCAAATGATGTCTTTTAGTAAAGCTCCTTATTGCCCTTTTCAGTGCAAATATCTACAACTTAGATCACTAACTAACATTTCATGGCCCAAATCTGGAAAAGGGCCCAGTGAAATGTGTCATCTGATAATGAAGAAAATTTTAATGTCACCATTTGTGTCTTTGACATACTTTTAAACAATATTCTCAAAGACCTGTGTTTCAGACTAAAATGTTCGTTTACTACACTGGTGCTAGAGTGATCTTATAAGTCATCCCAGCGCTTATTTTATATATATGGAAAGAACAGGTTTTATCACTCATCTCATTTTGACACAGGCACACTGACTTAATCCTTTATTTTTAAACTAACTCCCCAGTAGGTACAGGAATAATTTTTTTTTTCATTTTTACCCTTTTCTTCACAGAAATGACAGGTAAGAGTATTCTTTCAAAGAACTAATTGTAATATGACACATATGTCTGTGCTAGCACTATGCCATTACACCCTGTGGTGCTGATTCAAAGTTTTGCTAGCAGGAAAACCTATTCAGATATGCAGATTGATTTCTTTTTCTTTAAAAAATTGCTACTCCAAGACTGTCAATTCAACACAGAAATATCTCAATAAGCCTGACAAAGGGTATAATTTCAAATAAATGAGCTTCAGAGACACAATGCTGTTTATAATTTATAAAATCCATACCCAACCCCCCTCTCAAATTCAACTATCTGACATGACAACTTCTATTAAAATAACCTCTAACAGGAAGAGAACGATCTATTTCTAGTTTATCGTTCAACAGCAAAAAACTGAGTCCTCTTGTTCTCACTTTTCCATCTCTTTATCGCTAATGTTTTCAATCAGCTTACCAATGACAGGGTTTTATGTTATTATCAACATTGCTGTGAGAATGGCCTCTGCAGTTTGTTTACATGCTTTTATGCTTGAATCTATTATTTTAACATTTTACTCTGACCTCACTAGATGAGCACACACAAATATACAGACATTTAATTCAGGTTTAAACTTAAAAAACTTGAGATATCCATTTAATTTAGGATAATTCTTAATCAAATTGACTGTGGTCCACAAAATGATAATCACAAATAAAAAATAGAAAAATCAGCCATAATAAGTTCATCAATTTTAACATTCCACAAAGCTCTGCTGTTTGTGCCAGAAAAACTAATATAGCTTCCCTTCTGGAAACTGATAATACATTATCTACCTTATTATGCTGCAGCTTATCACTTTTTTTTTTTTAGTGGACTGAGAGTGTATAATAGGAAGAAAACAATAGGTAAATCCTCTCTTCACATATCTTTATCAAAGAAAACTGCAGAATTTGACGTTCCCTGTATTAAAGGCTGTGCCTGTCTCTGAATTAGATACAATGTGAGTATATACACACATGCAAATATATACACACACAGTATTCTCAGATAATATATGGGAACAGCTGCCTTAAGGGTAATTTTGACAGAAATACTTTGACACAATAACTGTAAAATTAATATTCTTTTGAAAATTCAAAGAACATAGGTAAAAACAGTGGAGAAAACTTTTCAGAAACTACACCTTTCCTCTCTAATGCAAACAAGTGCAGAGTGTGTGCATATACATGTTCCCATACAAATGTAAAAAGATATTCTCTCTCCAGAGTATGTTTGATCAGAATTGAAGCTTATTAGCTCTCATAAGGCAATGGAAACCTCTAAAGGTTTTAAAACAGCTTTGCTTTTGGAAGGATTGGCATACAGTGGGGCAGATCACCACAACTGTGGGCCATAAACAGACTGAGAACACAGGTGAAGCACCCTGTGATACCCACATATGTCAATAAAGAGGGTATAAAGGCTGTTAGCTACTCTACTCACCGTACTTTCTGTGCGAACGTATCCTATATCTTCAATAGCTCTGATGTTGATAATGTGGATCCCCTTCTCCTCAGCAGGTAGAGTAGAGTATTTCTCATTCATTCTCATTGTTGTTTCGTGAGGAGCATCCCCAAAATCTTCCGGCAGAAACTCAACCCCATTAAATGAACCATCCGTGTCTAAAGGAAAAAGGAATGGGTTAGTTTAAACTCTTTCTTTGCACCTCATATCCAGTCTCTCAGGCATCACAACACTCTCCAGCTGGAACATGTCTGGTTCCAGTCGGCATCTGCCCCTTGTCTTTTGGCTTCCCGCCCCTTTGTAAGTCCCTCCTGTCAGCCTTGCCTTCTGCTCCCCTGGCTCAGTTCTGAGCACCTGTATATTTTTCCCAAGTTCTTGCTTGAGACTGGCTTAGTTAATTAGCACTGTAAGAAAGGATTCTGTGTCTCAGGACTACAGGGACCAACGGACTCTTCTAAACTGTACTTAGCAGCTGAGTGAACTCAATTTCTAATCATATCCACTGAAGACTTATTATGTTCTATACCACAAATAAATAGTATTATCATAAGATAATAAAATGAAGTCCAAAACTGACACACAACTGCTCATCTGTACAATATCAGCATAGCTATATCTATGCATAATAATAATTTTGTAATGGGAATAGAATATTTGCAGTTAAATAGGTTGGCAGCACTGGTGGTTTCAGAACACTGGGGGAAAGGGCGGGTGGAGGTTTCAAGATTTAACCAGTTTGTAAGCATATGGTTAAAACTGGTCTAAAAATACATAATGTTTTGCAACTTATCAGGGTGATGGATGCACATTTTTTTTTAAAAAAAATCACATTAGACATCTTATGTGTGAAACCTGCTGCTTGCTGTATCATAGGAAGCAAGTACTGCTGAAATTATATTATCACAAATCCCTTGATTTGGCCAAAAGAATAGTCTGTGAACACTATTTGTACACACTATCATGTAATGTTGTTAAAAGTAACTATGCACTACAAATAAATTCTGCAATGCCTGCTCTGATAATTGCACCCTCATAATTAATAAACGATAATTGATAAATGATAATTGCATGCCTAGATGTAAGACCAGTGACTCTAATGTCAGTGGGATGGTAAATCTCCTGTAAGTTTCAGTCTGAGCTTTAAAGAACCATCCGAGGTACTGAACCTATTTGGAGAATAGACTTCAGCACCTTAAGCAACACCTTCAAAGTCTTGACTAAAAAGTGAGGTGGATCCACTGCCACACCAACATGGAAGCTGTCAGCTGCCACTGTGTAGGAATTCCTTTGGAAATATATACTATTTTCAACTGAAAATTTGTACTAGTGTAAGTCAATCTAAAATTACAAAATACTTAGTTCCTTTCTATACAAAACTGTGTCTCTGTTTGATCTCTTGAATGGAAGACATCACACTTTACAGCATTTGTATAAAATGCTTTACATAGGCAACATTGGCCCTTTCCACACGCAGAGGAAAAAATGGGTGAAAACACACTAGGATGGACCTTACCTGCATCCAGGTAAGTCCGTCGCCGCGTGGACCAGCGCGTTTTCGCTGCTCCACACTCATCGGCGTCCTGCGGTGTCCTGCGGCATCCAAAATGGCAGCTGCCGGAGGCTCTCCACTGACCGGAGAAGCTCGTCAGTCAGAAAGCCCGCCCCCGGCAGATCTGCAGGCACTCCCTTGCATGCGACTGCAAATCTACACCGGGCGCTGCGACATGGCTGCACGCGGCTGCACACCCCATGCCTTTTAAAAACCACATGAAAAGTGGTTTTTAAAAAGCACGCAGCAGCCCCACTTCCAGTCGCTCTAGTGTGGATTGGGGTGTGGAATTACACTAAAGTAATCCGCCCCAATCCATTTTACAGTGTAGACGACCTCCGTCAGAGGTCACGCTACACCGTTTT